>JAVSCE010014783.1:0-221684 GCA_032199065.1 Smutsia gigantea
AAATCCTACCATTTGCAACAACATGGATGGAGCTAGAGGGTATTATGCTCAGTGAAATAAGCCAAGCCGAAAAAGACAAGTATCAAATGATTTCACTCATATGTGGAGTATAAGAACAAAGAGAAAATACTGAAGGAACAAAACAGCAGCAGACTCACAGAACCCAAGAACGGACTAATAGTTACCAAAGGCAAAGGGACTGGGGAAAATGGGCGGGAAGGGAGGGATAAGAGGGAAAAAGGGGCATTACGATTAGCAGATGTAATGTTGGGGGGGCACGGGGAGGGCAGTACAACTCAGAAGACAAGTAGTGATTCTATAGCATCTCACTACGCTGATGGACAGTGACTGTAATGGGGTTGGTGGGGGGGACCTGATGAAGGGGTAGTTTAATAATCGTAGTATTGCACATGTAATTGTAAATTAATGATAATAAAATAAATTATAAAAAAAAGTGAGTAATTTTATCCTTGAGAATTCAGGTCTGAAAGCTTACAAAATGGATTACTCGGGAATCCAAAAAAATCATTGCTATCTTTATCATTATAGATATATATCTATTATCACCATCATTATAGAAATATAAATAGAAACAGAAACATAAATGTAAGTATATAAATGATTCCATGTTTCTATATGGCATTCTATAGGAGTTAGTTATTTTTAAAGTAATATGCAAATTTTCTATAAGTTTGAAAATATATCAAAATAAAAACTTACAAGGAAAACAAAAGCAAATGAAAAGTTTAGCCTTCCTAATCTCCTACACATCATTCAAGAACTACTTCAAGTCCTGCTTCCGTGATAAAGCTGTCAGATATAAAACTGTCTCTTATTTCCAGACTCTCATGGTGGTCAATGTGCAATAAGTACATTTGAAAGAATGAATTGATAGACAACAAAAAAAGGAAAATCTCCTTCTTCATATTATATTATTATTCATGACTTCAGAACTTCAAATAACAAAAGCACCTCCTCATGTTTGGAAAATAGTGGACATTTCCTATTCTGAAAGACTGAGTTTGTTCTATATTGTTGACATAACGGCCCCCAAGTGGTACCCCAATTCAGTTTCTATACCTAGGACTGAAGAAGAACATGAGGAACTTGTTAGACAAAACAGCAGGATGGAGGTTTGCATGCTAGAAAGCAGCCAGTAATTGAGATGTGGTTCCAAACTGAGGCAGCCACGGGACTAATCTCTTACACATTCCTCATGCATTTTTGAGAGTGGATGCAGAGCTCTAGGTTTTAATTGTGTGTGAATTGAGTATCCACGAAAGTGAGTGCCGATTAGCATAGCTCTGCTAGAATGCATATTTTCTGAGCACCTAGACTGCTGTTGGTTATTATTAGGGTGGGAATTGGGTGGGGAAGTTCATTTGTGACTGATGGGTCAGCTCAAACATAAACATTTTTTTTGACTCCAGGTTATGATACATAATACATATTTCTTTCATTAATAATCAGTTCAGTAACCTGAATCTGATTTCATATAACTTCACAAAACACAAAATCACTTTGTATTCTGTCTTGATTAAACCACTATAAATCAGGCTGAAAACTCCATTTTGATATAGATTTAAAAAATACCATCAACAAGTCAACTTCAGGCTAGTGAATTAATCGTTCATGTAAAGGTGGGACCTGGGTGATTTATAGTTCCTTTGAAACACAGCATGGCATTTTAAAGGAACTATTAAAACAAAACTTTTGTAGAAAGAAAGGTTCAAATAATTTCCTGGTAATATGTCATTTTTTCATTAAAAATGCTCTTTTGGGAATAGCTTCTGGCTCATTATTACAAGATTACAGCTTAAACTCCCAACAAAATCATACTTATCTCATAAAAAAGTAACCTGTTTATTAAAAAGGCATCTGAACATAAAATTACTGTCTTCGAATATTTGAAAGCCTGTCATGTAGAAGAGGGAGAAGTATTATTCTAGATTGTTCTGGTGGGCAGCCCTTCTTAATGGTAGAAGAGTGGGAGAGAGAAATGAAAGAAGATGTAACATTTAGAGAATGGAAGAATGTTTTCCTGAGATAGATGTTCATCACCAAAGGGTTCAAGCCTCTGATGTTAGATGACCTCTCAGAAAAGTTGCAGAGGGGATTCTACAGTGTGTGAGGAACTGAGCCACAGACCTCTAGATTTCCTGGCAACCCTGGGACTATAACTACTTGACAGACATGGGTATTTTTTAAATGACACTTTCTTTAGAAACAGGTATCTGTGAAAAGATTTCCAACACTACCATAGAATGACAGCACTAGATTTAGAAAGAAGAATGGTTTAGTACACTCCCTTCCTCAAACATGAAATTCTTGGAAAGTGGTAAGTCAGCTTTTCGTTCACTAGCTCCAGGAATGTTGAACTTGTCTCATGAGGTGACCCAGCTCAATTTTGTATGATTCTAATTACCAGTAAATTCTCCTTATACTAGGCTAGCAGTTCTCCAAGTGTCATCTAGGGACCCTGGGTTTCTAAAACCCTTTCAGAGGTCCTCATGGTCAAAACTATTTTAATAATAATATGAAAAAATTATTTGCCCTTTCATTCTCATCTTCCTACAAGAGCACAGTGGAGTTTTTCAGAGGCTACATGAGATGTGACATCACAACAGATCAAATGCAGAAGCAGATAGGAGAATCCAGCTGTCTTCTACTCAGCCAGCTATTCAAAAGATTAGAAGAAAAAATAAAATCAATGAAACTCTTCCTATTAAATTATTTTTTGTCTTAGGTAATAGATGTTTTTTCATTTTAAATGTTATTTTGTTTTCATGTAATGAATATATTATTGTTATTCTTAAGTGAATAAAGATATTTTCAATTTTTCATTTTTAATTTCAGATATGATAATGGTCAATAGATATAGCCCACATAAACGTAAACTCACAGGAGTCCTCAAATATTTTTTGAGTGCAAAGGGATTCTGATATCAAAAAGTTTGGGAACTGCTCTGCCAGGTCAAAGACTGCTTCTTTCTAATTTTTATTCATGGAACCTAGATCTATATAGGATATGTTCCATACAAATTTTATCTGAGAGCCTTGCAAATACTTGAAGACAGTGCATTAATCTCCCTCTGTAAGTGTCCCTTCTGCAGATAAAGGGCCATCAGTTCCTTCAGTCTTTATACATAGCATATGATTTTGAGTTTCAACATGATTTGATAGCTCTTTTTTTAATGTATTTCAGTGAATGATCTTAAATAGAGCTCTCAAAATGAGCAAAATATTATAAGTCATACTTTTAATAGTAGAGTGGGACCATTATCTTTATTATTGGAATTTTTGCTACTCTTCATGCTGCTTAAGATTGAATTAAAATTTTTGGCAATGATTTCATGATTTTTGATGCAAGTGGAGCTTATAGTTAACTAAAAGTCTTAAACACTTTTCAGTCAAGCCAGCACTTCTAGACGACATTTTTGGAATCTTTTGTCACAAAGATTTCCAAATCTTTTGTAATAATTCTCTTTTCATCCAAAAGAAGATTTTACTCCCTATTAAGTTGAATCTTTCTTGATTTAACCTATTATTACATCATGCTGGGGAACATTTGCCAGAACCCCATCGTGCCATCGTCTATTAGTTTTCTCAGCTTTGAGGTGTCCTACTATTCAATAAACATGTCATCTACATGTTGAATCAAATCATTGATGCTGGACAAGACTAAGGGAAGAGTTCTGTGGTCTATCACTGTAGAATTTCTTTCATGTTGAAAATATTTTCCCGTTTCATATATATCAGCACTTTCCCAAGACATGGCCAAGATATGAATAGTGAGTTCTCTCAGTGTCCTGAGCAACTTCACTCCTACAAAGAGCCATAAAGTTATTGACAACTATCTGGTGCTACTAACTCTCCTGTCACCCATCTTTCCACCTACCATGGAATGTGTGTGTGTGTGTGTGTGTGTGCGCGCACACGCGCACACATCCATGGATGTATAAATATTCTCTTTGACAGAAAAAGCAAAAAAGGGTAAAATGGCTTTCTTTCTATTATCTGTTATTTTATACCTTCTGCTCCAAGCAGACCCTCTAACACTTTTCATCTTTTTGCTCTCAGTAGCAGCTTTAAAAGACTTTGTGTTGTCATTAGGGTTTCTCACAAGTTTCCACTCACTTTGGGCTTTCTATTCAAATGACATTGTTCCTCCCCAGAGAGTATTCTCTTCACTGTTAATTATTTTACCTTCCTTTCATATACTGTATGTACCTTTCCAGAATCTGCTGTTGTCAGGTTGCTCCTGGGCTGCCACATGACCTGTTGAGATCTCTCTATTGCCAGAATCTCATTTTTGAAAGTTTCCCCATTGTCTTGAACAGCTTTTGCTGTTATGAGTCACTGGCCGAAGATCTTACTTATCTTTCCATTAGCAGTTTGAGATGACCTTTCTAAACTCTACAATGCCAGTATAGCTATGCTTAGCTCTTTCTTGTTTTGGCTTCTTAAACTCTGAAATAACATGGTCACTTTTAAAACACCTAATATCCCCAAACTCTAAATTCTTACATTTTTATGACATTTAAATGCCACGTTTATTTTCAAAATTGATTTCTTGCTACCAAAAATATATTTGTCTTATCTCTGGGGTAGAAAGCAAATGTTTTATTTCCATTGCATATTTACTGGATGTTAGTACAACTTTCCATGTACTGAGTATGTTGACACAATGCCAACTCTTTTAAATGTAATTTACTTCAATTAGCAAGTATTTTATTAGTGTATCCATGTTTTTAGAATTGTCTTAAAGTAAAACTAAGAAAAATAAATTTATTTTTTAATTTTTAAAATTTATTTACCGTCCTCATATTATTTATTATATGTTTATGAAGAAAAGGCAGAGTGACAACAAATTGCAAACAATATGTAATTAATCACTGTGATAATGAATCAGTTTGTTTAGCTACTATTTAACAATTTTTTTTTGAGTATCTGTTATATACCAAGTTCTTCAGTAGGAACCTAGGACACAAAGATACATAAGATACAGGGCTTGTCCTACTGTCCAATGGTAGTGATGGGAATCAGAGAGATACACACACAGGCACTAAGGGAGCCCAAAGGAAGAGGAGAACAATGTGGTCTGTACCCCTCAGAGAATTCTTCACAGAAAAAAGTAGGATTGGCTTTTACCAGACAGCAAGATGGAGAAGGGTGTCTTCATCAGGGAAACAAAACAAGTAAAGTGTACAAGCAAAGGAAACTGTGGGCAGTTCTGCATGGCTGGGTGTTTGCTTTGAACATTGAGAGGCAAGGGCTGGAAGTGAGTGATGAAAAGCAGGGGTTTAAAATTGAGTGTTTAAACCAATGGTTTTCCAATTGTGCTCTCTGGAACATCTTAGAGACAATGGGATGGAGTGGTGGAACAAAAGAACACTGATCTGCAGGGTTCTGGGCCTCTTGCCACCACTTCCACCAGGACAGCTGCTCCTTTATTTGTTTTATGTTTTGGGTTTGAGACAGCATTTTTTGAAAAAAGTATCCTCAAGCTTTTTTATTTTTTTTTAAATGAAGGCCATTACAATGGACAGAGGAGATCCTGATGGAGTTTAAACAAAGGGGCAACATGATCATCTCAGCCATGGAGTAAAGGATAAATGAAAAGCAAGAAGACTAGTTAGGGACCATTGCATTTACTTTTTCTTCATTCTTTCAAATGTATTTATGAATTCTTTTCATTTCTATCAGCATGAAGGACAGAATGAAACAACTACACACTGATGCTTTGTCTAAACTTAGAACACTCCACTTGAGAAACAAGTGAATTCATCTCTTCCAATCATTGCTATAAATGATATCTACTTTCTTGCCCATAACCCACTAACACCCTATTGTTTCCTATAAGGTAGGGTCCTTAATTTTTCCATTGTCAACTTCTCCACTTACCATAAAGCCTCCCCAATCCCTTTTTTTATTGAGGGAAAATTTACATATGATTAAATGCATAGGTCTTAAGAGTACAGTTTATTTTGATAAATGTATACATCCATATAACTGCCATCCCAATCAAAATATAGATAATTTCTATCATCCAAATATGTTCTCTCACGTCTCCTTCCAATCAACCACCATTCCCATAGTTTTGCCAGTTCTTCAACTTCAGGTAACATAACATGTTATCATGTCAGGCTTCTTTCATTCAAGAGAATGTTTCTGAGTTTCATCCATATTGTTGAATGTATTGCTATCTCTTTATATTGTTGGTTTGTATTTCATTGTATGAATATACCACAATTACCTATTCTCCTGTTTGTCAGCATTTGGATTGCTTCAGTTTGAGGCTATTATGAATAAAGCTGCTATAAACTTTCCTATATGAAGCTTTTATTGTAGATGTAAGTTCTCATTTCTCTTGGGTAAATACCTATGAGTGGCACTGCTGAGTCATAGGGCAGGTCCAAATTCAGCTTCATAAGAAACTCTAGTTTGTATGGGAGTTTCAATTGCTCCACATCTCCTTATCCACCCTCCTTTTTTAAAGGCTACTTTCAATTAAACCAAGTTTCTTACATTAAGTCACTCTTACTTTTTTAATTGTCAGTGCTCATCTAAAAAAATATTTTGACATTCCTACCAGTTTTGCAAAGTGGGATGTATAGTTTCCACCAGAAATATATGAGACTTTTACCTATAGTGTTATGGATCCTTCCCACCCATCCTGACACACATACTTTTTTAAAGGCTTATTCTCAATTAGATCATGTTTTTGGCATTAGGTCCTTGAAAAATTTTAATCAGCTTTTGTGATCTAAAGAAATGTCAAATAAAATATTCCCAAAGGGGAATAAATTATGATTCTTGCTACATATAGAATTTTAAAACTTGGTCTTTGATATAATCTGCCCAAAGCCTAAATTTTACAGAACAGGAACTTAAGACACAAAGAGTTTAAAGAATTTTCCAAAGGAGACATACCTAATAGGGGACAGAGACAAAATTAGAATCTTCTTCTCACCCTGTCTGACAACTTTATGACAATTCCACATTGACTTTTATTTTTGTTTCAGACAAAGGCTAACATTCTACTTTAAAAGGCAAATTTAAGTCCAAATTATCTTTATGACTTTTTTCTCTGAAAATCAGTATCAAGTAGTTTACTATAACTCTTTACATTCATGCTATTAACAATATCTTATATTTCTTAATAGCATTCTCAGAAAATATTAAAAATATTTTCTGAGATAGTAGTGTATCCTTTGTCAGCCTTGTAAGTATAGAAGGACAATTTCCCCAGATTTTTCTAATAGGCAAATAAAGTACAAAGATTCAAGTAATGCCCAAGATCAGTGAGGCAAAACTCAGGCTTCTTAACTCAGAAGTTTATCACCACAACCACAGCAGACTGTTCCTTTTTCACAGGATTCACTAAATGTCCACTATTTTGAAGTATACTGTTATATTTGGGTTTTGAAAATGTAAAATTGACCCAACTTTTTAACATACCACATTTATTCCTAGAGAACTTTCACATGGAATGGTTATTAGTATGAAGCAGACATGGCATAAATTGCTTTTTAATCACACGTCTCTGGATGTCCAAGCATAGCATGCCTGCCCGGAGCACTCCCCTCTCCAGATCACTGTGAGGAGACCTCACCTTGGGCTTTTTTTGTGTGTCTTTTTTTTTGTGTGGCGATGGTAACCATGCACGCAAAAGGTGGATTTTTTTTTTAACATTTATGTCAAAATCAATCATTTTAAAAAGTCAAAAATCAGTTTTTAAAATATCCTGTAACATAAAGAACACTCAGTTTGCTAGAGATCAAAGAATTGAACACATTTCAGATGTATTAGATCTACAAAAAAATGGAAAACATAAGGACAATGAACATTTTCTAACAGTAAATCCTAAAGAGCCTTTTGGAGTGAGTAGGCAATATTGATTTTTATGTTATGGAAAACTGGGTGGTTTGAAAATCCAGTTATTGCATTACATCATTTTTTTCTAATACTGTTATTTTCATGTGCATTTTCCTCTAACATCAAACATTTTTTAACACCACTATTTGGGGCAGTTTTTGTAAACAATTATGTTTATCTTGAGAAAACATGAATGTCCTTTATCTCAAGTATTCAAGTCACTGTAACACTTCTATTAACAGAAGCTAAAACACCTATCATTTGGTTTAGTTGTATTTGAGTTTGCAGGAGTAAAGTCATCAGTCGACAGCAGCTGCTCCGGTATGTTAAATCTAGAGCTGGCATTAGTCTATGAGATATGCAAATATTTATATCCTCATTGGCTAAGTAAACTGTTCCGCTCTACAGAAATGATAGCTTTGTTTTGGAATACTATGACTCCCTTTTCTAATAATGACTATTCTTGTGCCGAAATTCACACTTCTAGTTTGAATTTGCCTAAAACTTCCAACAAAAAAACTAGGAGAAACCTTTGTACAACTCCAAAGAAATCATAACAGTTGATATCAGTGGATACAAAGAATTGGATAGATTAGATACAGAAAAAAAAAATTATTGCAATTTTAACTTTCAGTTTTCATGTATACAAATGAAGGAATCCTTGGAAAACACACAACATTCATTTTTAAAACTTTAAAATGCACACAAATTAGGATGTGTTAATGAATAAGGATTCAGGTCTTCATTTTTGTGACTGTACCATACTAAATTTAAATAACCCTTTGTTTTTTTGGAAATTCAGGGCATTTTTTTCTAATTTCATATAACCCATAGTAAATATGATAACACAGGTACCTTTGTATGTACCTTTAATTTTGTTTCTTTAGGATAGCATTCCCATAAGTGGACTCACTAAGATGAAAGATATCTATAGTTTTAAAAATCTTGATGCAGACTGACACTGATTAGGCAAACTTTTTAATCTCTTTGAACACCAGTTTCTTAAATTGTAAACCGGGATAAATAAGACATACCTGGTAAGATCATTAGGTCTAGAGACAAAAGATCTCAAAAATGATTTTGTACTATACTGATTTTCTAATTTTTCCTAAAGTGATGATTTATTCCTAGGGAAAATGACTATCAATTTCCTGGGTGAATTATATTTTTCTCATTTCTAAAAAAAATATCCTTTCAAAGATGAAAATCATATATGATTTGGATACTATGGTTAGCAAAGAAATATTTACAACCACCAATGATGTCAGGCTCTTTACACATTATTTCCACCTGTATCTCCACCTATAATGGCTCATGCAACCTTGGGGGCAGATATTAACATCGCGATACACAGGTGAAGAAATCAAAACCTGAAGAGGTGGAGTAACCCACCCTCAATCTCCCAGCTATAAGGCAGCTCTGTCCCACTTGGGAGATTGTTTAAACAGGTCATAAAAGGGCATTTGAATTAAGTCAAGCCAAGAAGAGAAGAAAATTTGAATGAGAACAAACAGCAAGACCTAAAATCTTATGGTGGAAAATTTTGTTGATTCACTGAATAGCTGCCTTGTGCTGGCCACTGTCCCAGGAGACAGGAAGACCCAGGTAGATGAAATGATGTCACAATCAGCAACAAGTTCATAAGCAGCTAAGGCAAACAAGTAAGAAAAATTATTTTATCGATGTGCTAACCATTGTGTTTGAGCTACGACTAGAATGTCATAAGGCATGGAGAGCAGATAACTAACCCAGTCCAAGAAAAAGGGGCTACCTAGATTGCATGAGGCTTGAAGAATGAGTAACAATAAGCTAAACAGAGAAGGCAGGCAAGTAAGGGCATTTCATACAGAAGAAGTGGCATGTGCAAAGTTGTGAAGGTAAAAGAGACCATGACCCATCCTCCAAGGTACTAGAGGTTCAGAGTTTCTGAAGCACATATGAACTAATGGAGATGGAACAAAATAATGATGTTTTGGTGCTGGCAGAGCCAGATCACAGTGGTTCTTTAGCACTATGGCAGGGGCTTGAACTTCATCACGAAAAATGACTTGTTCTTTTACAGTTATTTCTGAATCCTGTAGTTATAATTACTACTACAACAGTGACAATAATGGTAACTAATGCCTAATGTTTATGTTTTATTTCCATAATCTAATTTAATCCTTAAAACAATGCTATGAGGTAAAAACCATTATTATTATGTGCCAATCACTGTTAGTCTCTGTAAATAGAAAAGTAAACAAGAATGTTATGGGTATTAAGTACAACAGCATATTCAAATTTGCACTTTCAATGATCATTTTAGCGGGGATTTGGAGGATGGCATTGAAAAGGCTCTCTGGCAAGATGACTCTGGTTATGAAGCATCTACCATAGCCAGGCAAAACATCATGAAGGCCAAAGTTACCAATTAGTTATGGAGGATCAGGTGAGGGGAGGAATCTGGGATGTCAGCCAGGTTCTGGCTTTAGCTTCTGGGTGGACACAATCCTGTTCTCTGAAAGAGACAAAAAAAAAAGAAGAAGTGGGACAGTTTTTATGCTGGAAAGTAATCTCTTTAGACTAGAAATGTAGATTGTAGACTCATAGGTTAGAGGCAATATGAGTCTGTATTAAGTCATAAATGTGGGCACAGTAAGAAGAGAGGAGGGGTGAGAGTGAACTCTTAACAATAGTTTAAGTAGCCACTGATCAATTACTGGGAGTGCTGATGTGTATGACAGAAATCTACAACTGAGGGGCAACAATGTATACACATGGAATTATACACACATAGGTGGAATTTGAACCTGCAAGTAAAAATGAACCTACTAAAAGGAAGAATATGAATTGAGAAGGGAGATAAAGATAGAATTAAGGAAAGTATCTATATATGCTGCATATATAGATAAATACCATTCTAATGAAGACATGATAGGGAATCTTCCAAAACATAAGAAAGGATAAAAAGAACATTTCAAAGAGTAGAACATGGCTTTCTGTTGATCCAAATATACTCTCAGCCTTTCCTGTTCCCTTTCAGATCACACCACCCAAAAGCAAGGAAGCCAACTGTAGCCAAGTGCCATAACCTTGACCTTGGAAGAGTGTGAAATAACTGATGAGCAGGAAGAATCAAACTTACGGTCTTCCAACCAACTATAGACTCCCTTTCTAGCCTCATCTCAAAGTTCTAGTCTAAATACTCATTTCTTTCTATTCCTATTGATATGAAAAGCAACTAGTTAAAGATTTTAATTGACATTTTCAAGAACAAGTCATTGAATCTCACTTGAAGACTTCAAATTGAACTGATATGTTGAAAATCCTGCAGAAGTTAGAAAGGCTGTTTTACATGTGACAAGGAGAAAAGAAAATCTCAGCTTTACTTAGGCTGAGAAAAAACATTTTCTATCAGAAGTTTCTCCTTTTTAAGGAGAGATAATAGGTTAGAAACCATTTCCACAATTGCTTCTAATGTTATTGCTGCCTGAGAAATAATACACCAAGACACTCTTGGCTGATCTGTTAGCCATGCTTTCTTAATACACTATTCTAACAAGGTGAAAATATTTAGGGTTCTTCAATTCATAAAGGAATAAACTTCTAACTTGTTGAAGGAGAAACCAAATATGTGTATGTGTGTGTATGTATATATATATACATACACACACATACATATAAACAATACTTATGTGCTATATAAACAATCGTTTTTTTTTCTACTTTACAGCAAAAGTACTATATGGAGATAGTAATCAGCTGTAATTATTGCTTTTGAAAACTCAAGCTTTAAAACCCATAAAAACCTTAAAAATAAATGCAGGAAGCTTCATAAAATACATTTTTCTCAATTCAACAAAGAAAAAAATCAAAACAGTTTGGACACTCGAGTGTTATTTGCAGCAATCATGATAAGTCAATTTTGGCTTAAACCATGATTGTTATAAACACTCACAAAACATATTATTTACCAGATGGCAATCTTACTCAGGCAAACATATAAAACTTATGTTTCATTATTATCAAATAAGGATGAACTTGCCACTAAGATAACCTCCAGTAGTTAAACAAACACATCTCCACAAAATGAGTGCTGTGGTTTCTATCATTGGATAAGTATACACAGTAAAGGAACTATCTTAATATTTAAAAGCACTACTTATATTCAAGAACCAAGCTTACAATAGAATACACACACATGCAAAATGGCACATTTTCGTCTGAGCTTGACTTGTGCTTCTATTTTCTTAGTAAAAAAGCTATTGCATTTTAGTATTTAAAAAGGTATTCTGAAAGTATGACCAAAGCTAAAACACCTATATTACATCATTATTAGTTGATATTATGAAATGTATGAAGCAATCCTAAGACTTTCTTGTTAATGCCCACCTCCACCAAATACAATATCAGAATCTATTAACCATGGATGGTGCACTGTAAGAGTTGTACTTTATACATCATAATATCACAGACTAATGGCAGGATACTATAAGTTTATTTGTGATGAACACCAGATTTTATCAGTGTGTGTGTGTGCTTGTGTGTTAGTCCGTTTGAAAAGTGACCCTTTTTGTAACTGGAAATGTTTTTTAAAAAGATCGTAGAAATTTTAAAATAGTTTCAAAATTAGCTTTTCATTGCATTACAACAACTAAAATGGAATGAATATTGGGAACTTCTTTTGCTTATTTATTTCCTTCCTGGCCACAAGCACTACTCTCAAACAAGCTGTCACTCAGAAACCCCATTGTAATATGAAGCAGAATTCCTTGAACTTTTACAAGCATGATGAGGCTCAGAGGTATTACAGCACAGGGAGGCATGGAAATAATCAGAAATTGAGACCATGGACAGAAACATTAGGACACTATGAGAGCCAAAAATGACAGATCTTGTCTCCTCACCTTGTCAGTTTCTCCAAGGCCAAAACTCAAGCACTATGGAATGAAATACTATACAGCATTTATGTCCAATAGGATGATAAAAAGTTCCGATTGTCTCTGTCTAGCCTACCTCACCAGTTGCAATACCTTGTGCTGAAAGTTACTGGGTTTTTCTTTACCCCTGAATTAGTGGCTGTGGCAGAAGTTGATAAAGTGTCAGCTTTCTGAATACAAACACAGTTCTTCTATATGAAGATAACAGAAGTAAAGAAACAAATTCTGGTCTTTGACAAGTTAAATGGATATATTAAATTACAAAAGTATTCTGAAGACTTTCCTCTTCTCCAAATTGTTCTTTAAAACTTAATAGTTAAGGGCAGGGACTTCTCATTGGATAGCACTAAGGTGAAAGACAACCTCTCTCCATACAGGGTAGGCAGGCACTTCACTGGCAGAACATCTCACCATTGAAGGACAGATTGCCTTTAGATTGCGACTTCCTTGAGGGTCGAGTCTCTCTCTCTATTACATTCTGAATTACACCTAAAACACTGAGGACTTTCAGGGAATATTGGTTTGTGACAGACAAAATGGATCACTTACACTGTACCCAAAAACTTTAATGCACTCAAGCAAGGTCATTTCATCGTTACAAAGAAGCCAGAGAAAAGAAAACTAGAAAGAGAGAGAACCTTTTTGACAGTGTTCCTTTACAAGTGCTCTCCTAACTTGGACCAAGATTGAACTATGATTCCAGAGACAACAACAAAAAAATGTATGTGATGTGCTCACAACCTCTAATACCCTGATAAATTTACTTGGGGTGTGTTTTTCTTTATAAAGACTATTATACTAATTTCTTGCCTCTTAGAAAAAAAATGATCTGAGCAGGACATGTGGCAACACAACCAATTTTTTAAGTGACAATTTTATACATATAATTGAAATGTATATTGCTATCAGTCTTTCTTCTTCCCCTCCCCCACCCTCCACCACATTAAATGCTGGTGGAAATAGTTACAAAACTTTTAACAAAATTGTAGCTTCTAATAAAGACTTTTAATACTCACTGGTATTATAAACATATTTCCTTTATATAATTAGTGTAGCTTCATTACAAAATCATTTGGAAAACTATCTCTCGTAACTCCTCTATCCTAATTCAGCCCCTCTCAGTTCTTTTACTCTTTCTGTAAGTGATGAACATGTTAAATGAGGAAGTAGTTTTTAGCCCTTACATACCAGCCTATCACCAGTCTCAAAGCCACCCTCCTCCTAGTGAAAGAGCGATGGAAAATTCTCTTTGAGATAAACACCACAAGATCTGTTTGTAAATGAGCCATGTTCACAAAGCTGCCCAACAAGTACAATCATTTCAATAATTCTAACTACATTTCCTCAGTTGCAAAGACTGATATTTCATGTCAAAATGAAAAAAAATCATATTGTGGCTACAGAGAAATTAGAAATTGAACTTCTTTTCCTACACACTTTACTCTCTCATGGACAGAAGGGATACAGTGAACAGCATTTCTCTCTGTTAATGTGGCTTGAAATTCTGCAATAGGCCCTCTCCAGCAGACCACTGGGAAATATCATTTATATACATTTGTGCCACTAGTTCTCATATACATCCCTCAGTGCCCCTGGTTAATAATGTGATATTTCCCTAGATTATGAAAAGCATAGAGCCATGACTCTTTTAAGCAGGATAGCATGACAATGTAAGTTTTGATCTGCCATGAAGGAAGGGTACAGTAACCTGTCCTCTGCAGCAAATTCAAGTGTGTAGGTGGTTAGAGTGCGTTTGTTAGTCAGAATCAGAGCACCATCTCTTAACTTTGTCTGGAGCTTCTTATTGGAGTCAAAACTGGTCGGTGCTCTAAAATGTCTGAGCCTGGGAGTCTTTGATGTTTCCTGTCCCCATCAGTGAGCGGAGAACAACACAAGGATTCCGACTCTAATCTCACCCCTGCCACTTTATGGCAGGCCACCTTCTCTTGCCAAACCCCAGCTTCCCTGTCTGAGAAATGGGGGCAATAAAAACACTCATGAGTTTGTTGTAGGAATCTAAGAGACATGTAGCTTTAAGTGTTGTATAAACTCTTGAAGATATTGTACACTTTTATTATTGAGAATATAATTATGATTTATTAATTTTAGCATACTAGGTTAGAGCTATTGTTTTTGTCCTGTTTAGAATGAGGAAAATCAGAAAATAGCACCTATTGATCTCATAACAAGCACAGAAATATAAAGCTGAAAAAGTCACTTGTAATTAAGCAGCTCTGTTCTAATTTTTAGAGCACAATACAATATTGTAACTCTACTTTTATTAACTGCCAAAATCAATCTCAGAGCCCATTTTCCCAATATTCTGGAATAAAAAGGGCTGGATTTTTTTCCACAGACAAACATGCAGTTTCATCGACATGGATGCATTTCAGAGGCATTATTTAAGCCACAGTGCATATAATGAACAAACTGTAATCATATCTTTGTCCCAGCTCAATTACAAAATGAACTCATAACTTAGAGTCCCGCAATAAATATCTACTTCCAATTTTAGGCTTATCATTAAATATGGTTCACACTAGGAATTTGTTAAATGAAAGAATGTTAAAATTCACTTATATCACTTAGAGCATATTGATTTTGATGACTATTAATCCACATAAAACAAGTGGTACATCTACCAAAACAGCAGAATTTTAGGAAAATTCCACTCAACTCCCATGAACTAATGGCTGTGTTTCCTTTATTTCTGCACATACTCTCTCCCTCTCTCCCCCATCATGTACACCTTTACCCTTTTGTCAGCAGTATCTCCTCTTTCCCTCTAGGACACTGATGCTCACTTTCCTTTTATCATCCTCTCCCTATCAAAATCCTACTCTCAGAAAAGAAGTAGAACAAATTATTCACATACAGATATGCTTAGTGAAAGGCTTCAAAAATTATAATCCAAGGGGTAACTGCATTTTAATAGGCAATGATTGTCAATCCTTTGCCTAGAAATCCCTGAAAAAATAATACCTGTTTTGAGATGTTAGGACCAACGTTATTTTAATCATGCGAGCAGTTCTTTAGAACTCTACTTCTTTATCTTTGAAATAAGGAGACTGAATTATATGGAGTTTCTAATATTCAGCCATCTTTTAAATGGGAAAAAAAAGGCAATTTCCTATGATTTTACTCAACAGATTAGAGGTTATAAACATAAATGCTTTGATAGACAAGGTAGGTAGCAAAAATGGGTCAAGGAGGTAGCTGTAAGAAACAGGTATTATTGGGGTCTACAGGAACCTGAAGAACACATGCCTGATTTGAAGAGATTTAAACTAAAAACACAAACAAACAAGCAAAAATCATGCCAGCCAAACTAAACAATGCTGGGAGGAGAGCTGGTACCCACCAGTTTGTGAATGCCAAATCAGATGATCACAGAGATTTCCTTCAGCTCCAGCTTTCTATGATTCTATGAAGAAAATCTTGCTAGGGAAGAGGAGTTCTTAAAAATATGAGCTTTTCTCTTCTGAAACCACTGAGACATCATTAAGGAGCTATGATAAAAAGTAATAACTTTAACAAGCAACATTCTGCTACTGTCCCTGTAAAGACAAGCTTTCAACTAGAGTTACCATGATTAGAAAACTAGAGAACAAGAAAACAACAAGTCAACACGAATGAGAAAGGTAAGTCAATAAACGGCCAAATTTTCACCATGACAAATATAGAGGTTGTGGAACTCTGCTTTACCTTCTCCACTCTAGAAAATGACACACCCCTCATCAACAGTCATAAAAAATAAATCAGGCAACTATGAAAAGCATTACATACTATCATTTATAAAGACAACAACAAGAAGTCAGTCTGAATTTTAAAAATAGTAAGAAAAGAACCAAAGGTTTTCTTCCACTATTTCAAAAGTATCTTTATGGATCTCATATCTATCTTCCAAGAGCTCCACTTCCCCATTCTTCACATTTGATTGACAATATACAGAAAATCCAAGCCACACAAGAATGCAAATGCCACCATGCGAGTTTGATTAGGTTAAATGCAGACTCATAATAGGTTTAAAAAATCAATTTTACCCACTTGAGTCAATTGTGGAAGTCTTAATATTGACCACGTTTACTCAACTGTCTGCCGCATATATCTTACGGCTATTTCAGGGCTTATTTATAAATGATATGTATATAACATCCTCTCCTTAAAAAAAAATGGCTTAAAACATCTTGCTTTTCTCTTATCTTTAATAGGGAAATGCCACCAGATCAAAATGTCTCTCTATATATATGGTATGTAGACCTTTATGAGAGCATTTACTGACTACAAGTAGGGCAACAATCATAAGCACTACAAAGGAGTCTTAAAGGTGTATATTTCTCACAATAAAAAGGTAATATATTTCAAAGTTTTACAAAAGAGAAGCGAAATACCCTTCTTTTATCTCCTGCTGGCCTAAGATTTTGCACATGACCATATCTGGGATCTGACTCCATTTCAAAACCTGTATAAATCTGATAATTTTACTTCTAAGGACTTGAGCCCTGGAGTTATACAACAGTGATAAGGTGTGGTAAATTTTGAACATGTTTTTGCTAATGAGATAGACAAAGAAGATGCTATTGAAGTACAAGGTAAAATTTTAAATGATTGAAGTTTCTGATGCCTTAGTTACATTTTTAAGTATTACAGGACATCAAATTTCCAAGGAAAATTAATTTGTTTGGGTCTTCTTGCTGTTAAGCATAGGTGCTTATAAAATATCACTGCAATCTGGTTTAAAACACTCCTGGAAGATTTATAAGATTTATGATAGTGATTAATTGCTCTATTACAGTTTCAAGCATCATGCCTTCTGAAGAAAAGCATAAATCTACTCATAAAGAAATAAAAGTACTTCACAAAATAGCTCTTGTTATAAGCAACACAGTGGATAGATGCAATCAGATGTGTGATTATAAATATGAAAAATTTTGGACACAACTAACCTCAAATCATTACACAATGTTAATGGTTTCCATTCAGGATAAACCCCTACACGTCCTTTGGATCTTCTCACTCCTATGGCAAACATGGAATAGCTTAACCATGGGTTATCAGCTAATAATACCATACTCAAAATATACTATATCTCAAAAAAAAAAGATAATGTTGAAATTTCATAGATTTGGACAGGCAAGGCAGAAACTCCAATGCTTACAGAGAACAGGGAAATATTATGAGAAGTGGACTGTGTTGATCTGGGACAAACAGGAGACCCTATATGTCATCTCAAGGGACAATGGCTACTTTCCTCTTTTGTCATTTATAAAGGTTACTGCCCCACTATTAGCTCATCTAGTTTTCCTAGAAAAGCTAGAAATCTAGATCTTGTGAATTCCCCAAACTTTTAAACGGTGGCAACTAGTTCAAAAAATTTAAAACTCAGATGTACGATTCAAGATGGCAGTGTCAGAGGTGAGACGGAGAACTCTACCCAAAACCACAAATTGTACAAAAATATAGTTAATTAATACAACTAACCCTAAAACAGCATCAAGAAAGAAGGCTGAACCAGACTGCATACAGACCTCATAAACAGAGCAGACCTCACAAAACAGGGTAACGTACGAAAGCCTTAATCTGGCGGGACTCAAGCCCTTCCCTCCACCCCAGCTCACAGGCGGGAGGAAGAGAAACGGAGAAGTGAGGGGGTGGAAGCTTGGGACTGCTGAACACCTAGCCCTGGAGATCTGCTTTGTGAGCAGAAACCTATATTGTGTGTGCCCTGGAAGTTGGGGAGCTCGGACAGGCAGAGTGCTTGAGAGACTGACATTCTGGCTGTTTGTGGAGAACGGGATCCACACCTGGCTGCTCTATGTCAGAGAAAAGCCAGGCAGTCTGAGAGGCTTCTTAGCAGTAAGAGGGATGCTGAAGGGGAGGGGTTTGCAAGGAGCTTGAGGCACAGGAGAAGGGAGAACTGGACAAGGTTGTTGGGCATGCTCTGCCAAGCTGGTTGGGAACTTTGAGGAGCTTCAGGTGCTCCATCCTCCGGACTACCTACTCAGATCCGAGGACACCCCACTGTGACATGCAGCCTGCAGCACCTTCCTCCTAGCCTGCTGGCACCGGTTTGCAAACTGGCATTCACTGTGCTGGCGTCAGGCCAGCCAAACAGAGGCCCCACCTACAACAGCTAGAGATGCAAAGCACAGAGGCTTACACATGTGTGCTTGGCCCACTGGCTCTGATACTGGAGACAGGCACCACACACAGGAGTCAGGAAACAGATGTTTCCTCCCCCAAGGCACAAGTTCTGCTCCCCTACGACCCCCAACCTCACTCTACCGGCAGAGCAGCTACAGAGACTGGAGCTTCTGCACACTAGTGGGCACCACACAGAAATATGAAATGTCAAAAGAACATCGTTCAGACCAATATTTCACAAACCCCAGAAAAAGAGCCAAAAGAAACTGAATTCACCAATCTTCCTGAAAGAGAGTTCAAAATAAAAATTATAAACATGCTTACGGAGGTACATAAAAATATTCAAGAACTCAGGAATGAATTTCACTCAGAGATGCAATCATTAAGAATCCATATCTGAAATGAAACATGCAATGGATGGATTTAAAAGAGGTTAGATGTAGTAAAAGAGACGGTAAATGGAATAGAAATTAGAGAAGAGGAATACAAAGAAGCTGAGGCACAAGAGAAAAAAGGATCTCTAAGAATGAAAGAATATTGAGAGAAATGTGTGACCAATCCAAACAAAACAATATTTGCATTATAGGGGTACCAGAAGAAGAAGCGAGAGAAAAACGGATAGAAAGTGTCATTGAGGAGGTAATTGCTGAAAAATTCCCTTATCTGGGAAAGGAGATAGTGTCTCAAGCCACGGAGGTGCACAGATTTCCCAACACAAGGGACCCAAGGAAGACAACATCAAGACATATAATAATTAAAATGGCAAAGATCAAGGATAGAGAAGAACTTTTAAAAGCAGCTAGAGAGAGAAAAAAGATCACATACAAAGGAAAACCCATCAGGCTATCATCAGACTTCCCAACAGAAACTTTACAGGCCAGACCGGAGTGGCATGATATATTTAATGCAACAAAGCAGAAGGGCCTTGAACCTAGAATACTCAACCCGGCAACATCATTTAAATTTGATGGAGGGATTATACAATTTTAAGATAAGCAAAAGCTGAGAGAATTTACCTCCCACAAACCACCTCTACAGGGCATTTTGGACAGACTCCTATAGATGTAAGTACTCCTAAGGCTAAATAGATGTCACCCAAAGGATAGACAAAGAGTACAGAATATGATTCACAACATACAAAGAATGGAGGAGGAAGAAAAAGGAGGGAAAAAAAAAAGAACCTTTAGGTTGTGTTTGTAATAGCATATGAAGTGAGTTAAATTAGACTGTTAGATAGTATGGGAATTACCCTTGAACCTTTGATAAACACGAATCTAAAGCCTTCAATGGCAATAAGTACATACCTATCGATAATCACCCTAAATGCAAATGGTCTGAATGCACCAATCAAAAGACATAGAATTACTGAATGGATAAAAAAACAAGACCCATCTATATGCTGCCTACAAGAGACTCACTTCAAACCCAAAGGCATACACAGACTGAAAGTAAGGGGATAGAAAAAGATATTTCATGCAACTAATAATGAGAAAAAAGCAGGAGTTACAGTACTTGTGTCAGACAAAATAGACTTCAAAACAAAGAAAGTCACAAGAGACAAAGAAGGACATTACATGATGATAAAGGGGCCAGTCCAACAACAGATATAACTATTATAAATATCTATGCACCCAACACAGGATCACCTATATATGTGAAACAAATACTAACAGAATTAAAGGGGTAAACAGAATGCAATGCATTCATTTTAGGAGACCTCAACACACTCACTCCAAAGGACAGATCAACCAGACAGAAAACAAGTAAGGACACAGAGGCACTGAACAACATATTAGAACAGATGGACCTAATGGACATCTACAGAACACTCCATCCAAAAGCAACAGGATACACATTCTTCTCAAGTGCACATGGATTGTTTTCAACAATAGATCATATACTAGGCCACAAAAAGAGCCTCAGTAAACTCAAAAAGATTGAAATTGTACCAACCAACTTCTCAGAAAACAAATGTATGAAACTAGAAATAAATTACACAAAGAAAATAAAAAAGTCCACAAACACATGGAGAATTAATAACATGCTCCTAAATAATCAATGGATCAATGACCAAATAAAAACAGAGATCAAGCAATATATGGAGACAAATTACAACAACAATTTAACACTGCAAAATCTGTGGGATGCAGCGAAAGCTGTGCTAAGAGAGAAATATATTGCAACGTAGGCCTACCTCAGGAAAGAAGAACAATCTCAAATGAACAGTTCAAACTCACAATTAATGAAACTAGAAAAGGAAGAACAAATGAGGCTCAAAGTCAGTAGAAGGAGGGCCATAATAAAGATTAAAGCAGAAATAAATAAAATTGAAAAGAATAAAACAATAGAGAGAATCAATGAAAGCAGGAGCTGGTTCTCCAAGAAAATAAAATAGATAAACTCCTAGCCAGATTTATCAAGAAAAAAAGAGAGTCAGAAATGAGAAAGGAAAAATCACTATGGACACCACAGAAAAACAAAGAATTATTAGAGAATACTATGAAAATTATATGATAAACAAACTGGATAACCTAGAAGAAGTAGACAACTTCCTAGAAAAATACAACCTTCCAAGGCTGACCCAGGAAGAAAGAGAATATCTGAATAGACCAATTACCAGCAACGAAATTGAATTGGTTATCAAAAAACTACCTAAGAACAAAACTCCTGAACCAGATGGTTTCATTGCTGAATTTTATCAAACATTTACTGAAGACCTAATACCCATCCTCCTTAAAGTTTTCAAAAAAGTACAAGAGAAGCGAATACTCCCAAACTCATTCTACGAGGTCAACATCACTCCAATACCAAAACCAGGCAAAGACACCACAAATAAAGAAAATTACAGACCAATATCCCTGATGAACATAGATGCAAAATTACTCAACAAAATATTAACAAACCGAATTCAAAAGTACATCAAAAAGATCATCCATCGTGATCAAGTAGGATTCATCCCAGGGATGCAAGGATGGTACAACCTTTGAAAATCCATCAACATCATCCACTATATCAACAGAAAGAAGGGCAAAAACCACATGATCATTCCATAGATGCTGAAAAAGCATTCGACAAAATTCAACATCCATTCATGATAAAAACTCTCAACAAAATGGGTATAGAGGGCAAGTACCTCAACATAATAAAGGCCATATATGACAAACCCACAGCCAACATCATACTTAACAGTGAGAAGCTGAAAGCTAAGATCAGGAAAAAGACAAGGATGCCCACTCTCCCCACTTTTATTCAACATAGTTCTGGAGGTCCTAGCCATGGCAATCAGACAACGCAAAGAAGTAAAAGGCATCCAGATTGGCAAGGAAGAAGTCAAACTGTCCCTATTTGCAGATGACATGATATTGTACATAAAAAAACCCTAAAGAATCCACTGCAAAACTACTAGATCTAATATCTGAATTCAGTAAAGTTGCGGGATACAAAATTAATACACAGAAATCTGTTGCATTCCTATACACTAACAATGAACTAGCAGAAAGAGAAATCAGGAAAACAATTCCATTCACAATCACATCAAAAAGAATAAAATACCTAGGAATAAATGTAACCAATGAAGTGAAAGACCTATACCCTGAAAACTACAAGACACTCTTAAGAGAAATTAAAGAGGACACTAATAAATGGAAATGCATCCCATGCTCTTGGCTAAGAAGAATTATTATTGTCAAAATGGCCATCCTGCCTAAAGCAATTTACAGATTCAATGCAATCCCTATGAAAATACCTACAGCATTCTTCAATGACCTAGAGCAAATCGTTCTAAAATTCATATGGAATGATAAAAGACCCCGAATAGCCAAAGCAATCCTGAGAAGGAAGAATAAAGCAGGGGGAATTATGCTCCCAGACTTCAAGCTCTACTACAAAGCCACAGTAATCAAGACAATTTGGTACTAGCACAAGAATGGACCCATAAACCAGTGAAACAGAAAAGAGAGTCCAGATATTAACCCAAGCATATATGGTCAATTAATATAGGATAAAGGAGCCATGGATATACAATGGGGAAATGACAGCCTCTTCAACAGCTGGTGTTGGCAAACTGGACAGCTACATGTAAGAGAATGAAACTGGATCATTGTCTAACCCCATACACAAAAGTCAATTCAAAATGGATCAAAGACCTGAATGTAAATCATGAAACCATAAAACTCTTAGAAAAAACATAGACAAAAATCTCTTGGACATAAACATGAGTAACTTCTTCATGAACATATCTCCCCGGGCAAGGGAAACAAAAGCAAAAATGAACAAGTGGGACTATTACATCAAGCTGAAAAGCTTCTGTACAACAAAGGACACCATCAATAGAACAAAAAGGCAGCCCACAGTATGGGAGAATATCTTCATAAATGACATATCCAATAAAGGATTCACATCCAAAATATATGAAGAGCTCACCCACCTCAACAAACAAAAAGCAAATAATCCAGTTAAAAAATGGGCAGAGGATCTGAATAGACACTTCCCAAAGAAGAAATTCAGATGGCCAACAGGCACATGAAAAGATGCTCCACATCGCTAATCATCAGAGAAATGCAATTAAAACCACAATGAGATATCACCTCACACCAGTAAGGATGGCCAACATCCAAAACACAAACAACAACAAATGTTGGCGAGGGTGTGGAGAAAGGGGAACCCTCCTACGCTGCTGGTGGGAATGTAAATTAGTTCAACCATTGTGGAAAGCAGTATGGAGGTTCCTCAAAAAACTCAAAATAGAAATACCATTTGACCCAGGAATTCCACTCCTAGGAATTTACCCTAAGAATGCGGCAGTCCAGTTTGAAGAAGACACATGCACCCCTATGTTTATCGCATCACTATTTACAATAGCCAAGAAATGGAAGCAACCTAAGTGTCCATCAGTAGATGAATGGATAAAGAAGGTGTGGTACATATACACAATGGAATATTATTCAGCCATAAGAAGAAAACAAATCCTACCATTTGCAACAACATGGATGGAGCTAGAGAGTATTATGCTCAGTTAAATAAGCCAGGTGAAGAAAGACAAGTATCAAATGATTTCACTCATCTGTGGAGTATGAGAACAAAGAAAAAACTGAAGGAACAAAACAGAAGCAGATTCATAGAAGCCAAGAATGGACTAAGTTACCAAAGTGAAAGGGACTGGGGAGGATTGGTGGGAAGGGAGGGATAAAGGGGTAAAAGGGGCATTACAATTAGCACCCATAATGTAGCGGGGGGACACCAGAAAGGCAGTATTTACAGAGAAGACAGGTAATGATTCTATAGCATCTTACTATGCTGATGGACAGTGACTCTAATGGCGTATATGGCGGGGGGGGCTTGATAATAGGGGCTCTAGTAACCATAATGTTGCTCGAGTAATTGTACGTTAAGGATACCAAAATAAAAAAATAATAAATAAAAAATAATTTAAAACCCAAAAGGGATGGACAGGACCTATCTGGAGACCATGACCTGCCCCCAGGCCACGAGTTATAAACTGCACAAATGCTAGTTTTTAGTCCAGGCTATAGGACTTGCATCTCTCATTACCACATTTTTGCCATCCTGCTCTTGCCTGGACTCAAATACTTCTAGCTACAGAGAATTCAGTACTCTTCATGTCATTGTCCATATTTTGGACAGCTCTTTCTTAGAGTAAGTCAAAATTTACTTGTCATTATTGTTTCTAGAGCCACCTCTCAACATTAAAGAAACCTTCTTCAACATGAAAAGTTTTCAAATACTTGAAGACATAATCATACAATACATATTTGGATGAATACATAAATTTAAGCATTTCCAAATATATATATATATGCCTCTCACAATTTAGAGATATCTTTTTAGACATATGACCAATTTTCTTTCATATGATTTAATAATAAAAATTATAAACAGTAACAACATCAGATCAGGTGTTGGAAAAAATGAAGCATATTGCTAAGGGCAATCTTGCCAGTGCTCAGAAAAAGAGAGGAGACCAGAAGGAGCCCACGAGAGGCTGAGGCAGTCCTCCAAGCATTCCCGGTCCTGTACCACGTGAGCTCATCCCTTTACTCAGGCCAGTGAATCAGTGCTTGTGGACAAGGGCACTGTCCATTTCCTCACATTTGTAATTCTGAAATACTACATCCCACTCCCTCATCATCAATCAATTCCTCTCATTTGCACATCCAATTCAAAATTCCACTTCTGGTTTTCAATCCTCCAAGGACCTGGAGCAGTCTAATCCACATCCTTTCACTCTCATCTCTTCAAACCACCTTCCCCTCCTGCTTTTTCCACAGAAATTTGTTCCTTTCCCTCTTAGCTTTTGAACAGTCTTCCAATCAGTCTCCATCCTGGCAACTCTCCATTTATTACCATTTCTCAGTTGCCCATCCCCCAAATATTGTTTCACACAAAAGACTGCCAGTGATAATTATTGGAGATGTTTTAGAAAATAATTGGGTAATACTATTCATTTGCCACCTGTATTTAGCTGTTGAAAAAACCCACATCGGAAAAAAAAAAGCACTGTGCTTTTTTCTTTTTCTTTTTTTTTCTTTCTTAGACATGTGAAAATGTGATTTTGTGACAGTTTTGTTAGGGGTGTGAATTTTGTCTTCTTTTCCCCTTCCTGCAACAGTCTCCAGTGTCAACAATGCCTATGAAGTGAGTAAATACCCTTGAATTATAACAGCCATATCACTTATTTTTTAATCAAGAAAAGAAGGATAAGATGAAATCTCCCTCAAGTGCTAAAAAGATAGCAGTTTACTTAAAGTATTTATACTCCTTTCTAATTACTTAGGTGTGTCACACTGATACCAGTGCAGAACTTTATACCCTTCAATCATCTTCAATAAATCATTAAATTAAGTTCATAAAGAAATGTGGATTTAAATCAGAAACATGCTTCAACAGTTGAGAATATAATATCTTTCAACTTCCTCACTATTTTTTTAACAGAAAAAAAAACTAATAGCATCTTTCTTAGAAGCAAAGAACATTTATACAACTGGGAATATATTCTCAGCATATAGTATGACTGCCCTCATCTGATTGAAGTTTTGAAGCAGAAAGACATATCCTTTCATCCCACCTATTTACCATGTAGAATATAATTTTATCCAAAAAAAAAATATATATATATATACAGAGAGAGAGAGAGAGAAAGAGAGAGACTCTAAACTATCCTTCCCAGATACAATAATGGAATATTTTCTTACCCCAGATTCACTTCTGAATTTTCTACATCCCCAAAGGAATTCCCTCTCTATTTCCTTTTTTTCTTTCAACTGGTATTTACTCAATGCCTTCTACATGTAAAGAACTATACTAAGCATGGGGTGAAATCAAAGGGCAATATGGATAGGACCTCTACCTTCATGGTTAATGACTATTTCCTCAATAAACAAGTTAGTTATACTTTGTGACAGGCTGGATGGAGGATGGTAGGGTGTAAGGGCATATAGCAGAAGGACATGAAGGTCAGCAAATGCTTCCTTTAGGAAGGTCTGGGAATCAGAGCAGAAGAGAGGTTTAAGCTGGTTGGAGAGGCAGATTCCTCACATTCTTGAGATTGTGTTAAGTATTTTGAGTTTTAGTTTTAGAGCAATAAGAAGATAATAGAAAAGAGAAAACAGATGGCAAATAAATCTATTTATTAGATTTATAAAAGTATATGGAAATATCAAGAGGCCATGTGGTTGAAGGAAAGAATCGGGGTAGCTTCATCTAGAATAATGAAATCAGAGAGGGAGAGAACTGGACAGAGACAAAAGAAATTCAGAAGCGAATACCAAGAGAATATGGTGAATGTGTAGAGTTGGGAGGCGAGAGACAGAATGCAAGGTTGCCATGGGAAGAAGTGGAAGATTTTGTTTAGGGTGGGAAGGATGATGAATTCAGTTTTTGAGAGACTGAGTCTGCCCATAAAATGGGTCGCACTGGGGGTGGGAAGGATCTTACATATAAATCTGAGAGAAGTCTATGCCAGAGATTATACAATTACAAGTCAATGCTATAGTGATTCTATAATGCAGAACACATTTAAAGCTATGAGTTTAAATAAAATTTTCTGTGGGAGAAACACAACTTACAAAGAGAAGAGGGACAAGGACAAAGCTTTGAAACTCACAGGCATTTAAAAATAAGGGAGAAAAGAGTGAGATGATAAAGGCCATTGTGTAGAAGTAACCAGACTCATAGAAGAAAAAGCAGACATGGTATCATAAGCCAAAGGGAGAACATGTTCCTTCATTTGGAGAGAGTCATACAATGTCAAATTATGCTGAGGAGGCCACAAAAAAATGAAAACCAAGAATACATATAGGTAATTGCCAGCCCTTCTGAGAACTGCACTGGTTCAGTGATGGAAACCCAAGTACAGTGTGCTGAAAGGTAAGGAACTAGAGTGTAGAAAAAAATTTGGACACTTGTCACTAAACTTCATGTATGGCCATTTCTGGAAGTATCCTATGCTTAAATTTTGAGGGAAAAACAAAACTACCATTTCACACACTGTCACAGCCACAGTTTCCCAAATCCTGTCTCCCCCTTCCCATCATCTCTAGCATTCTACAGAGAATTCCTATTCTAATCATCCCTTCCAACTTTGTGCCCACTCACTTCTCTCTCCTCCCCTTAACTCCTTAAATTTTGAGCATCCTGAGCAAGAGTAGACTCAGTTGGCAACCCTGTAGGCAGAGAGCACTTTATAATGTGATTATTCATACGTATTCCAGAGACACACTTAACTCATAAACCTCACAGTTCAAAAGACTGATGGCTGATAATTTCTTAAGAAAAGGCAGAGGGACTTGACTTTTTAATGTAATAGGGAGTTAAATAAAAAATGTCACTATTCACTTGTGCTACCTCAACCATAACTGTACTGCACTGAAATTGTCCTTATCTATTCAATAACTAACTGTATCTTGTCATGTAAAAGCTCTGACATGACAATTAACATCTCTGTTATTCTGCAAGTAAAATTAAATTGCTCACTAGTAAAATAGAATAAAGACAACCAGAAAAGGCAGATATGCCACCTATCTTCCTACCCCCATTCTATCCCCGTGTGCCTTTTAATCTGTAACTTACCAGGGCGCAGGGGCAGAGGAGAATTTAGACATTCGTTCCATGATGTAATAGAGGATTCACTCACTAAATTATGTGTCAAAGCGAGTCAGACCTATAAAGTCACCTGGCTTATGAGAAGGAGACAAGTATAGGCAAAATGTTGCACACTGAGCCCAGCCCAGTCCACCTTCCAAAAGCCCCTTTGGGGTCCTTCCCAGTATATCTGCAAGGATCAAATGAAAACAGCTCTAACCCCATTACGTATTCAGTACCTACTTTGCCAGGCACTGTAACAGATGCATCCTGTACATTCTCTCCACAAGTGATCAGTTGGAATTTCCAGTCCTGCTTTTTAGATATGGCTAAACTAAAAAAGTTAAACAATTTGCCCCCAAGGTCAGCCACCCATTAAGCAGATAATAGCAAAATGTCGCCAAAAGTGTTAAGTCTTTATACCATGTTACCTTCCTAAGTGAAAGCTATTTTCACATTGATGAACTAAATCAATGAGAATTATTATAGTAGACTCTATGGGAGGTGTCAGGGTTAGGAGAACGGACTTGGAGCCACATTCCTTAGGTTCAAATTCCAGCTTTGCTTCTTACTAGCTGTGTGACTGTGTGCTCTTTGACAACTGGATGAACTATTAAACCTCTTTGTGCCTCAATCTCTTCATGTGTAATGGTGATAGCAATGTGCCAAACTTACAGGTCCTGTTTATTTTATAATACACACATACACACACACATTTATGGAATATTATATATATCTTGAAATACAGTAAGTTAATAGTAAGTACTATGAAGTATTTGTTAATATTACCATATTATGAACCCAAATTAGTGGTAGGCACATCTAGCTTCACTGGTTATAGGTTAAAGATTCCTATAAAGAGCCATTAGCTTACTTTGCAAAAGAAAACAAAAAAAATAAAACAAAGCTTTCCATTCTGTGCAGTTAAAATAACTCTGTAGACCAGTAATTTCCAACTCCCCATGTGCATCCAAATCACTCCAAAGCCAGGAATGCTGCCCCTGACTGAAGTATCTCACCGAGCTGGTCTGGAGTAGGGCTACGGAATGTGGATTTTAGCAGTCTCCTGCCACAACACCATGGCTGAGAACTACTGAAGTAACATAGAAACATATCCACTTTGGTCATAATGTGAAAAAAAATCAGATTAAAAGAGCATGTTCTTTTTCTTCTTTAAAAAATTCAAGAATGTTATCCACTAAAATGTTAACACCATTTATCTCTGGGTGGTGGAATTATGGGTAACACTTACTTTTGTTTTATTCTGTATGAAGTCTTTACATTATTACATGTCATTTATATATTAATTCCACATATCTGTTTTGGAACCATGTCCTTGGCACTATTTCAGGCACTGAATATATCACCCAGAGCAAAGCAAAGTCCCTGCACTTGTGCACTTACAGTGTGGGGGGAGCAAGGGATTAAAAAAAAAACAATATAACATTAGCAGGTGGCTTATAGAATGAATAAAATTAAAGCAGAGAAAGGTAATTAATAGCAAGTACTGGGCTATTATATTTAGGATGGTCAAAGAAGACATCTCAGAGGAGGGATATTTAAGCAGAGACCTGAATGCAAAAAGGGCTCAGCCATGGGCACCACAGAGAGAGCAGCATTCTAGGCAGAGCTTTGAAAACATACCTTTCTTTTAGAATCAGGTTAAAAAACAATAAAGTTATTTCATTTAGGTTAAAAAATAATTTCAAGGCCAAAGAATGTTCCCTGGTCCTGGACCTCCATCATCAGACTGGTCTCTCTGATACCTCTGAATAGCAATTGTGAAACAAGGGTGGAACTGAGATTCTGCCCTTGATTTTATGGCATTGGTTTCAAAAGCAAATTATAGAAGAGATGAGGGGGTCTCCTTCACTCAATATCTAAGAGGAAAGCATGAGCCAGCATCATTACCTTTCCTTGTCAAGGAATAGCTGCTGGATGTCAGGAATGCGTTCAATAACTGAGTGATGTGGGGAGCATAAGAGAAGCATGAAACATTTTGATGGCCATTGTTTAAGCAGTCTCAACAAAAACGCTACATATCTGGAAAAATATGAGATTACTGCAATACAAAGTTCCATTAAAGCCCAAACTCGACATGGTGCTGATGAGTGAAAGAGAAAGGGAACTAAGACACAGTCAGTGGGTTCCAGAAACCAGGAACTATGTCAATTATTAAGAAGGCAAGAACAGTCATTGATTGAACCCCCTTTAGTCCCCTTTCATCAAAATATATTGTTTTATTTTGCCCAGAAAATGCAATATAAGTTCCATGGTCAGGCAAAGCCTGACAGGGACAAGTTTGAGGTATTTTCCTTTGCTAGGAAAAGAGACCCCTCTCAAGCTAGAGTTATAAGGATGCCATGATATCCAGACATCAGGACATCCAAGGTCAAGAAACACAATAGAGTTGGATGTCAACTTAGAAACTAGGATGCAGTAATGGAGGTCATTCCCTCCATCCTTTAGGACCTGTGAAGTTCCATCCTTACTTTTCTCTCACATTGATCCCTCCACTTTCCTTAGCTGCTTCCTCAGGTTTTCACTACCCAGCCCAACATGACTTCAGTGTGCATGTGATATCAGGAAAGCAATCGCACACTAATTCTGTGTGACCTTGACCTTTCTTCTCAAGGGTTTGTTGTAGGCTGCAAATTCCCTCTATTCCTGCTTCTAATTCTATAAGGGAAAAAAATCTAACTGACTTATCCAGGCCTTACTGTAGGCCACTGGGCTGCCTCAGGGTCAGGAGACCACCTGTGTTCCAACCAGCTGTGGCAGAGAGTGGGCCCTTCCCTAAAATGGGCCTTTGTGTATTGCAGTCAAAGAATCCTGCTTAGTTCTAATCAGAACAGGATTATGGCTCTCAGAAGCCTACCAGGTATTTCTAAGAAAGGTACTAGGTTCTATTAGTGCATAGCTTATGCCATCAGTCACCATCTGTTATGGTCTAAAGGGTATAGATATGCCAGTTGTGGGAAAAAACAGATGTTCCTATGGCCAGGATCTTCACCTGACCCTAAACTACGTGATGATATAATTGGCCTCCTGCTAGGCTAGTATTTCCAAACCCATTGGCAATCAGCTATTATTGACTGAATCACTATATAAAGAGCTCTGCCTAGTGCTCTGGGTGGAGGCAGAGACAGAGGTGGATTGTAGTCCTGCAGACTGCCAGATGCTGACAGGATTCTAGTGCTCAACCTACCACCGTGAGAATAATGCTGGGTATAAACTCTTTTACCCCAAAACCATTCTGTTGTCATTTCTCAGTCTCACCAAACCCATAGTGAACTTGCCTGGGGCTGAAAAACTCAGGCAAGACACCAGTAAAGAGTTTTGAGAGGCAGATTTTAGGGATTTGAGGGACTTCTAAGGAGAAGTTTAAAAAAAAAATCTCAAAGTACTAAAAAGTTCCCTTACCAGAGTTTAAACCAAATTTCCTTTATCCAGATGGCTTCCAAGGCCAAGAGGGAGAGAAGTCCTGCTGCCTTTTTATGTTGGTCTTGATTGTTGTTAATGATCCCCAGCTGTAAGGCTCCCACATCTCTTTAACCTCTCTCTGGTTGGCCTCACATCTCTGCATCTCGCACAGGGAAAACAGAACACTAAACACAGCACCCATTCCCCAGCAGAGCATGTGCTGCACAAATACAGGGAGGTCAGCCTCCAAACGACCCCAAGTATTGTTCAGTTAGCATTGCCAGGACAGTTCATTCATCCTGGAAGAAGCCTGGTCTCAGCTTTCTCATTCCTGGAGGCAATGTGGAGCTATGCCAGCAGCCAGTAGGGGAGCTGGGGCATGCTGTCACCTGTGGCCCACGCTAAGAAGTTTCCTCTTCTGAATGTGTAGGAATCAGTGCCAAGCAAGGGCATTATTTTCAGGAATGAAATATGCATTAGGGATTATGATTTTGAAATGGGACTCTGCCACATAAATTTTCTTCCACCCAGGAGTGTGCAGCTAAAGTAACAATGAGATGTTTCATGATTATTTTTCAGATATTCTCTTATTAACTCATTCAAAAAACTTGTCATAAGTAGGCTATGGATTGCCAACACTGTGGAGGCAGGGAGCACAGAGCTAAAACAAGCCATTGTGCTGAAGGAGCTCAGAGTCTGGTCAGGGATGCAGCATTTCCCCTTATTATACTATAAGAAAGGTATGAATAAGTGCTCATACAACATGAAGGGGGAACACTGCTCATGCTGGGGGCAGAGAGGCCAGGGGATAGGCAAACAGCTCCCTGGGAAAGGTTCCTAGAGAAGGTGGCACATAAAATTTATTTTGAAAGATAAGTAGGACTCAATCAGGTTATTTATGAATGAACAATCAAAGGAACAAATAAGAGAGGAAACTTCCAGGCAGAGGGAAGGGAGCACATATGAAAAGATGCAGAAACATGATGGAATATGGAACATGAGAAGAACTGCAATTCTTTCCCAGGGCACATGTGAGGACCTGACAAGGATGAGTCAAGAAATGCAGCTAGGCACTCCATGTTGTATGCCATATTAGGGAGTACGTCTTTTATTTTGATATGAAATCCACTTCCAAGAACCCTCTCTTACTGCTCTAATAAGCACTGGTCATTGACCTTTCTGACTACCCCACACCATGGACTATTTATTGAATTTATAGGCTAGTTAATTATGGCCAATTAAGCACTCTATTTCTGTTGTCTGTTTTTTTAACTGTTTCCTGTGCATACTGGCTCTGCCTAACTGTAATACCAGACCCAGGACAGAAGGGAACCCCTTTAGTATCCTCACCCCACAAATACTAGGCCATTAACAAAAACTTGTTGAAATGAATTGAAAATGTTCCTGAGAGGAGACTGCTGCCTCATAAGCCACGATTAGTGTAAGTTTTAACCTTCTTTATTTCCTTAATCCTCCCCCACATATACACTCTTTATAACACTTGCACAAAGTCTGCACAGTAGCATTCCAGTTTACCCTAGGGTCTTAAACCAAGTCCAAATGAAATGCCCCCAAGTCCAGGTGAATCTCCTACTCCAGGATTTTAAAAATGGACCCAATAAAGAAAATTCAATTTACTGGCATGGAATCAAGTTTCCTTTGTTCTTTCATCTTAATCTAGGCCAGAGGGAGCAAGCCCCTCCTGGTGCCTTTATTGCAGTTATAAAGAGGAAGAGAAGGAGAAATCTGAATCAACCCTGAAAAGCCCAGTCAAGAGGGAGCAACCATGATGGCATCCAGACCATGGAAAAGAAAGCCTGTGAGCAGGCATTGCTGTTCCATTCTACCTAGTACAGCAAAGGATCTGCACTGCTTGTCAAACCCTCACCCATCTGGCCTTTTCCTCCTTTCTTCCCTGCCCAACATCTTGGTCCTGCTCCCCCTAATTTCCTCTCTCCTGATACTTCCACAATATTCTATTAACAAGGCTCTTCTATCTTTTGTTAGAGCCACAGATATTACCTTTAAGTGCAAACACAATAGAAAAAAGGAAACCCCCCTGGTTGTAGATACTGAGGTGGTTTTGTAATTAATACATCTTCTTGCAGCGCTTGTGTCAGGACTCTCGTTTTAGTTAAGCCCTCTGTAAAGAGAGGAATGTGTTTAATGACTGTCTGATTCCAATGCCCTTATTTTTGCCTTCTTTATCATGCATAAAATCCAAAAGAAAGCTGTAAGATGAAGACATTGAGATCAAATTAGTGACTTTCCAGATTCAGACCCAGACCTGTCCGACTTCCAAAGCCTGTTCCTTTTCCTGTACCCATGGCAAATAAAAGGCAGCTCCCATTCCCATATAAACACTTACCTCCTTTCAGAAGACATTTATTACACACCCGTGTCACCAGCCACTCTTGCATAGGCCACAGATACAAAGTGGGGTAAGATAAGGAGAATGGAGGAAAAGACCCTATTTCCAGGCCTCAGGAAACAAGACCATTTGTATACAAAGCCAGAGTATATAAAATAAAATAGGAGTATTATTTCAAGTCACACATCAGCTCTGCTGAATGGACAGTTTAAAAATTCTGTCCAGAGAGCTGTTGAGATTTTCCTCAAATGCCAAAAGTCAGGCTGTTAAAAAATCACACCCCTGGGGCAGATCCACAATCCCTCCCTGACTCTATGTCATGTTTCCTCAGTTTACTTCTAGTCAAAATGAGTATTTTTCCCACTGCTCCCAGGTCTAAGGGTCAGTCTAGCTAATGAAAATCAAGCTGTCTTTTTTTCCCTGCCATCAACAATGGTCAGATAACAAAATGCAGGTTCTGATCCTGGCATGTTTATTGTTGGTGATGATGTAGAAACTGATGGTCGACAGCTTCATTTTCTCTAAGCTGGGAAGGCCCTGCTGGGAGAACTGGGGGGGAAAAAACTTTTGATTTTGACTAGTAGTAAAACAGTTGGATAAACATGACATGACACGGATGTCAGAGTGCATAATGCAACTGCATGAACCCAGATGGGACTACAGAATACACAGACATGGATAGAATACATGTAATGGAGTACAGACACAGATCTATAACCTTCCATATTCTTACAATATTGTGAAATATTAAAATAGAGTTGACTAAAAGGCAAAAGTGCGAAGGGTCTCAAAAATAAAGATTACTCTTTTTAACTTTACTATGTGTTTGTAAAATAAAACAAGAAAAAGACTAAAAATCACTAAGTAATTTTGGTTCTAAGGGTTTATGCCAAGGACAGGTAGCATTCAGGATCATTATGGAAAACTGACCTACAGCCTGTTTTTGAAAGAGTGATATCCAAACTAGAACATTAGGTGAACATTAGCAAATGTACAGTAGATTAGGAGTAAGGAGACCCAAGTTTTCATTCTAACTCTGCCAGAATATGCTGGGTAAGTTATTTAAATTATTCTAGGCCTGAGTTTCCTCTAGTTGTAAATGCTCCTTCCTCACCCTCACCTCCTCAACACTCCTTAGCTCAGACAATTCATCCTAGGCAAGCAAACCAGTGTTACTCTTAGTTCTTGCTACTGGAAGATTGGGCTCCGTCTTCTCCTTAATATTACAAAGCATTTTCTGAATCAAATTCGAAGTACAAACTAGTGTACTAGATATCACAGGACACAGCCAAAATTTCCTTCTCTTTATAGCTCCTTAGAACACTGTTTTTATTTAGCCTTTTACAGACTGCAAACAACTTTGATATCTTGATAAAAGGAAGGGAACTCATTCTAGAAACAAAGAGTACCCATATGTGCAAAATGCCAGATATAATTCCAGAAGGTTCGAGGATTACTGGAAATTAAGAGAGTTCATGAATCCCACACCTAGAAGCAGAAAAATTAACTGGTTCCATGGGTACCAGCAGCTAATAGATTAGTTTTAATCACAGTCTAGTTTCTGAATTGATTTCCATATTCTACCTAACCACTACCTAGAACAGAATTCCATGGTTAGTTGTTGTTTTGCAACCTCTAATAAACAGAAAATGAGAAGGGCTCCTTTCCTTATTCAGTTATGGAGTTCTTATGTTTCTTTTGTCTATAGCCTTTATAGTCCTTGGGGAACTATACACATTAGAAATGTTTCAAATATTCTTAAACACACAGGTGACTATTTTCCTGTTTGTTCAACTCTCTGCTCTCCACCAATCTTTGTTCTTCATTCTCTGACCAGATATCCTAGTCCCATCTACTGGCTTCATTAAGTCCATCCACCTTAATCAATGCCCACCTCATGGCTCCTGTACTGCACAACAGTTCCAACCCATTGGCCAGCAGCATCAATGAAAATGGAGAAAAAAGAAAAAAACACCCCTGCAGGAGGGTGAGGCTCTCCCTCAGGAATCTGTAAAATTGCGGTCAGTGGAATTGTTTGAGAACAATTAAATCAATGTTGCCTTGGCTCCAAGACAGCATTTATTGCTGGAAGGAACTGTCAGCTTAATTTGTGGATGAGATCAGCTGGCTAAGGGCCAGAAATACTAACTTCCCAAGTAAAGGGTCAGTACGGAAGGGGGTGAATTAATCCCCTTTGCCGGGTGGTTTTCTCCTGCAGTTGTGGCTCAGGGTTCAGGATGTGCTGAAGCCTTTCATTCAGGGATGAAGTATGACCCTTCAAGCCTGGTTAGATCAATAATGAGGTTCAGTACTCGTTAATGGGGAATAAGCAGGACACATGCCACAGTCAACATTTTCTAACTGGAATCTGAACAATCCTAGACTCCTCACTGTCTTTTACTCAGGGGTCGGCATGGACTATATTCATGCATACACTTCAATGAGTTGTTTTTGGATCCTTGACCTTCAAAGTCTGGCCAGGGAACTTGTTAGAAATGTAGAATCTTCCCTATCCCCAGATCTACTGATTTAGAATCTCCATTTTGAAAAAGATATCAGATAATTCATATGCACATTGAAATTTAAAAAGCACTTTATAGAACACAAAGAAGAAAAGACTGTGTTTTGGGAGAACTCTCTAGCAACCCAGACTAAGTCATCTTCTCTTCTGATGGATTAAAATAAATTTAACTGGCTTGCTTAAGTGGTAAGAATATGGCTTTCAGAATATAGTAGAGCCAAAAGAAATGTGACATCTTGGTATTTCTTCTAAGCAAAGAAGATATCCTTCAGTGCATAGGTGCAGGGGTAAGAAGCAGTTTATTTCAGCAGCACAGGGAAAGCATACTCCAAGCTGCAAGCAGAAGAGTAATACCATAGCAGATCACTCTGCAGCCCAGCAGCTTCTGGACTAAAGCTTTTTGGGAGACTGTGATTCAATTACTTACGATTTTCACCCCACTTTAGGCCTCCTCTAATTAGTATCTGTGCAATGTTTCCAGGTGTGATCAACAGTGATGGAGCTCTGTGATAGAGCACCCATCTCTCCACTCATCACAAGGCCCATAGATTATAGCACATCTAATAAAGAGTCAGACATGGTATGTTGTCCATGGAACTGTCACCTGTGATATATGAATAACACAAGTCTCAATGTTTCAGGGACTCCTGTGAAGTGTCAGATCAAACAAAGCCGTCAAAAACTTAAAGAAAGGCGCAAAAAGAATACATTATAACCACTGTCCAGTCATTTATGCTGATATATGAAGCAAAAAAATCCTGATTGTCAAGTTACCATATTTATATTAGGAAAATGCAGTAAAATATGGATTCCAATTATAAAAATTCTTCTGAAATGCCTTGAAAGTCTTTAATCTACCACATAATATTGGCTATAAGCATCAATGGAATTTTCAGTCTCCATACTAGTTTAAGATGCTACTTCTAAGTCCTTTCACTATTTACAGCATACCATTTCTGTGACATCTCTAAATTAATTCATATTCAGTCATTCAAGACAAGTGCATCTTTATTGATAGTTACAAGCCAAAGGTCAGTGGGCAAAAATAAGCAAGGGGCAAACAAACAATTCATCAGATACTTGTTTCAAAGCCACAGATAAACTTAGGAAGAGCAACATAGGGTATAGAATAGAGATATAATATAACAAGTGTGACCCTCAAATAAGAGAAAAGCACTAGGCTAAATGGGAACTCTAGACTCACAATTGGACATTACTGAAAAAGACAGAGTTGGTCAAATACCAACTACTCAAACTACCCAAGGTTTCCATGCTCTACACCTATTTGAAGATCTGCATGGCCTCTCATGCAGACCTGCTCAAAGCAATGTGTACATGAGCAAAACACAAAAGTAGAGTTGCTTGCCTAGTATTGTTTCACTATATGTGTTCTGAAGGCCTAAAGACTTTATAATTCATTTATTATTTTATATATTTGTGATGCACCAGAACACTAAGATTGCTTTAAATGCACTTGGGGTCAAGTGTTCAGAGTTCTTCCTTAAGTTTCGTGTATAGAGGTTTCCCCTTTACTATTTTTATTCTTAAATGCTTTATACTAGTCTATGCATGAGGTTTGTTCAGAGGAGATTTTGCCCTAATGAAGATCTGTTCTGAAAGCCTGCTCATCTCTTATCTGCTTACTGGCAAATCTTCTAGTGTCCACGTTAGGATACAGTCTAAAAAACAGTGGTAGCCAAAATTTGTGTAAGTAATTAAAACAGCCCTCATCCCAGGTCTTAAGGTCTTTAAAATGGACACTTTGAGATACAATGAAGTGTTTGTTGCCAGTCTCCCGACTCTCATGTTCAGATGGCGAGTGGCATCATTTGTCTTGAAGCTAACTGAATAGAATGTTAAAAGAGGCAGAATATGTTCCTGACGCTTGACTAAGTACAAACACATGCTGTAACAAGATTTAATCATAATAATAATGGTCTCAACTGAGCCTGCTTCACTCAATACTAAGGTGTTTGGTAAGTTTGAAGAATTACTAAAGAAGCATTTAAGTACCCCTTATCCAATAGGGTATCCAAGAAATAGCTACAGGAATCCAGTGGGCTACACCACTGTCAATATGGAGACCCAGTGGTAAGAAAAGACACCATAGAGACCAGTGGAATACTGGGAATAAAGAATTTAGGAAACACCCAGATTCATCATTATGATCATTTACCCATTCTCTTGCTACTCATGCTGGGAAAAGTCAAAATCCGGCTTTTTCCAAGCTTATCAACTGTTCCTTAACACTGATGGGTCCCAACACAGACACTTGGTCATTATGCACTGAGAAATAGATTGAATTAATCTCTCTAGTTAGGATTTCAGATTTCTGTTCTACATCAACTAGACATGGAAATTTTGCTGTCCTGGATTTGTAGGGAAAGTAGCTTACCATGACATTAACTTAAATCTAATAATGGAAAAACTTAAGCAAGATTCTTGTGTCTCAACAAGTCAGAAAATTAAAAGAAAAAATTTAAAGTGTGAAACTGGAACCCTCTAGCTACCATTTCAGACCTCCTGGTAGGGATCCAAACCAGGATAGTATGGCACGTCACCAGGTGATGACCTCCAAATCCAGACAAGGAATTCCAGAATAATTTTAGTACATCTTTTTCCCCACAAAGCCATCAACCTTAAGCTACTTCACTGACTTCCAGAGCAAAGTGTTCTATAGCTCTGGAATCATTAGACATTTTCTGAATTGCTATTATTTATTCAACAAATGTTTGTTGATTGTCTATAATGTACTAGACACTGTTCTAAGTGCCTGGGTAGATGCAAGATACTAGCTTCAAAAAGCATGCAATTTAGCAAGGGGATATAGGCATATAACAAAAGAATTGAAGTGATGAGTATTATAAAAATTTAAAGTTAGGATGGAAAGGAGTTTTAACAGCAACAAAGAAGGGGGAAGAACACCCTCAACAGAAGGAGGAGAAGCATAAAAGAGCCAAAAAATATGAAATATTCAGAGAATGGCAAGCTGTTCAACTGGTCTGGAGCACACAGCATGTTGGAGCCAGGAGAGGGAGACATGAGGCTGGAGGTGAAGGTTGGGACCAACTTGTGTGAAGAGAGGAGCCAACCAAGGTTTTTTGAGCAGAGGAATAACATGATATAATTGATGTTATATATACCAGAAGGTGTGCTGTTCAATTCAGTTTTTCTTTCCTTTTGAATTCCTACTAGTGATTTGTTTCAATTGTTGTATGCTGCATTGATTGAAAGAAGCAGAGCCCAAAGGAGGGTTTGTTCAATAAGATGCTATTACAAATAATAAACAACAAAAAAACTTACACAGAATTATAGAACTTTAGAAATGGTGAACATTTCAGATATTATCTCTATGTTTTCCCAAAGGAAGAAACTGAGAACTAAAGAGACTAAGTAACTTGCAGAAAGTGATTTTGAATATTAGTAGCAGAAAAGATTATAACTCAGCTCTTCCGACTGCAGTTATATAATAAATTCTACTAGGTTAAATATGTTTCATCTCTTTAAGACGTCTCCAACATAACACTAGTGCTTCACCAAGCTAAATCCTGGATAACCTCAGCCTAAAATAGGTATGCTTGAAAAAAAAATTTTTAATGAAATAGTATTAAGAGGGTTCATTTAGATTTAAAAAAGAAACTCATAACTGGAATTTTTGTTACTCAATGGTTCTCTTTATCCAAAAATAATTTGGGCCTTTATGATTTTATGTGCAAGGAAAGGAGCAATCTCACCACACACCACAGGCAACAAAACTTGTACTGAAGCACAGCAGCATCAAACAAGTCAATCATTCCAAAGTGTCAGTTTTGGATGAGCAAAAAGCATGTTTAAAAAGAAGGAGTGGGGCCTTGGAATTTACCCAAAGAATATAACTTCTCAGATTCAAAAAGACATATGCACCCCTATGTTTATCACAGCACTATTTACAATAGCCAAGATATGGAAGCAACCTAAGTGTCCATCTGTAGATGAATGGATAAAGAAGATGTGGTACATATACACAATGGAATACTATTCAGCCATAAGAAACAAATCCTAGCATTTACAACAACATGGATGGAGCTGGAGGATATTATGCTCAGTGAAATAAGCCAGGTGGAGAAAGACAAGTGCCAAATGATTTCCCTCATTTGTGGAGTATAACAAAGCAGCAAAATTGAAGGAACAAAATAGCAACAGACTCACAGACTCCAAGAAGTGGTTACCAAAGGGGAGGGGTGTGGGAAGGCAAGTGGAGAGGGAGGGAGAAGGGGATTGAGGGGAATTATGTTTAGTACACATGGTGTGGGGGATCATGGGGAAAACAGTGTAGCACAGAGAAGGCAAACAGTGACCTGTGGCATCTTACTGCATTGATGGACAGTGACTGCATTGGGGTATGGGTGTGGACTTGATAATATGAGTAAAAGTAGTCACCACATTGTTTTCTCATGTGAAACCTTCATAGGAATGTATATCAATAATACCTTAATAAAAAAATTTTTTTTAAAGTAGGAGTGGGGGAGGGAGGTGTTTGTAGAAACTACGGCAAGTCAGTTTTTACACTGCTAGAATAGAAAATGGGCACTGCTCAAATTCAGAATTTTTTAAATTTTAGCATGTTAATGCAATCGGATTTCCTTCAGTTCCAGTCAAAACACTTGCAACACTTTTGTTGATATTGCATTTTGCCTTTAGAGACTATGGGATAGATAACGGTATTTTGGTAATGTCCACCATGAGTGTATATACTCCTGCTTGGATTATTTTGGAAGAATTAACTGGTTATAATCCAATGAACAATCTGTTGAAAATAACTGAAATATACTATATACTGGGTCCAATGGTGGTCTAGTCATTCTGGCATTCTGCTTCTGGAAGTAGCCTGGCAAGGTATCCAAGGTATTGATGCACCATGCTCCTTTCTGTCCTTTCCCCATGCCTACTGCCACTACCCCTCGCAATCCCCCATGTAAAATGACCTCTAATCCTGCTAAATGACAGTTGAAGCTGTATGGGATCTAAAACCCATAGAATGAATTCAAAACTTCTTTAGATTCAAAATAAACATTGTTTAGGGTAAAGTTATATAATTTTAATAGCCATTAAGCAAAAAAAAAAGAAGAATCTCAAATCCTCTTCTGCTAAATTTCTTCCTTCAAGCTTTGAGAACCCTCTCCAGGATAAATTCTGGAGTTTGTCAAGAAATTCACTGCCTAGAATTCCATTAGAAGTCTCTTCTGGTTGCCTCCACTATGCCTTTTCAGTTGCAAAAGTTTAATGACATAGGATGTGAGTAGGAATCAAAAAGGCAGTAAGGGCTTTTCACCTTCCATGATTATATACCTAACAATCATGATATTGTCAAACCTGAGTTCTATCTTACCTAAAACACATGCACACACATACAACCTTCAACACAGACTGGCTAAAGAAGGAATGAAAATTAGCGGGAAGATGGCAGCGTGAGCAGGGCAGCAGAAATCTCCTCCCAACATTATATTTATCTATGAAAATACAGCAGATACAACTATTCCTAAAAGAGAGACCAGAATACACAGGAAAGCGCACAGCGTGCAGCTACACCCGAGAGGCCTCGGCACCCGAAGAGGCGGGTAAGATATGGAGCCAAGACCCGGCGGGACCCGAGCACTCCCCCACCCCCCGCGCACTGGCGGGAGGAGAGGATTCAGAGCCGGGAGGCAGTGGAAGTACACCCTGCGAAGTAGCCAGCCCCGGTGATCTGCGTGGGGAGCGCTGACCCACATCGCGCAGTGTAGCGGAGATTGGAGAGACAGAGGGGCAGGATCTGAGTGGGAAATGCATCAGGGTGCTTGCAGCCGGCTCCCGGGAAGTAAAAAAAAAGCGTGTGCTTTCTTCAGCAGTTTTAAAGAGACAGGAGCCCAGCAGAGGAGCCGGATGGCCCCGGCACACTCAGCCCAGCAGACTGGGAGTCCTGGGGAGTTTCAGACGCTTTAGCTGGTGACTGGGGAAGCGTGGCCGTACTTACACTTCTCACTGAGATCAACAGCCTCCCATTCGTTCCCACCCTGGCCAGAGCGATAAAGGGCCCGGCGGGGTGGTGCGGCCACGGCTGCAGAATAGTGGTGCAACAGCACGACCTACAGCATTCCCACAGAATCTGCTGCAGGTGGGTGGTTTTTTTTGTTTTCTTTCCTTTTTTGTTATTTCTTTTCTTTCCTTTTTTTCTTTTTTTTTTCTCTTTTTAAAGTCTTAAAGAGCCCAGCTGACATATGTGGCACCTACCAGCAACCACTTCTATAGCCATGAAAGACAGAGGAATATGGTTCAGACCAAAATCAACCAGACAACCCCAGAGAGGGAGTCTGAAGGGATGGAAATACACAGTCTTCCTGAAAAAGAATTCAGAATAAAAGTCATAACCATGCTGATGGACCTACAGAGAAATGTGCAAGAGCTGAGGGACGAAGTGAGGGAACTGAGGAAAGACAATGCAGAAATCAGACAAGCGATCGATGGGCTTAACAGCAGACTGGATGAGATGCAAGAGACTGTTAATGGAATAGAAATCAGAGAACAGGAATACAGAGAAGCTGAGACAGAGAGAGATAAAAGGATTTCTAGGAATGAAAGAATATTAAGAGAACTGTGTGACCAATCCAAACGGAATAATATTCCCATTATAGGAGTACCAGAGGAAGAAGAGAGAGAAAAAGGGACAGAAAGTGTCTTTGAAGAAAGAATTGCTGAAAACTTTCCCTCACTGGGGAAGGAAATAGTCTCGCAGTCTACCAAAGCCCACAGATCTCCCAACAAAAGGGACCCAAGGAAGACAACACCAAGACACATAATAATTAAGATGGCAAAGATCAAAGATAAAGACAGGGTATTAAAGGCAGCTAGGGAGAGAAAAAAGATCACCTACAAAGGAAAACCCATCAGACTATCATCAGACTTCTCAACAGAAACCTCACAGGCCACAGAGAATGGCATGATATATTTAACGTTATGAAACAGAAAGGCCTCTAACCAAGAATATTGTATCCAGCACGGTTTTCATTTAAATATAATGGAGGGATTAAACAATTTCCAGACAAACGAAAGTTGAGAGAGTTTGCCTCTCATAAACCACCACTACAGGATATCTTAAACGGACTGCTCTAGATGGAAGCACTCCTAAGGCTAAAAAGATGTCACCAGAGAAAATAAAATGATAGCAAAGAAAGCAGACCATCCAAATACTAACTAAAGGCAAAGAATAAAACACCTAGTATATAAAGAATGGAGGAGGAAGAACAACAAGGGAGAGAAATAAAGAAACATCAGACAGTGTTTACAATTACTTAACAAGAAAGTTAAGTTAGATTGTTAGACAGTAAAGAAGCAACCCTTGAACCTTTGGTAACCACGAATCTAAAGCCAGCAATGGCAATAAGTACATATTTATCAATAATCACCCTAAATGTAAATGGACTGAATGCACCAATCAAAAGACACAGTGTAACAGAATGGATAAAAAAGCAAGACCCATCAGTATGCTGCTTATAAGAACTCACCTCAAACCCAAAGATATACACAGACTAAAAGTGAAGGGACAGAAAACGATATTTTATGCAAACAACAAGGAGAAAAAAGCAGGTGTTGCAGTACTTGTATCAGACAAAATAGACTTCAAAACGAAGAAAGTAGCAAGAGATAAAGAAGGACATTACATTATGATAAAGGGGTCAGTCCAACAAGAACATATAACCATTATAAATATATATGCACCCAACATAGGAGTGCCAGCATATATGAAACAAATATTAACAGAATTAAAGGAGGAAATAGACAGCAATGCATTCATTTTAGGAGACTTCAACACACCACTCACTCCAAAGGACAGATCAACCAGACAGAGAATAAGTAAAGACACAGAGGCACTGAACAACACACTAGAACAGGTGGACCTAACACACATCTACAGAACTCTACACCCAAAAGCAACAGGATACACATTCTTCTCAAGTGCACATGGAACATTTTCCAGAATAGACCACATACTAGGCCACAAAAAGAACCTCAGTAATTTCAAAAATATTGAAATATTACCAACCAAAGTCTCAGATCACAAAGTATAAAACTAGAAATAAATTTAGAAAGAAATCAAAAGGCTCACAAATACATGGAGACTTAACAACATTCTCCTAATTAATCAATGGGTTAACGACTAAATCAAAACAGAAATCAAAAAATATATGGAGACTAATGACAAAAACAACACAAAGCCACAACTTCTGTGGGATGCAGCAAAGGCATTTCTAAGAGGAAAGTATATTGCAATCCAGGCCGATTTAAAGAAGGAAGAAGATTCCCAAATGAACAGTCTAAAGACACAATTACTGAAATTGGAAAAAGAACAAATGAGGCCCAAAGTCACCAGAAGGAGGGACATAATAAAGATTAGAGAAGAAATAAATAAAATTGAGAAGAATAAAACAATAGAAAAAATCAATGAAACCAAGAGCTGGTTCTTCGAAAAAATAAACAAAATAGATAAACCCCTAGCCAGACTCATTAAGAGAAAAAGAGAATTTACACACATAAACAGAAACAGAAATGAGAAAGGAAAAATAACGACGGACCACACAGAAATACAAAGAATTATAAGAGAATATTATGAGAATCTATATGCTAACAAGCTGGAAAACATAGAAGAAATGGACAACTTCTTAGAAAAATACAACTTTCCAAGACTGACCAAGCAAGAAACAGAAAAACTAAACAGACCAATCACCAGCAACAAAATTGAATCAGTAATCAAAAAACCACCCAAGAACAAAACCCCCGGACCTGATGCATTCACCTCTGAATTCTACCAGACATATAGAGAAGAAATAACACCCATTCTTCTTAAAGTTTTCCAAAAAATAGAAGAGGAGGGAATACTTCCAAAATCATTCTATGAAGCCAGCATCACTCTAATACCAAAACCAGGCAAAGACACCACAAAAAAAGAAAATTACAGACCAATATCCCTGATGAGTGTAGATGCAAAAATACTCAACAAAATATTAGCAAACCGAATTCAAAAATACATCAAGAGGATCATACACCATGATCAAGTGGGATTCATCCCAGGGATGCAAGGATGGTACAACATTCGAAAATCCATCAACATCATCCACCACATCAACAAAAAGAAGAACAAAAACCACATGATCATCTCTATAGATGCTGAAAGAGCATTTGACAAAATTCAGCATCCATTCCTGATTAAAACTCTCAACAAAATGGGTATAGACGGCAACTACCTCAACATCATAAAGGCCATATATCACAAACCCACAGCTAACATCATACTTAACAGTGAGAAGCTGAAAGCTTTTCGTCTAAGATCGGGAACAAGACAGGGATGCCCACTCTCTCCACTGTTATTCAACATAGTACTGGAGGTCCTAGCCACAGCAATCAGACAAAACAAAGACATACAAGGCATCCAGATTGGTAAAGAAGAAGTCAAATTGTCACTATTTGCAGATGACATGATACTGTACATAAAAAACCCTAAAGACTCCATTCCAAAACTACTAGAACTAATATCTGAATTCAGCAAAGTTGCAGGATACAAAATTAACACACAGAAATCTGTTGCTTTCCTATACACTAATGATGAACTAACAGAAAGAGAAATCAGAAAAACAATTCCATTCACAATTGCATCAAAAAGAATAAAATACCTAGGAATAAACCTAATGAAGGAAGTGAAAGACCTGTACTCTGAAAAGTACAAGACACTCCTAAGAGAAATTAAAGAGGACACTAACAAATGGAAATGCATCCCATGCTCTTGGCTAGGAAGAATAAATATTGTCAAAATGGCTATATACCTAAAGCAATCTACAGATTCAATGCAATCCCTATCAAACTACCAACAGCTTTCTTCAATGAACTGGAACAAATAATTCTAAAATTCATATGGAACCACAAAAGACCCCGAATAGCCAAAGCAATCCTGAGAAGGAGGAATAAAACAGGGAATTATGCTCCCTGACTTCAAGCTCTACTAAAAAGCCACAGTAATCCAGATAATTTGGTATTGGCACAAAAACAGACCCACAGACCAGTGGAACAGAATAGAAAATCCAAACATTAACCCAAACATATACAGTCAATTAATATTTGATAAAGGAGCCTTGGATATACAATGGGGACATGACAGCCTCTTCAGCAGCTGATATTGGAAAAACTGGACAGCTACATGTAAGAGAATGAACCTGGACTACTGTCTAGCCCCATACACAAAGGTAAACTCAAGGTGGATCAAAGACCTGAATGTAAGTCATGAAACCATAAAATTCTTAGAAAAAAACATAGGCAAAAATCTCTTGGACATAAACAAGAGCGACTTCTTCATGAACATATCTCCCCGGGCAAGGGAAACAAAAGCAAAAATGAACAAGTGGGACTATATCAAGCTGCAAAGCTTCTGTACAGCAAAGGACACCATCAGTAGAACAAAAAGACATCCTACAGTATGGGAGAATATATTCATAAATAACGTATCTGATAAAGGGTTGACATCCAAAATATATAAAGAACTCACGCACCTTAACAAACAAAAGCAAATAATCCAATTAAGAAATGGGCAGAGGACATGAATAGACACTTCTCTAAAGAAGAAATTCAGATGGCCAACAGGCACATGAAAAGATGCTCCACATCGCTAATCATCAGAGAAATGCAGATTAAAACCACAATGAGATATCACCTCACACCAGTGAGGATGGCAACATCCAAAACACAAACAACAACAAATGTTGGCGAGGATGTGGAGAAAAGGGAACCCTCCTACACTGCTGGTGGGACTGCAAATTAGTTCAACCATTGTGGAAAGCAGTATGGAGGTTCCTCAAAAAACTCAAAATAGAAATACCATTTGACCCAGGAATTCCACTCCTAGGAATTTACCCTAAGAATGCAGCAGCCCTATTTGAAAAAGACATATGCACCCCTGTGTTTATTGCAGCACTATTTACAATAGCCGAGAAATGGAAGCAATCTAAGTGTCCATCAGTAGATGAATGGATAAAGAAGAAGTGGTACATATACACAATGGAATATTATTCAGCCATAAGAAGAAAACAAATCCTACCATTTGCAACAACATGGATGGAGCTAGAGGGTATTATGCTCAGTGAAATAAGCCAAGCCGAAAAAGACAAGTATCAAATGATTTCACTCATATGTGAAGTACAAGAACAAAGAAAAAATACTGAAGGAACGAAACAGCAGCAGACTCACAGAACCCAAGAACGGACTAATAGTTACCAAAGGGAAAGGGACTGGGGAAAATGGGCGGGAAGGGAGGGATAAGAGGGAAAAAGGGGCATTACGATTAGCAGACGTAATGTTGGGGGGGCACAGGGCGGGCTGTACAACTCAGAGAAGACAAGTAGTGATTCTATAGCATCTTACTATGCTGATGGACAGTGACTGTAATGGGGTTTGTGGGGGGTACCTGATGAAGGGGTAGTTTAATAACCATAATATTGTACATGTAATTGTAGATTAATGATACCAAGATAAATTATATTTAAATAATAATAATAAATTGAATCATACAAAAAAAAGAAAAGAAAATTAGGAAGCAAGATAATGCAAATTGGTAGGATTTAAAATGTATGCATGATGATGACGATCTTAGAAGCTACTGTTTTTTTAATGTTTACTATGTGCCAGTAATGTGCTAAATACTTTCCAAATATTGTTTCACAAGACACAGTAAGGAACCGTACAAGTGAGTTATTATCCTCATTTTTCAGAAAAGGAACCAAAGCTCAGTGATATTAAGTAACTGACTCAAGGCATACAGTAGATAAGTGGCACATTAGCAGGTTTGTCTGATTTCAAAGTCTGTGAGCATAACCTTTACTCTACATCAAGATCTTGGACTCCAGGACACCCAAACATCTCAGCTCCAGTGTTACAGCAGAAGGCAGGATTCCATATCCCATAAATTTTGTGGATGCTACAATTTGTGACAAAGAGTGTTCATCCTCACCCAGCCTTATAGGTATATGATAGGGTCACAGAAAGATCAGTTAATGACCATTTGTTAGGAAGCATGACAACAATGGTCTGGCAGAGAAGTGGCTCAGGGAAGAAAGTGCTCAGCACTACCCATTCTTTCCTCTCTTAGTAGAGAAATGTTTGATACTAAGAGAGCTCCAAGGGAGAAAAATAAGAATTCTCTCCATTTAGAAAATAATTTTAGTACACCTAGATTTTTAATCTTACATGAATTAACTCTTTTTGTTAAGCATGCCCTCTTTAATTGGATGGTATGGACTCCTCTGTGACTACACAAAAAAAAATCACAGATCCTTAGAGACAGATTTTGAACACTAAGAATCAAACGTACGCTTTGCAAACCTCAACAGAAATGCCAAGGATTCTCACGGAGGTCAGAAATGACTGAATCTGCACTTAACTCTCCCTTTGAAAGTTCATGGAACTTAAAGACTTTTTCTCATCAACTGCAGTATTCTGTGAGTCTGATATAACAGGTATTGGTTGTTATTCCTGCCATGATGTGCCTGCTCAGTACAACATTATCTGCCTCATTATCTGCTCTGTACATTACCTGTCTGCCTCAATCATGCCATCCATAAAATGGAGTTAACAATATTGGACCTTGTTTACCTTGAATAATACTGCTGGGGAAAATGAGAATATAAATTAAATTGCTTGCTGCTCTTTGGAAGAAAGTTGCCTTAGAAACACAGGCTTATTATTTCTCCATAGAAAAAGTGAAATATATTAGGGTCTGCACAGTGTTGCTAGCTGTGATTTTGCTCTTTTTTTAACCCTAGGCAGAAGGACTACATTAATTCCAGTCCCTAGGTGAACCTTTTATTCCATTTTCCACTGGAGGAAAAAAAAGTTACTTTGCAAAGAAAGGAAAGAAAGAAAAAAATGTAGTATTCCCAAACCTCATTTACGGAACATTCTGTTCTCCAAATTACAGCACAGCAAGCAGGCAAGAGGGAACTTTTAGAATCCTGCATCCAAGCCGGTTCCACACAGCACCCACTAATACAAAATGGCTTTAATTACTTTAATATAAATCCTGGAAATGTGCAGATGGATTGTAATAATTATGCAAAACTGCGATGGTCCTTTATAGAAACACAGATCTTGCTAGCTTAAAAGAGAATGAAAGGAACACAAGTTCAACACAATATGTCAGGAAGCATATCTCCTAAGAAGTCCTGTATTTCAAATGCCAAGCTGTACGTTTCATCTGATGTGGCAGTTGTTATGGAAACTATGTTTTTTGATTGAATAGCAGAATAAATACCTACCTAAAATCAGCATGATGGGCTAGTACATAAATTAAGAACTCCCCAAGACAACAATTACTTGGAGTTCTTCCTTAAGATAAATTTGAAAAGAAAAATTATATATGCATGCAATCTATTATGAGTTTAAATTTTCCTTATCTAGAACAGACAAACCTGCTTCACTGTGTGTGGCTGTGTGTTTATCCCCAAACACACTCACTCACACACTTGTACACTTAAGTCTTAGTGACTGGAAAGATCTGAGGCTTTGCCAAAAGGACAGGTTTTTTTTAAAAAATCACATTTCTTCACTTTCCTTCTAAATTAGTACAGGAGAAGCCTTGGGAAACGAATGTTGAGTTATTATCATTGTCATTTTTAAATCAAGTGGGTCATATATAAATGTGGAAAAATCCCCAGGCATGAAAGAAAGGTCAGTAAAACATGATTTTCATATTTTCATGAGTCTGGTATTAGATTGTTGCTGATTCCTATTGATATTAACAACCTTTCATAAATCATAACACAAATACTTCTATCTTTCCATATAGATATAATTCACCTATTTGCTGACTTAATTAGAGGCTCACTGTATAAAGTATGAAATGAAACATATTGAGGTTTATTTTCCTCTTTCACCTTTTCTGTGGAATGATATGCCAAGGAAAAGTGTGAGTGCAACAGGCAGTGGTATCACACACTTCTCCATAATGGACATGCATTTGCCCATTGGATCAACATCTTTCAATTTATTAGCATGACAAAGGACACAATTATTTTGGATATGCCTGAATGCAATTTTCATTAACTTTGCAATGATTTATTAACAAAAGTGTCAGGAATGTAATAAAAGCAGCAGGACTCCTCAAAATGCCAAAATAAAAAAAAAAAAAGAAGAATACAGCAGAATATCCCAACACGCCTTACGGCATCAGGTCAATAAGGTTGCCTGATTCCATCAAAAGTATCACCATGGTGAGTGAACTCTGCAATTAACAAAGAGTAAGCACAAAAAATGCTAATATCTCATTTGAATGTAATTATGCACAGATTACTGTTCACTGGAACAAGAAAAGGGATTTTAATTGTCATCCAAAGTTACATGCAAACCCTGGATTCTAGTTAACTTTTTTTTTTGGTTGAGGAGTTCATGTGAGAATAAAGCACACAGTTCACAAATTCTTATGTTCAGGGACATTGTAAAAGACATTGCTTTTGTTTAAGGGATACAACTTGCAAAGTTTTAAAATTACATCATTCCACGTATGTTGGCAAGGTTAGTTTGTAGTAACTTTCACCATCGTTTGCATTTTAATACTATTTGATCTCATTTACATGTTTAAATTTGTTCCTGTAATAAAATTCATTAGTATGTTTATCATAACCACATAATGAATATAGCCCTTATGTAAAATAAAAAATTGAAAGTACATTAGAGACATTACAAGCTGTTTGAAATTACTGTGCTTTGCATATTATACCTTATTAATTAAATTATAAATTATTTATTTATGTATTTCTTTAATCAGGGGCAAGCACTAGAACAATATTATATTAGTATAAGAAACACAATACAACTCAAAGCTAATTCACACATGGAGCAATTTTACGAAGACACATGCAGATCAATTTTGCCATAGGGTGGTGAATGCCACTCCCCCTGCAGAGCATCAAGGGATGCAAAATCACTGTTTAAGGAGAGTGGAGGGCAGAGGGATTAGAAATGTTTCTTATGCAAGTTAAAAACTTCACGTGTTAGTATAATATCTCCCTTTGCCTTCTCATTTTATTAGTATAATTAGATCAAATATGCAGATGGAGGCAAAGAGCAAATCATCATAGGAATTGATACCATGTCCGTTTTCTTTGGACTCCATGGGAGAGAAAAAAGTAATCTTCTCATTCTTTTCTTTTTTCTTTTGGTTTCTTTATCATCAGTGATAGAGAATATGAATGAGAGAGAGAGAAAAGAAGAAAAAAGGAGAGAAAAATATATAACAGAAAATGAACAATATTTAGGGAAAGACCACTAAGTTCATTCTTCTTATTCATTTTTTAAATCATTTTTTTTAATATGCATAAGATCTTGATCTCTTTCTCATTATGTTCATAGGACTTACAGATCTCTTTTTAAGTTACTTTTCCAATCCCTGGTTTGAGTACAATGGTTTGATTACAGGCTCAGCCAAGGTCTGTCTATACACACAACAGATCCAATTATTTTGATAAGCAATTACTTCTGTCTATATGGGCAAACCTTCAGCCACCGTGGGGAAGCAGCCTAGGGTAAAGGAAGGGCCATCAATGGACTACCATCAGGGAAAATGCATGAGTTTCAGAGTCAAAGAGGTCTGGATTTTAATCAAAGAAGTCTCCTCTTCTTCTAAATAGGGATAATCCTAATTCAGAGTTATTCTGATGATTAAATTTGATTAATAATTGCAAAGGGTTTAGCATGACTACATAGATGTTCAATAATATTAATTCTAGAACTATTTTTGTACAGAAACACAATAGACCAATATGCCAGTATCTCCTTCTCAGAATTCCACAAGCCTGTATGGCATACTGGAACTCATTTTTAATAGATGCCAGCCTCTGATACAGGGAAAAGCAAACTAAATGCTGATAAGGGGAATATTCAAAGCAAATGATAAAAGAGACCAATACAAGCTAGTTATAAATATCTCCCTAAATAATAAAATAACTTTATTTTTTTCATCAGTTTTAAGTATAGTATGCAATTCCCTCTCATCTCACAGTTTCCACAATTTGGCAAACACCAGAAGAGAAGAGTAGATGGGGAAGCAGTAGCCATTAAGAGAAATTGCAGGATGTAGAGAAGTCCACTACTGTGAGTATTTTTGTTTGCTTATTTAACAGGGTCTTTAGCAGATTCCTAAGATCATGATATATCTCTCTTCAGTTCTTGGCACCCAGCTAAACCTCCTTTCTGAGTTAACCTGCAATTAGATGGAGCCATATAACTGAGTTCTGGCTAGATAGATAGATAACTGGATAGAAGAAGTGATATGTGGCTATTTCTAGACCTAGTCTCTAAAAACTCTACCAATCTGTTATGCTATTTCTTTGTACTCTAACGTCTGTCTGAAGAGAAATGAACCAGCCAAGGACACTGAGTCTTCTGGAGACAGGGTCCAGCATGCCAGCGGATAGATAGAAGCTCAGTACTTAAATGACTGTGTGAAGAAAGCTCCCTTCCATCCTAATTAGACTGACAAGATGGAGGAACAAAACTTTGTTGTTTTACACCAGTGAGAATTAAAACCTTTTGTTACAACTGTTAGCCCATCCTGACTGGAAATTGGACATCATAAAAGACAAGCAATTTTTGTTTCTCTGAAAATTTTCCTTTTATGAGAAATGTAATTCTAGATATAACTAATTTAATTTGTGTCAGAAAAGAAGATGCACTAAAATTATTTTTTAAATTTGAATTAAATTTGACAAAGATAATACAATTATGGAAGATTCTTTCAATAAAGGAGTTTTCTCTAGTACTCTGTATTTTCTTTTTTTCTTATAGACACCATTTCTATTTTTTCATTGTTTTTTATTAAGAGATGGTTGATATATAATAATGTATAAATTTAAGATGTACAACATATTGACTTGATACATTTATATACTGCAATATGATTACCAATGTAGCATTAGCTAACACCAAATATTATAGGTATTTTCTAAAACAATAAATAATCACTAAAACTTTGTAACTATATACTGTGTTTGCAAGTACCACTCTATATATTATATAACGACAGGACAGGAAAATTAACCCTTGAGAAAGAAATAAACCAATATAGATAGGTGTTCATTATGGAGAAATTAGATTCACTCAACAAAAAGTTTCATCAAAAACACATTTCTAATTCATTGTGATCTGTTTTCCTTAGGGCAAATTTCTAGCGAAAATGCTTCATTAGCAAATAATCAAGAGACCCCTACTTCTGTGCTTCTTCTGAACTGGGAACTGTCAATGGGCCACATGTAAAGGATGGATAAAGGGATACACTGAACACAAAAGCTCCAAAATCAATAAATAAAATTGAAGCGTAAGTATGCTATGTTCCCACTCCATCATGGAGCAATGTGGGATACCATGTAGGAAAGCAATGTCAATAGAGAGGAGAAACAAAATTGAATTTTATTACATTTCTAATAATTCAATAGGTAAAGAATCTCCAGATGGCCAAATATTCTATCAGCTTCTATATTGATCAGCACATTAAAAAAATCTTAAAATATCAATTGCACCTGTCAATACTGGGAATCTTCTCTAATCTGTGTGTATTTTCGCAGTATTTATTTAAGTGACTAAGTAGTCTTTTTTGGTCATAAGCCTATTAGCATGAGGCTAAATATTCTTTAAGGGTAAGGGCCTAAAGGTCCATTCTAAGTTTATTCAACTTGCTTTACAAAACAGCCCCTCACAATTCAGATGGTCTATTAATAATGTTGAATATAAGTATTATTGTACACTCACCAGAAAGAAAGTACAAAAAACACTGCTTAGTTCAAACAAAAGTAAGCATTAATATTAATTTAAATCAAGAACTAGAGCCTATGGCCAATAGATACAGAATGATACATCTTTTGAATTAAGAAGACACACAAACACACATATACAAATAATTTGCCACCTGGTCCCTACTTATATCTAGCTATACATAAAAAACATCATGAAACAGTCAGAAGGTGAAAGAAAAATAAAAGTAGGGCAACTCATGTTTCTTAAGCACCTACTATGTAACAAGTGCTCCCATTCTCATGTCCCCATGCAAACATCTCTTTTCAAGGGTACCAGTGACCTCTCATGGCTTTGCATATCCAGCCTGGACTACTTCGCTGAGCCCCAAACTAACCCATTTACTCAACTCCCAGCTCACAGCTTCCCTGTGATGTCCTAGAGACTCTTCAAATTTTAAAACATGTTAACTCATCTGAGGATCTCCCTGCCTCCCCCACACTTGTTTCTGCCACAGATTGTTTCATCTTAGCAAATAACAGCTCTCTTTTCCAGTTTCTCAGACCAGAGAGTAGTTGATCCTTCTTGACTTCTCTTTTCTCACACACCCCATCCAAATTCAACAGCAAATCCTATAGCTCTACCTGTAGAATGCATGCAAAATCCAACTGCTTCTCACACTTCCACTGACACCAAACTACAGTGGGAGTTCCCATTTTACAAATACACATTAGATCATGTCATTCTCATGCTCAAAACCTCCAATTACACTCAGGACAAAAACCTGAGTCCTGACAATAATCCACCAGGCCTTGTGTGGTCTGGCCTCACAGTTATTACCTGATTTTATCTTCTTCCATTTCTTCTTTCACTTACTCCTCTCCAGCCACACTACGTCTTTGCAGTTTCTTCATACATTCTAGGCACACTCCCATGTCAGGATTTTTGCACCTGCTGTTTGCTCTGCCTAGAACACTCTTTTCAGTAAGACTTTCGTTCATATGTCATCTTTTCTTTTTTTTTTATTTCGGTATCATTAATCTACAATTACATGTGCAACATTATGGTTACTAGACTCCCCCCATCATCAAGACTCCACCACATACCCCATTACAGTCACTGTCCATCAGCATAGTGAGATGCTATAGAATCACTACTTGTCTTCTCTGTGTTGTACAGCCCTCCCGTGCCTCACACACACACATTATGTCTGCTAATTGTAATGCCCCTTTTCCCCCTTGTCCCTCCCTTCCCACCAATCCTCCCCAGTCCCTTTCCCTTTGGTAACAGTTAGTCCATTCTTGGGTTCTGTGAGTCTGCTGCTGTTTTGTTCCTTCAGTTTTTTCCTTTGTTCTTCTACTCCACAGATGTGTGAAATCATTTGATACTTGTCTTTCTCCACCTGGCTTATTTCACTGAGCATAATACCCTCTAGCTCCATCCATGTTGTTGCAAATGGTAGGATTTGTTTTCTTCTTAGGGCTGAATAATATTCCATTGTGTATATATACCACACCTTCTTTATCCATTCATTTACTGATGGACACTTAGGTTGCTTCCATTTCTTGGCTATTGTAAACAGTGCTGCGATAAACATAGGGGTGCATATGTCTTTTTCAAACTGCGCTGCCGCATTCTTAGGGTAAATTCCTAGAGTGGAATTCCTGGGTCAAATGGTATTTCTATTTTGAGTTTTTTGAGGAACCTCCATACTGCTTTCCACAATGGTTGAACTAATTTGCATTCCCACCAGCAGTGTAGGAGGGTTCCCCTTTCTCCACATCCTCGCCAACATTTGTTGTTGTTTGTGTTTTGGATGGTGGCCATCTTTACTGGTGTGAGGTGATATCTCATTGTGGTTTTAATTTGCATTTCTCTGATGATTAGCGATGTGGAGCATCTTTTCATGTGCCTGTTGGCCATCTGAATTTCTTCTTTGGGAAGTGTCTGTTCAGATCCTCTGCCCATTTTTTAACTGGATTATTTGCTTTTTGTTTGTTGAGGTGCGTGAGCTCTTCATATATTTTGGATGTCTATCCTTTATTGGATATGTCATTTATGAATATATTTTCCCATACTGTGGGCTGCCTTTTTGTTCTATTGATGGTGTCCTTTGCTGTACAGAAGCTTTTCAGCTTGATATAGTCCCACTTGTTCATTTTTGCTTTTGTTTCCCTTCCCCGGGGTGATATGTTCATGAAGAAGTTGCTCATATTTATGTCCAAGAGATTTTTGCCTATGTTTTTTTCTAAGAGTTTTATGGTTTCATGACTTACATTCAGGTCTTTGATCCATTTTGAATTTACTTTTGTGTATGGGGTTAGACAATGATCCAGTTTCACGTAGCTGTCCAGTTTTGCCAACACCAGCTGTTGAAGAGGCTGTCATTTCCCCACTGTATACCCATGGCTCCTTTATCGTATATTAATTGACCGTATATGTTTGGGTTAATATCTGGACTCTCTATTCTGTTCCACTGGTCTATGGGTCTGTTCTTGTGCCAGTACCAAATTGTCTTGATTACTGTGGCTTTGTAGTAGAGCTTGAAGTTGGGAAGCAAGATCCCCCCTGCTTTATTCTTTCTTCTCAGGATTGCTTTGGCTATTCGGGGTCTTTTGTGGTTCCATATGAATTTTAGCATACATCATCTTTTCTGATGACCTTATTTAAAATGCCATCTTTCCACTTCTTGCCTGGCATTCTCTATCCCCTTCTTTTTTTGCCTATTTTCTCCATAGCAGCTATTACATTTGTCATTTATTTATTTACTGTCTGACTTCCCCATAAGAATGTAAGCCATATGAGGTATTCTTTTTTTTCTATTTTGTTTTCTGCTTTAGTTCCAGAGCCAAGAAACCCAAAATGCTTGGGAGGACTGTATTACCTTATTCAATTCAAATGGATCCTTTGAGTTAGGAATTATCAGCATTATTGCTTAATAGTTGAAAAAATTGACACTCAGAAAAAATAAGTAATTTTCCAAGTAGCAAAGGTAGGAAAAGCAGATGGAAGAAAGAAGTCTCAGTCTGTTTTTGGAGACATCTTGTTCCCATTACACCACCTGCCTTTACATAAAAGAAATTACACCATATTTAGTAAAGCCTTCTTGGGCTCTGAAGTCTGAGATGAGTCAAGTATTTTATTGTTTTATTTTTTTCCATTCCCTAGTCCATTTTATAGGGTTTCTTGGACTTACCTGAATTTTAAAAATTATTTTACCTACAAATTAAAGTAGGATTACATCAAATTTTAAAAAGTATTTTCTTCAAAGTTTACATATTATCTAACCAGGAATAGAATTACAGATGTTAACCAACTTCCTAGGGTATATCTGAAGTTCATTAAATGTTTCCTTTGATTTAATGCTATAAGAACAAAGAAAGGTTGAAAAGTAAGTTTCATGGACTGTTCATACTTTGGATTTTTTTTTCTAATCTCTCTGTATTGATGATTCATTTTTCATGCAACCAACACATAAAAAGAAAGCAAAAGAAGGGAAAGGAGGATGTGAAGGAGAGAAAGTGATGGAGGTCAAGTGTTCCACTTCACAAATACGTAATAAACACTTATTCAAATCTGTGTCCCAAAATTTAGAGAAAACTTAAAGAGTTCTTCAAATCAATTTGGTGACCTTTATAGGCTATAATTCAATTCATCGAACAATTTGTAGTTGAGACAACATGCAGAAGAGAAACCAAGGGCCAAGAAATTCAGACTCCATGCCCACAGAAATGAAATAAACTATGTTTTGTTGATCTAATTTAATTTCCAAATAAAACACACAAACACACACACTCTATGGTGGTTTATCTTAAACTACCTTGAATATTTGGGGAATTTCCATAGCATTTTGTGATTCTGAAATTGGAATCCCTTGTGGAAAGATTCACCCTACTGAAGTTAGAGATGAAAATTAATCCCTCAATCCTAGATGTTTAAATAAAATTAAAGGTAATTTTTAATATATAAAAAATATAGAAATAACTTACCATCCACTAACTTTCAAACATTAAGTTTAATATATGAGAACAATGAGTATATTTAGGTCTGGAGGTTGAATTTGAAGCCACACATACTCCTCTTAAAAAAAGCCAGTTGCTTCTAAGGGGATCAAATATAGATGTTAAAGCTTTAAAAATAAATAAATAAAGAGTAACTTAGAAAAGTTTTATCAGCATAATATCTGGCATTATTACTTTTTGAGGACAATTTTCCATTCTCAAAAAGGACTAGATGCGAAGACATTAATTCTGATTCATCCCATCTGCCTCCTAGTCATTTTACACTCTTGCTACACACTGTGAAGTATGGACCAGCCTATCTGCTTCACCTGAGAAATACAGAATCTTTGGGCCACCCCAAACCTACTGAGTCAGACTCTGCATTTTATCAAGGTCCCTGAGAGATGCATATGCTCATTAAAGTTGGAGTATTTATGTATGTTTTTGTGCAAAATATTTTTGCTTAGTCAAGTTATAAGACTTAGACTACCTTTCGACAACCAAAAAAAAATGGGCATAAGAATAAGTTACTGAAGAGCTGGTATATTAGGAGGAAGAGAAGAGACTCTACCTTAGGACCCTATTACTCTTGCTTCTCATTTTGTATAGGTAGTAAATACTAATGGGAAACTATACACAGAGCTATGGCTTCCTCAACATTGACCCAACTAGCCTGAAAGCAGTTTTTGAGCTCAGTCAAGAAGACCGCTATTAGCACCTGAATAAAAATAACTTCATTCTCAAGTCTAATATTTAAATAATATGATTCCAATTAATTAGGACAACAATGTGAAGCCAGCTCAAATAAAAAGCAGAAACAATTTTCTAATGGATTTAAATTACGAGCTTGTGACACACTATGACAAATGACATATTTACTTTTCAGAGGAGCTAAATGAATACCTTAGATAAAATGTGAGGTAAAAACACAGCAAATTTGGAATTAATAAATCCATTGACAATATATTTTTAAAGAACACTTTCTCTTGTAAAGGAAAAATAGATCTGTAAAGCCAAACAGTTAGTTAAGATGGCAAAATCCAATACATTCTTGGAGCTTAGTAATGAGTTGGGAATTTGACCTTTCTTCCGAAATTGAAGATGCTCTAATCAGAATTACCCAGGTGAACACTGAGGTCAGGCACCATCCTGAAGTTTGACTAAATAGCTTCTGTCTTATCTCTGATGATAAATGCTTCAGATCAAAAGCTTTGATATCTTGGTGACTCCAGTATTGTGGTCAGGCAGCTGCCATTTATTTCATTTTCTGTGCATCAAGTTCTGCATGTCTTAACTAGGAGCCTTTTGGCAAAATGTTTAATCTAATAAATTCATGATCTAGCATTTTTGTCTTCCTTATCATGCCCTTCATCTGCTTAAGAAAGAGAGAATTCAAATATGACTGCAGAAAAGTGGGAAATGAGAATATAAGTGTACACATGCTCGAAGACATCACGGTGAACTAATGAGTAATTACTGTGCAATTGAATACTAATGGAGAGACTCAAGAAATCAACATGAACAGGAAATGAACTCAATATGACCAATGGTTCCACAATTAAAATCAAATAAATGCCTAGTAATAGAAAGACTTAAAAGGTATTACTACAACCAGTCAATTATTCTTCAGGTTACACTTTACTAAAAAATAAGCATAATGCTAGGTAGAAATAGCCAGCTTGGTATCTTTTGAAAAGTTAATGTGCATCTGAAATGTGAATTTTAATACTGTAATTATCTTCAAATTAAAGTATGTAAAACTAGTTCAATAGCAAGTCACTTATTAAAGCAAATCAGATAAACATGCATTTCAGGAAGGAAACTTGGGAGGTTAAGTTTCTAGGACCTCTTAATTAATTAATTGTCACTCCAAATGTTTAACTCTTTAAAATCTTGGCAATCCAGTCAGAAAACTGCCAATAAAAAGCAAGCTTAGGCATTGGGGAAAAAAAAAACACACAAACAAAACAAACAAACAGATTTAAAAGCCTTCTTTACCTACAATGCCTTAAGGGCTGATAGCAATTATAAAAATATGATTAATAAATTTTACCACCACTTTTAAGAAAATGGCATGCATATTTCCTTTAGTTCTGTGTCATTTACTTCCTTTTCCACAAACCAATGTCTGAGTGAGGCAGACTGAAATAAACTGCAATATTTTCTCAAAAAGTCTACTCACTTATTAGCTGTGGATCTAATCAAGGACCTAATAAGTCCATAATGGTACATTTGCTTCCCAGGAGAAACCACTGTTTCTCATCATTCCACAAAATACCCCCTTGCAAGGTGCAGCCAAGAACCACAGACTCACTGCAACAGTCTAATAATTTGATTGGGAGCCCTTAGGCAGGGATAACTTAAATCAGAATTAGAGAGCCCTCACACTGGCACTAACATCTGTGTACTGAACCACTGTATACTGATTAAAGGTTTTTAAGAGAGAACTAAGTAGTTCCCACATTAGAGACTAGTCTAATTCTAACGGCCCTCATCCTTGGTATGTAATACTTCAACATTCCCTGCTGAGCTTCCTGCTCATGAATCTAAAGAATGCACACACCCTGGGTAAAAACTGTCTTAGAAATGTCCAATAAATGCCCAGGTGTAAATGGGCAGAAGGGCAGAGGTCTAGCAAGAAAAAGAAAGTATTATTCATTTCATCGCTCTTCCTGTGTATACTTTCCTCCCTACTCTATGGCTAACAGTTGAGGTGTTTTTGTGTTTGTTTTTCTGTTAAAAGAGTGATTCTAAAGAGAGGGTCAGAACTCAGAAAAATTGCCATGGGGGCACCAATTGATGAAAATTGAAATGAATGAGTACATGCACACTGCATCTCAGTGTCCAACTGCCTAGTTATTAAACGAATCGTGCATGGAAGGAGATTGGAGCCAGAAGAAAGCAGAGCCACAGAGCTCTCCCCCCACACCCTAGCCACTCTGCTCCTTCCCCTCTGTTCATTAGGGCCTTTTTCAAGCACATGGCTGTGGCAGATGTCCCTGGGAGAACATTTTGTTTCCCCCTGCAACCAGGCTCAAACACCTGGGCTCTGACATGACGTCCGGTGGAGGCTATTTTCTTTTTCTTTTTTTAAACTTTCCTTTTATTTGGTTTGCATACAAGACTAATAATGAGGTTTAAAAAAGTATACACAATCAGTATACAATTACACTCATTGGGAGCCTGACATGTAATTTCTGATAAACCCATATAACTCTGAACAGCAAAAGGAACCACGGAGCGCACACAATGTGTGGGGTCATGAGAACACAATGCCAACACAATCTCTTCGTCATGTCTTGTTGCATAGTATTAATCAGTGCAAACATTGTTTGGGAAATGAGAAGGGAGAGAAAGTGCAGCTTCCCAGCTGCTAGTGCTTTGCCATCACGTCTGATCGTCCCATCTAATACGAGAGACTTCAGCAATAAAGCTTAGGACCAACTAATGACTCTTGAGGAGTCTACTTAAACAGTTCAAAACAAAATCAAATAACAGATCCTTGTATATAATCCCACTCTCCTGATAATTTCACATCAGACATTTCTTTAACAATTTATTTTCATAAACTTAGGAAATGTATCAGCATCTTTAACAGGTACAGTAGGTTGGTTACTGAGTATACACATTATCTAAATGATCAGGGTTCTAGACTAGTTAATCGCTATTTTGATTATTTCAAATTTTCAAATCCTACATGTTAAACATATTATTTTCCTGTTGGTTGTTCTAGGTAAAGGGTACAGTAAGGTTTCATTATGAAAGAATTATCCAGGACCATAAGATGACAGCCCTGGCCACTGGGGAGCAGAATGCAATCCTATTGTCAATACTATTGATATGTCTCAGGAAAAGTGAGTCTGGGAAATGCAGAAATGTCACAAGCTTTGTTTTACCCTCATTTTAATAGAGCACAGAGTGACCTGTATGGGAGGGGTTGACTACTTCAATTAGGTTTATGCTATTTTCGATAGGACTTCCAATCAGTGCATTTAGCTGGAAAGTAATTCCTGACTTTATTGTTACTGTTGTCATCCTTAAAATGCATTCTATTTATTTTTTTAATTCATCAGGAGGGGCAAAAGGAAGATGGGAGCAATAAAGAAAAGGAGCCAGTAACATGCCCTTAGGGACCAATAGTAAAGGGAGAAGAATCACAGAAGAGAGATAGGAGACGAAAATGAAACACATATCTTATTAAAGCATCATAATTAAGAAGTAATAGGAATTCATAAAGAGACCCCTGCCCAAAGGCCTGGAGACGGCAACAGCAGCAAGGGCAAATGCTTTCTCATAGATAATAATCAATAAATACTCTACATTAAAAAGCAAATTGGACCCCACAAGCATTGAGAAAGCAGAGATCTGCCTTCTCACAATGCTCCTGCCTCCAGTTCAGGACGGACGGAACAAAACTGAAACAAACTAAAGAAAAGAAAAATTGGTGACCTCTTTTCAACTACACGTAAATTCTGGCAAACACAGAGATAAAGAGCATTTGATGACAGAGCACCTCACTCCCCATCACCTGTGGCTTTTATTATGGGATGGTCCCTGGCTCTGAATCCTGAGATTACAATTGCTGCCAAAGATCCAAGGGAATCAGGGCCTGATGATGAAACTGACCCCACATTATTCATTTCAGCACAAGACAGGAATTAATTGGATGGATTTTCCCTTAGCTCCTGTACTTAAGTTAGCTGGACCTAGGAGTGCTTGAGACCAGTGTGAAGGGAAGGAGAAACACATTTGGTCCTTGGACACCCCCTAGTGTCTATGTGAGCATGAAAACGCCTCACAGGTATCCCTTCTTTTCCTGCTCATCTAAGAAGGGGGATAAGAGTGGCTCCTCAAAGAGAAGTCCCAGGACTCCAGCCCGGTGGGAAATCTGCTTTCCTCTGAGGTCTCAACAAGGTGTCACACTTGAAACTCCTTTCAGATACTCCCTAGAATTCTTCCTTGCCATTAACTTTGTCTCAAGAAAACAGGGAAAATTATGTGGGAGGCAGGAGGAGTCTATAATTTGCTTCCCTCCAAAAGAGAGATGAATTTTACAGTTAATATACAGGATGCAAAATAAAAAATAGAAATGGAGGGAAAATCTAATACAGAGGATACATAGGTTGCCTTTACATAGATAACTTGTGAGTGTTTGAATAAGCGCTGTGATGTATTTATGTTTACCAATGTGATTGGATGTGGAAACTGGATAAAGTCTGGGAAGGCTGCTTGCCACTTCTCTCAGTCAGCGGTTCTTCAAGCAATATTTCATTTGTATGATGAAGATATCATTTAAAAGTGGCTTGGAAAAGCTTTAGTGTAAGCGTCTTTGAAAGTCCTTACACTAATTTTATGTGATTCTCTTTCCATCCAGGTAAATTAATTTCTTTGTCCCAGAGTTACCTATGGACTAGGGTTTCTCTGTTAAAACACTGTTAAAATTATGATGTGTTACCACAAGTTTCATCCACGGTCATCTCAAAAGTGTAAATGTACCAGAATGTCATTACTACACTTGGCTGTTGTAAATACCCACATCTACCTAGGTATTTCCAATTCTAGGAAAAGCATCCTTATATATGACTTACTGGAACTCCAAGAGACACTTCATGTTTTCCTAGTTTTTCTAGCATAATGCTTTCCCCTCAGCTGTTTTGAGGAAGCCCTGTCATTCTATTAAACGTTGAGGTATGTATTATGATAATACTATAGAGCTCTTTTTCTTGCTGCATCTGGGAAGCTTGTATTTGCAACCTACACAAGACCTGATTCTTTACAGATTCACAGAATTTTAAAGAGCAAGAGACCTGAGAGACCACCTGAATGACACCCTATTTAAGGAATGGGGAATTTGGAGGGATTTCATGACTTGCTAAGAGCCACATGGCAAGGTTGACAGAAGACTAGAACAGGCACCCAGGAATCTTGCACTCTGCCATTTTTTTGGTTACTGATGGTTCTAAATGTAAAATTGCATATAAATGTGAACACATCATCTATGGCAAGGAAAGAGAAGCCTGACCACAATGTTTGTGTCCTCCATGTTGGGGACACATTCCCTGAGAGTGAAGGTGTCTGGCCAGCTCCTATAGCACCCACCCAGGAAGACTGGAAGTTTGGGCTCAACAGCTCTTCTGCCCTTGATTTTTCATCTGAGACTCTCATATGTGACTTACACTGTAGAAAGAAAGAGGAAACTAGGAGAGGAATACCAGAAACATCTTGCCCCACAACCACTAACACCCCAAGTGTGTGAATGAAACAGTTTTGTTTGTTCCCCTGCAGGAAATGCTACTGTTTTAAATACCAAACAAAGATAGCACTTGCTTCTGGGTACAGCCCACACAAAATAAACTCACTTTTAAAAAGGAGTCTTGGTTTATGGTAACAAAACCTATATAATTCTCTTGATCTTTAATCTTTATGCCAATGTCTGTTTTACAGATTATGGCCTCAGCCTGACAAATCTGCTTAGTGAATTTTTTGGCTGATGAATTTGGCAACACAAACTCAGTCTGAAATCCACTCAAAGGGCTAAACATTTTCATAATAATTACTTTACATAGCCTAGTAGGTTTCCCTTTAGGAGACCAATTAGATTTTTTTTTAAGTGACAGTGTTAATTTTTATGATTACACATAGAACTGAGATTTTAATTTAATACACTAGGCCTTCTTTTAAAGCTTTCCAAGGGGATCAACCACTTTGCCGACAGACGGGTGTTACAGCAGGGGTGATTATAGTAATTTTTATGTAATTGGGAGTCACCATTTGGTTGCTATCTTTCACATGCTTGTTGACTCATCATATAATCCTTTATAAAGGGGGTTTGTTGTATGTCACAGGAACGTGCCAAGCAGCCAGGAAATAACAAACAGAGGAACCCCCTGGCTGGTGGGGACCACAAGGGTCTTTAACATCTGCCTTCTTTAGACTGTGATAAATTTTACTTAATAGCAGTGACCAAACACTGAGAAAAGGGTTTCAGAGGATTTGAGGAGAATCTGTTTTCTCTCAAAAGAAGATGTCTCAAAAAACATTATATTACACACCATGAGAGCACAGTTTTAAAAAGATAAGAAGGTGTAAGTACTCATTAGAATCATCAGCCTCTTCCCATAAGTTCAACAGTTTTAGATCAAAGCAAATGCAACATCTTGTTCCTCAGGTTCACTTACCACAATTTTACTTTTCGTCTCATCTTTTGAATCTCAGTAGTTAGCAAAGTGCTTTAATGGAGCAAACACATGAACAGAGGTTACATGTGAATATTAGATACTGCACAAAATAATGGGTCAGAGCTGGAAGCAGGGACACCTGGGTTCTTGGCCCAGCTCTGTCATCTTGGGAGAATCGTGTGAACATATCTAAGCCTCACAATCCCTTAATATTAAATTAAAGTGAAGAGGAATGCCACCATGATTCCAACTCTACCCAAGAAGGAGGTCAAAATAAATAAGAATAAGTCTGGAAATATTCCATGAGTTAAAGTGCTAATACTAGGCCTTATAGATCAACATGAGCTGATGGCTTCTGTTAGCACTCTGCCCTCTGCAAACCAGTAGAGCTGGCACAGCCATCTATGATGCTCATTCCATCTGACACTGTGTGCATATTTCCTTTGGAATTTTCCAAGAGTATTAGAACTAGGCTGCTCATTTTTATGAAAAGTATCTGATAAAAAGTCACCTCACCATTTGTTTCTAACAGGTTCAGAGGGAGGATTTATTTTAACTGACCAGTGACTACTTTTTTACCCATGGAAGGCCCAGGACTAATGACAGCCATGTTGCCCAAAGAGCACTTCAGCTGGACTCAACTCTTGCATATTGATTTAACAAAGAACCTAGATTTCTCTTTTAATTTAGTTATCTAAGTACTAATTTATAACTCAAGCACAATATTAAATATGTCCAATCTTAATTAGTTCCTAAGATCTGTAATAAAAGGTTGCTCGACTCACTAACTGTGTGTTACAAATGAGCCATAATAGGAGTCAGTCCTCGGTTAGGTATCTTCAACAAATCCTAAACAATTGTGTATTACACCTTTAAATAAGTGAACATAAGATACAACTATAAATTAAAACCTAACAACACAAATAGCTTATTTAACCAAGTTTAAATCTTATGATACTAAAAATAAGTGCAAAATGAGATTATCCTATTATAGATTAAAAATTAATATGTGATATGTACTTTTAAATGCTGTTTAACCATAATTATTTCCAGCATTTAATGTCACATATTCATTGCCTTCAAAAGGCCATCAGTGCTATAGGTTTCTGATAGAAACTAGTTGAATAGCGGGCCACCAAAGACGACAGTTGGACCTACACCTAACATCATATACAAGATAAAAGCTGAAACAAAAAGGCAACCTACTGAATGGGAGAAGATAATTGAAAAATCATATATCCAATAAGCGGTTAACATCCAAAACACATGAAGAACTTACACGATTTATATAAAAAATACAAACAGATTTTTAAAATGGGCAGAGTTCTTCAATAGACATTTTTTCCAAAGAAGGCATACAGATGGCCAACAGGCACATTAAAAGATGCTCAACATGACTAATCATCAGGGAAATGCAAATCAGAACTACACTGAGCTATCACTTCACCCTGGTCAGAGTAGCTAGTAGCAAAAAGATTTAAAGATAACAAGTGTTGGAGAGGATCTGGAGAAAAGGGAACCCTTGTGCCCTGTTGGTGGCAATGTAAAGTAATGTAGCCCCTATGCAAAAGTGTATGGAAGCTCCGCAAAAAGTTAAAAATAGAACTACCATATGATCCAGCAATTCTATTTCTAGGTATTTAGCCAAAGAAAATGAAAACATCAATTCAGAGAGATTTGAAAACCCCATATGTTCACTGCAGCACTATTTACAATAGTCAATATATGGAAGCAACCTAAGTTGTCAATTGATAGATAAATGGATAAAGAAGATGTGGAATATATATATACATATATATACATATATATGAATATTACTCAACCATTAAAAAAAATGAAATCTTTCCATTTGCAGCATAGAAAGACCTAGAGGATAATATGCTAAGTGAAACAGAAAGACAAATACCACATGACTTCACTTACATACTCTAAATAAAACAAAACAAAAGAGACTCATAGGTACAGGAAACAAACTGCTGGTTGTCAGAGGGGTGAAGTATTAGGGGGCTGGTAAAATAGGTGAAGGGGATAAGGAGGTACAAAATATATAAGTCATGGTGATATAATGTAATGCATAGGGAATATAGTAATCATATTGTAATAACTTTGTATGGTGACAGATGGTAACTAGACTTATTCTAGGAATCACTTTGCAACCTATAAAAATATCAATAAATTAAAGAAGACAGTTGGTAAAATTCAAATCTATTTGGATCTAATAATTGTCTCAGTTAACAAAAATAAAGGCAAGATCCATGAGACAACTTCCTCTATGGTAACCAAATCTGTAAATAATCAACCATATAATTTTATGTTTTCTAGGAACTCCTAACCTTAGGACACTTTAATTAACTAAGTTTTCATATCTGTCCAGTGACACAGGAATTAATAAATAAATAACTGATCTGATCAGTAAACAAACTTTCAGAATCAAAATTAGAAATTCATTTCATAAATTACAATCACAATCAACTTCAATTTACACAAAAGGAAAAAGATTCTGTTGTGAAGTTCCGTTCTATTTAGATCAGGAGGAAATTCCACGGATAACTTTTATTCCACTCCTAATGTTCATGACTACAAAATTCACAACTTACAAATTCAAAAAACTAGCTTACAGGAGACAGGCCGTTCTTTTCCCCAACAGAGGAAAATATTTCTCAACTTAATCATATTTAGAAATATTAAATCTGTAAGAATCCCTTCTTTTTAATGGCTTCCCCTTGCTGGGTACACACACTTCCTACTGCTGAACTACTTCTATTGGGCCAAATGACACTGATCAAATTATGGAGCAAAAAAAATATGTACTCTTTGTCATATTCCTTTATTAAAGAGCTAACAACTTATTTAATTTCATTAATAAATTTGATTTGGTAATCATTTTTATCATTTTCCTGTTTGTTTTTTTAAACTTAGAAAAAAGAGGAAGGTAAGAGTATATTAGGATTGATGTAGCTTCTAGTTTTGCTCTTGAGTTTAAAATCATAAACTATTCACTAATGTGAATTCTTAGGAACAGCCTGTCAGATCCATTGTGATAATTAATATAATGGCATACTGTAAATGCCACTGTTGTTAAGGCTGTTATCTGGTGATTGCTGTTGTTTCTGACAATGCTATTAATAACATTACTATGTTGATAATGATACTAACAAATAATGTTAAATACAAACAACACAATGCACTTTGTACTATACATGCATACTGTAATACTGGAGTAAGTGTATTTCCTGGCTAGAAGCTGGGCATCTAAATTGTAAGTGACACCTACGGTTCTTGTCTTCAGAGCATTAATATATTGGATGTAGCAGGTGAGACTTAGCAAAAGAAATGCTGGAAAACCAGTTTTAAATAATAGGTCTTCAGAGTACAAACTGGAAGTTGGAGGACTGTATGAAGATTTGAAGAAGAGGGATCTTTGGTGAAATGAGACCAATGTGAATTCAGAAGTTAGTAAGAAGCTAAGATTTGGAATGTTAGAATACTAAAGTACATATTATAGCAGTGACAAAGCAATAACTGGACTTTATTTCCCTAATCTTTTTCTGATGACAAATGCAATATACTAAATTGTTTTTTAAAAATGTCAATGACAGAATAGCATAAGGAAGAAAATAAGAAGTATGTGTAATTAATAGGTAGATAATTTAAATTTTGAGTCATCTATTTTGTAATGGAGAGAATCCTAATTACAGCAACAGTTTAGTGCTTCTCTAACATTGCAACACAACCTGTTAGTGGAAGATACAATCAATTTTTTAGTTTGTGATCAGCATCCTTTTTTTAAAATACGAGTTTCTGCAGTATAATAGAAGTTTTTCATGAAACTTTTATTCATACAATGAATATAGGTACACGGTCATGATGTAAAATAATTTCTAAGTGTGGGTCACAAACACTGTAACTAACTGCTAAAGGCTTCAATTGTCATGGTTTTTGTTGATTTATTTGAAAAGAGGGTAAGGAATTGGTATAGAGTTTTAAAAAATTAGACACTTTACAATAAACTTAATCTTGGTAAGAAATATCTTTAAAATGCTACTTTATTATGATACTGATGGAGATATCAATTGCCTTCACCTGGTTGCATTCAAATATGCCAGATGCCATTAAACAAAAACAGACATTGTCATTAACCCTACAGAGCTCCAAAGTACATATTAATCAAATAACCAAGCAAATACTTGTACAATTTCAACTGTGATAAATGCCATGGTGCTCAGAGGGTCCATAACAAGGGAATGTAATCTAATTTAACATAAGGGATAATTCAGGTGACTGCCATGGAAAGGCAGCATCACTGCATTTTAAAGGATAAGTGTAAGGTGAGGAGGAGACATTCCAGACAGAAAGGACAGCATATTCAAATGCCTGATCACTGGATAGGTCCCAGGGAGTACAAAGGCTAAATGGGCATCCACTATAGATCTGCTCACAAGATTATCACAGGTGCTCCATCACCTGGATTTAGCACGTAAGTTATGTCCAGTAGGGAGAGACATCCTCTTTTCCTGATGACATCAAAGAAAATAAGCCCAACTGTCAGAGAGTTTAGATGACTCTCTACTTAAAATATAAATGTAGGTGGGTCAGATGATGTTGTATGTAGCCTTCCAGTTCTGCTTTTAATTTTGTGTTTTTTTAATTGTGTTGATAGTTCAGTTATGGATCAGACACCTGCTGAAAAGCTTTAAAATGTAAGTGGACATCTTGAAGGTCAATGTTTGTCTGTATATACAAGTGAATATGCATATACCCCTGGTAATAATTTCTTCATGAAACACAAATACATCCCTCATAATATGAACAGCTCATTAATGTCTCTGCTTAGAAGAAAAGAAACTAGAAAATTTTTAAATACATATTCTATTTACTTAAAGACACAAAAATATAGACTGATTAGCTGTAGGGTAGAGGCATATTTTGTACTCTTGGGTTTCTTCTACTCTAAAATCATTGGCAGCTTGCTAGGTACATAGACTTAGGAAACTTTAAAGGAAGTTTTTAAAAAATTTTTAATTTAAGCAGATAGTTCTGGAAAGCTCAGTCTCTTGAGGTATAAATGCATAACAGAATAGAAAAAACAAAAGAATATTAGGATAGGTAAATTTCATTTTGTCATTAGAACGTTACACTAATACTTCTCAGAGCCATTTTGGCAGGTAATTCTCTCTCTAGTATTGGCTACCAACAAATAATTTGTCTTCAAAGCATTGTTCCCCATTTGGTCTGCAAATTCACTTATTCATTCATTCATTCAACTAACACTAATTAGATACATATAATTATGACATATATAATTAAAAATAGTTACTGAATTAAATAGATATGAAAGAAATCCCTCTAATCCGTTCCCTGCAGGGCAACAGGAATAATTTTTTAATTCTTATTATGATATTCCCTGCTTCAGTGGCATTCCTTTGTACTTTAGGTAGAAATCTAAATCCATGCCATGTCTTTTCATAAAGCTCTACAAAAATCTAGTCTTTGCCTATTTTCCAGCCTCATCTCACCAGACCTCTATTGCTATGCTGTGGTCATACTGGCCGGCTCTCAACTCCCAGATGGGGCCTTAACGTAGGCCAATTCTCCACAGAGAACAGAAATGCCTGTCTGGTATTACCTCATTTTTTAGGTCTCTACTTACATGTTCTGATGGAAACACCAATAGAAATCATGTCCCCCTCTGAAAATAGTCTGCACTTTTTCTTAATATTTATTGCAATTTATAATCATGTATATTTTTGAATGAATCTTTTTTTTGAATACTGGGTTCCTCCACTAGACTGTGGGCCACCATAAGGCAAAGATCATGTCTGGTTTCTTCACTGTTGTTATTTCTAGAGCTTAGCTCAATAATTATCTATAGAATGTTTTTGTTTCAATCCTAGGTCCACCACTAATTACTTGGCCTGGCACAAGTTACTTTACCTTTCTGAAGCCATCCAAAAATGACTACAATAGACAAAATTTAACATCCATTCATGATAAAATCTCTCAAAAAATGGGTATAGAAGATACATACCTCAACATAATAAAGGCCTTATGTGACAACCCCACAGTTAACATCATACTCAATGGCAAAAAGCTGGAAGCTTTTCCTCTAAAATCAGGAAAAAGACAAGGATGCCCACTCTCCCCACTTATTCAACATAGTCCTGGAAGTCCTAGCCATGGCAATCAGACAAGACAAAGAGATAAAAGGCATCCAGATTAGTAAGGAAGAAGTTAAACTGTCACTGTCTGAAGATGATATGATATTGTACATAAAAAACCCTAAGAATCCACAAAAAAATACTAGAACTAATAACTGAATTCAGCAAAGTTGCAGGATACAAAATTAATACACAAAAATCTGTTGCATTCCTATATACTAACAACAAACTAGCAGAAAGAGAAATCAGGAAAACAATTTCATTTACAATTGCATCAAAAAGAATAAAATACTTAGGAATAAACTAACCAAGGAGGTGAAAGACCTGTACTCTGGAAACTGTAAGACAATCATGAGAAGAATTAAATAAGACACAAATAAATGAAAATCTATCCCGTGCTCATGGATAGGATGAATTAATATTGTCAAAATGGTCATTCTTTCCAAAGCAATTTACAGATTCAATGCAATCTATATCAAAATACCAAAAGCATTTTTCAATAAACTAGAGCAAATAATCTTAAAATTCGTATGGAACCACAAAAGACCCTAAATAGCCAAAGCAACCATGAGAAAGAACAAAGCTGGGAGTATTACACTCTCTGACTTCAAGCTATACTAAAAAGCTACAGTAACCAAAACGGTATGGTGCTGGCACATGAACAGACCCATAGATCAATGGAACAGAATAGAGAACCCAGTATAAACCTATTCATATGTGGTCAATTAATATACATAAAGGAGTCATGAATATACAGTGGGGAAAAGATAGCCTCTTCAATAACTGGTGTTAGGAAAACTGGCCAATTACATGCAAGAGAATGAAACTAGGTTACTGTCCAATTCCATACACAAAAGTAAACTCAAAATATATCAAAGGCCTAAACATAAGACATGAAACCATAAGACCTTTAGAAGAAAAGATAGGTAAAAATCTCTTGAACATAAGCATGAGCAATTTTTTCCTGGACATATCTTCCCCAGGCAAGGCAAACAAAATAAAAAATGAACAAGTGGGACTACATCAAATTAAAAAGCTTCTGTACAGCAAAGGGCACCATTGGCAGAACAAAAAGGTACCCTACAGTATGGGACATTATATTCATAAATGATTTATCTGATAAGGGGTTAACATCCAAAATACATAAAGAACTCATACATCTCAACACCAAAAAAATAAATAACTCAATTAAAAAATGGGCAAAGGACCTGAACAAACATTTTTCCAAAGAAATACAGATGGCTAGCAGGCACATGAAAAGATGCTCCACATTGCTAATCATCAGAGAAATGTAAATCAAAACCACAATGAGGTATCCCCTCATACCAGTTAGAATGGCCACTACCCAAAAGACAAGAAATAGCAAGTGTTGGCAAAGGATGTGGAGAAAAGGGAACCCTCCTACACTGTTGGTGTGAATGTACACTGGTGCAGCCACTGTGGAAAGCAATATGAAGATTCCTCAAAAAACTAAAAATAGAAATACCATATGACCCAGTAATTCCACTTCTAGGATATTACCCAAAGAAAATAAAATCCTGATTCAAAAAGATATATGCACCCCTATGTTTACTGTTGCATTATTTACAATAGCCAAAATGTCCATCAAAGATGAATGGATAAGGAAGATGTGATACATATACATGTGGAATATTATTCACCCATAAAAAAGAGAGAAATCCTGCCACATGCAACAACATGGATGGACCTAGAGGGTATTACGCTACATGAAATATGCCAGGCGAAGAAAGACAAATACCATGTGATTTCACTTATTTGTGGAATCTAAAAACAAAATGAACAAATAACAGCAGACTCATAGATACTGAGAAATGACTGGTGGATACCACGGGGAAGGGGCTGGGATGGGTGGGTAGGGAGGGTGAGGAGGATAAAGGGGCCAAAAATTCTCAGTCATAATATAAGTTGGTCACAAGGATGGTAGTACACCATGGAGAATATAGCCAATGATTCTGTAACATTTTCCTATGTTGACAGTAACTGCACTAGTGGGGATAAGGATTTAATAATATAGGTAACTGTTGAACTACTGTATTGCATACTTGAAACCAATACAAGACTGTATAATGATACGTCAATAAAAAAAGAAAACATAAGTCCTAAATAAATGGAGAGATACACTAAAAGAAAAATGACTACAATACTACCTTCCTTTTCCTATTTACATTTTAAAAATACCATTGTCTGGAACAGAGTCGGGCTTAATAAATAAATTTCTTTCCCTACCCCTACTCACTCTCCTTCACTTCCACGCACATCTAAAAATGTTTCAAAATCTGACCAAAATAAAGCAATGATACACAAGTGTGACATTTACCAGCCACTCGTTTACTTTTCCCTTCCTATTCCCCAATTAAGAGAAAGCTCATTGTGAGGTTTAATGGAGAGTGTCGCAGGTTCATCAGAGTTCAATTCAGCAGTCTGGAGTGAATCTGTAATAATCCATGACCACAGACCAGTTTGTATTTTTCCACTAATAAAACTCAAGAATGGCTATGTTTAAATGGAATTTTGCAGGTCATTAATCCATTCTAAGGACTGACTCTTTTGGCTGTTTAATTGAGAAACAGTGGTGGTCGGAGCAGATTAAGAATCTGGATTTACCTAAAAGATAAGATAGTAGACTATTTACATTTTATTAATTTATACCACAAAAGAATTTGTGAGTAACCTAAACTAAAAAATTCTAAAAGTCACTGTAACATTTCTAAATCAAACAAGGTTTAGATAAGATTTGCAATAACTCCATAAAGTGCTAAAACTCTGGTGGGCCAGAAATGTTTCTTATTTGAAACTAAAGAAAAACTTTTTAGAAAAAGACAGTTTTTTCTTGTTCTGAACTGACCACAGTCTTCTATTTTGCTACCTCAGAAAAAGGCTCATCCCTCTTATAAGTAATTGGTTGAAATGCAGGCAAGTGCCATAGTTCTGGCCAATAAAACATGTGAGGATGTCTACAGGGGATGGTTTCTAGCAGAGCTTTTTCTCTCTTTAAATGGTACATGAAAGAGGAACACTCCATTTTTCTGACTCTGGATGTTATAAACTGCAGAATATCTGGTAAATAACAACTGTTTGAGAATGGCAGCTTGGGGTGGGTGGAATAAGAAATATTATTATCTGTATTTAACAGAAGAAAAAAACATAAGTGTACAAATGCAGAATTACTGGACAGAAATCAGGCAGCTCATGACACAGACTGCCTCAGTTGCTGTAAATTATCTAGTAATTCTCTATTCCTCCTCCAACACCCCTCCCCACTCCTTTTTTTTCCCCCATATTCCAACCAGTCCTGGAAGTTTTAATCCTGGCAAATGCCTATACCAGTGTCCCATTACTCCCCAAACACTACCTATTTTTGTAATTCTGAAGTACCAACTGAAAGGAAGATGGCCATTTATTAATCTCACACTTCAAAGGGGAAACATGGATAGATGGTAGATAGATGAATAAATACAGATACCTCATAATACACTTATTTAACATATATGGAATATATGTATATTAGCATATATTTCATATACATGTTTAATATATTTACTTTTAACATGCTTTTACATATGTTCAGATTTATTTTTTGCAGATATATTTTGTGTGTGTGTGTGTGTGTGTGTGTGTGTGTGTGTGTGTGTGTATGAGACGAAAGAGGATAGTTAGTGGCTTATGGAAATCCAAAACAAGATTGGAAATAATACTTAATCCCCCAAAATTCAAAGATTCAATGTTTATGTGAACTACTAGCATTGTTCTTGTGCCAGCACAACAACGAGGAAAGTTTGTGGAAGCAATGTGCGTCAGTAGTTTCCTTACCTCTGCAGAGGTTTCAAGAATGAACAGCCTCTATTTATCTAGCTAGTATTGCAATGACTCAACCAAAGATGATGACAGTGTCTAAGTGACTTAACACTATCACCCACACTAAGGACACAGCTAGAAAAATCTGTCAATAATCAGGATAATCAGGAAATACCAGCTTTCTACAAGAAAAGAAAACAAGTGATCACCAGAAATGTTCATGGAGTTTAAACTAGATGCACATGAAGTTACAAACAAACATTAGTCACTGACAGAGTCTTTTCAGAATTATCATCACCTTGTCTCCATTTTTTTCATGCTGCACAGACAGACTTCAACCACATCTTAAAAAGCTGGAATTTGAAATGGAATGCTTGATTTTGTTTTTCTGCTTTTGTTGAGAAACTTGACATCTTAACTCTAAAAGTACTATTCCTGTCCCTCAGTATCTAGTGTTACTCCTGATAAAAAAGTCTGGAAATAGGAGCAAACCCCTCTCTTGATCTGATATTCTCAGGAGGACAGACAGTGGAATTTTGAAAACCAACAATTTGACATGAAAGCCTTTTCTCTTTTTAAAAAATATGATTATCCATACTTCTCACTAATTCATAAACTATGTGCCTCCTCTCCCACATCTAAACCCCAACCAATGATTAAACCATTTTATCACTAAAAGTAAAATAACTTTTTTCTTTGTCTATTAGTGTATTCCTTCAGGACTGCACTCCCTTTTCTCCTGCACTGTTCAGTGAGCCAGAAAAAGTACATGATAAGTTCTAGTGTCTAACAAACATCATGGCATACCACAGACCTCATAAGTGACAGCAGCAGGTTTTCAGAACTAACAAAAACTATACTGATAATTTGTTTTTGCTTTGATAGCATGTTATTTTTAAATTCAGAATAATTGGTTTGCATAGGCAGCCTTTTTACAGGTATCAAGAAATTAACAATAAGAAATACATATTGTCTATTATAGGAAAGATGTTAAAACAGAATGCTCTGACATGTAAGACTGTACTATTGCCAAAATATGTCATTAAAACCAGGATCATATATATGCAATATGCTGCTTCAAGAAAAATATGGATTTAAAAATTATAGCTTATAAGCCTCCATTTTAAGATGACAAAATAGAGGATATATTAGTCAATGTTTCTCACAAATGAATCAATGCATTGCATAATCACAATCACATTTAATCATTACAGCAAAAACAGAATCTCTTTACTATTTGGACAGTTCATTTCAGACTAGAATTATCTTGAAAGTAAATTCATTGAGGGTTGGTTGTCTGATTATACTTGACCATTAAATATAAATTAATTTTTTTTATTTTGTGTTTGAACAGAAACATGACTTTTTAAAATAAATGTGGGTTTGTTTGTTTTTTAATGCAATCACTCAGTGTTTGTTTAATGTTTGATTCCCTCCATAGCAATTCTTCCCTTAAGCATTTGTGAGGTAGTTTGTGGACATGCTTGCAGTAGTATACTTATGTGCAAAAATCAAACATAAAAACTGATCACATGCTCACAGCTGGAAACCGTGTCAGGCTTTATTCAGTGAGGTATCAGGCATTATCTTTCAGCGCTCCCACAGCGGGAGGAAAAATGGTGGCACAGAGGAGAACATCACATCAGACACACTCCAGGGGTTTCCTTTCCCTACATTGTTCCTCTCCCAAATGTAACTCTTTAAATTTTAAATAGGAAAAGAACACACAGAATTATTGCTCAGAACAAAAAACAGGGGAGGGAAGAGTGGATACAGAGGAGGAAACAAGTGACAAAACAAGAAGGAAAACATTTCTCATTAAATAAAGTGAATACTAGAAAGTCCACATATACTTTAATGTGTCCTTAAAACCTAAAAGAAGCACATACATCAAAGAAGTTTTGAAGATCTACTTTCGTTCAGACAGAATACTATTTTGCTGTGCTAGTTTACAATTGTTGATTGTGAACACGTTACTCCTTAAAAATCAAGCACAAATGCACTCAATAGTTAACTGATGAGGTTTTGTCTTATAAACCTATACTTAATGGATACTATATATATTAATACATGTTAAGATAACTGAAATAATTAAAGACATGAACAGGAGCACATTTTAATTTTCCTTTTCCAGAGAAGAAATCATCTCTGGACCCTGTTATCTAATTCTATTTCTTCATAGATAGAAATTTATAATTTAGGAATTAATTTTAATCTCTGAAAAATCCCAATTATCACATTAGTCCTTGTTTCATATAATAATACCATCATTCTTTTAGAAAAAATTATTATAGTATTAGCTTTATTTTATTAGAAAGCTAAATTCATGAGAGGTTTCATTTCATCAAGCGGAGGAATTTCTAAAAGAAAATAACAATTGCTGTTTCATATTAATAGTAATCCATGCCAATGCCTTCAGTAGTGGTATAACCAGCTCCTGAAGGTCCACAGATGGATGGTCTACTTAGTGTTTCTCCTCCAAGGTATTTGCTGCACCCACCTCTTCTTGCTGACTTGGCAGGCATTCTTTGTATAATTTGCTGTGCAGACTCTGGAGTGGCCCTTTAGGCCCCAGACATTGGCTATCTACCCTGCTCTTGCAATGATCTGAGAAAGAAATCTTTATCAGCATGTAATAGTTAAGTAAAGGTAGAAAGCAGGCCATGGGTCATTCATCCATCCTTTTGTAAATCCCCTAGGATTAGAGATAATTCATCTACATCCCTAAATTTCATTCTGAAATATTATGGTAAAATTCTAATGTGTCCTTCTTATTACTCTGTCATAAATACTGAAACTAAACCATAAAGAGATTAATTACATGTTTAGCATTAAGTAGATCTTAAATAAAATTTAGATGTGAGTTCTAGCCTTCTGATTGCAAAATATCCTTTCCATCAGCCCCTATTCTGAGTCATATGTGTGTATATGTACATAGGAATATATGAAGGTACTATATATGAATATATGTAGTATGCATGTGTATATAGTATATATACACACGAATAGTTACATGCATATGAATATACACTCACATATATATGTATACATATATATATATATATATACACACAAATCTTTTTGAATTTTTTGTCTTTTTCTAAAATGGAAAAAATATAATAGATCCTTAGGTGGAAAAAAAGAAGGAACAAACAAAATATGTGCATTTTCTTTTTAAACAGGGAATCAGATCAGCCTAACAAGATGTTTCCCAGAAATATTGGCCTCAAATGAGTCCATTCAGCCATGGCAAGGAGAGGTTTCCAGCCAAAACATTTAATTAGTGCCCAATTAAGACAGCCAGAATGATGTGAAGTCCGGGTTCTGGCCGCGTGCATGCCTCAGGATGGGTAAGCAGCTTAAGTGAGTCTAGTCTGACTAAAAGCTGTCAACTGTCAAACTGTCAGTGGGCCATATGGGTCAGGCAGCATCTCTCTGAAGAATTCGGCTTGTCCACTCATCAGGGGATAAACACCTCCAACTACCATTGGGTAGACAAATACGCAGCAGTTACTCAAAATGATAGGGAATTGAAATTATGGTAGGATTAAAGGAAGGGCCATGTCACCTCCCCTTTAAAAGTTTCCTGGCACCCCACCAGTTGTAGGAAAAGGTCCAAACTCCTTAAAATGGCAGGCAACACCCCTGCCTAATTATCTGGCCTCATCTCTCATCCCTCCCTCTCCCTGCTTAATCGGTGTGCAACATTAAACTGACATTCCTTCCATATGCCCCAAAGCTTTGCTAATATTGTACCCTCCGCCAATAATACCCTTCTCTCTTCTCCCTCCTCTTCAACTCATTCATCTCCTTCACTCAAATTCATCTTTTTATATTAAACTTTAGAGTCAGCTGCTGCAAGAAGGCTTCCCTACCCATCCCCTCTATTATTAACCTCAGGCAGGGTTACAGACCCCTCTCCCATGCTCTCATAAACCCCCAGGTCTCTAGCATCAGTCTTAATGCATATCATCATGTCTTTAGGAGCCCATTTTCTTCTCTTGACTGTACACAGCCTGATGGAAGGAGTGTGTCTTCTTTGTCTTCATAATCCTAGCACCAGGGGCACTGAATGTTCCTAATAATTGTTATTGATGAGAATCAGCAAATTAAACATGAAGTAATCAAGTTAAAAACAATCTTACCCCATGTTTATCTCCCTCTTTTGTTTCAAAATGTCCCTTTTAGGCAAGCAAATATCACACTGCAATTGGATTGATTTGTCTGTGTAGACACAGTTAGGTCAATACACAAGTGAGTACTGTAACCCTATTGCTCATCCTGTGCTGAGTGGGGACACCATTCTAAGAGGGCACACACAAGGCACAGGAGCCTGAATTAAAGTTGATTAAGATATTAGGCTGAGTGATAGCAAATGGAGGAGAGTATTGGCAATCAAAGTCAAGTGATCTTTAAATTAATTACTTTAACTTTGGTATTTTGTCATAACCAGGAACCAAACAGGATGTGGAAGACGCTGGAGCAATGGGGAAAAATTTGGTTTGTGGCAACATCCTAATCCTCTTATAGCCTCTTTCTCAGGAGAAATGTTTTTATGTGAATATAAGAAAGAAGAAATTGTCACAGATAGGGAAGATGGTACCAGAGTTCAGCTATAGCTTAAAGCTCGTGTGTGTGTGTGTGTGTGTGTGTGTGTGTGTGTGTGTGTGTGTAACTGAGGTACTTATTCCCCAGAACCCATTTAGTAAACATTAGAGTTGGGATTTTTCATTCATCTGTCAACTACCTTGTTGAGTTAAGTGTACTGTATTAACTCTCTCCAATGCAAGCCTATCTCTGCCCCCCCAATAATCCTGGAATCAAAGGGCACTGCCCTTCCCAACAGTTCTGTAAGGATTTATAAAATTTTCTTTTCTTTAATTTTCGATAAAGAATTAGTCTACTCCATATCTTTAGAGCAACTATCTTAAAATCAGATCAAAGATTAGAAATATTAACTCAATCCCAAATGTCACATAAATGAAAAAAATTAAGAGCCTGTATTAGAAAACAGTAAACATACTCAAATTTAGTACTTTCTAAGCTCAAAATAATGGTAGAACCTGTGAACTAATCATTTGACAGAGGATCTTGAAAAAGAGCACATGTAAATGTTATCATTTTGCAAATATCAGCTACTGGTTACACCTCTCAGTACAGCTAAATCAGGCTGTAGCTATTACCAAAAAAGTCAAAACAAATTGTTTTAATACACTGATGAAACATTTTCAAAAATCACACTCGGGCACAAACCTGGAAAACTGCTTTCTCTGACTGTAAGGGAAAGGACCCTAAAGCTCTGCATTGAGTAACTGCACTATGTGAAGTCACACACTTCACCTAGGAGTGGGGTCAATTGTGTGGATACATTGATGGGAACAGGCTTATCCTAACCAGTAGATAAAAAGAGGATAAAGGATTAGAATGTAACTATGACCTTCTACCCAAAGTATCAAAATGTCTCACCCAAAAAGTGTAATTTTCTTCTTCGTTCCCAAAGGAGAAAAGAACACAAGTGTCTGTTAATAGGGCGCAGAATCACAGTCCATGAAAGGCTCTCCAGGGTGCCTGAAAACCTGCAGGAGGCAGCCTTTCACCAACCCATGGCAGTGACTGAGCTAGCAGCTGCATTCTCTCTATACACAGCCAAACCACATCAGCTGATAGCACCCACCCCACTTCCTGCAGGAGCCAACAACCAAAAACACTAAGGTTCCTCCTTGCCTCTCTGTCAGCTGCAGGGAAAAGTTTCTGAGCCTCTTCAAAGAGATATGAAGAAAACTTATACAGCAGGATGGGGCTTCTTCAACCTTTTCCCCTGCCTCTTCTCTCCTTCCTTTATATTTATCCCCTTCTTGGGAGGAGGCTGTTTGGCGAGACTCAAAAAAGACAGAGAACATCTTAGCGTAATAAAGTCAGGCAACAAGAAGTGGTGAGAATGAGAGAGATCGAGAGACATATTGAGAAAGAGAGAGAGGCCCATTTGCTAGCCCACCTCAAGAGATGCAGATGAAATGCAAATCCTAAACGCCCAAAGGGTCTGCTAGTGTCATCTAGCTAACTGTATCTAGAGGGATAATCAAGGAACATATTGACTAAGAAACAGAGGTCTGGAGAGAAGCAGAAACATAAACAAAAAACAACAAAAAGACATTAGGAAGAAAAAGGGAAAGGAAAGAGGAGCCTGATGTCCATCTGGATTTGTCTATATTCTTGAACATCTAATGGTAATATTTCTTTTTTTCTACTGGTAAGATAACGGATTGTTTATCCCTCAAAGGCAAAAACTTAGGTGTTGTGCTTAGAAATAAGTCCCTGAAATCTTTCTTGTTGCCTCCTGGAGATGTAGGAAGAGATGCAGAAAGCAGCCTCCCCTCTCCCTTTTCAGGGAACATTCCTTCCTTGACTCAAAGAGAAGTTTACTGTATTGCACAGAATCCTTAATTTTTTCTTGCAATGTACTTCATAGATTAGAAAAGATTCAGAATACGTCTGACTGCACAGACAAAATGAAAGTCCTAGACGTGAATATTATAGGAGGAAGTTCTCAGATTCCTGATACTGAGTTTGCATAGTGGGTTAATCATAGTTCAGGAAGAAGTGAAAGTCACCAGGTCACCACCAACAGAACAATGACATCTCCATATGTGAGGGTTTTAATAGCAAGAGCTGAAAGAATAAAACTAGCATATTCACATAGGTACTGTTCTAAGATTTATTTTGTAAAGACATGTCACAGTACAAAGATGGTACCAAACTGCACAAAGCCTTGTGAAAATAAAAACAAGTTTTGTGCTGGTAATCACAAAGGATTATAATTGGACATTAACCGATAGACACTAAATAGAGGAAATCAAACACTGAACTTGCTATTGACAAATAAATGTTGAATTTAAAAAAACAAACAGCCAATTCCCTTGACTTGGATTAACATAGATGACAGGTCTAGTAGAAGCAAACTGAATGAGAACCCTCTAGGTGACAATGATCATAAGGTCTGTAGACTGTGTCTATAATGAAAAAGAAAAAAAAGCTGAAAAGCATCTAACATGGTGAAACCCCAAAAATCAAATGGGAACTGTCAAAGTAAAGAAAGTAGTGCAAATTGAAATTTAACTATATCAAAATTATTCCACCTTACCTAAAAATGACAGTACTCTTTATAATAATGCTACAGACTATGTTCAATAAATATTTACATATAAGGCTAAATTATGGAAAAAACACTAATATTATAAAGAATGAAAGAATTTTAACTCTTCCCTTTCAAGGTTTAAAACAGGTATACAAAAATATAAAAACAAAATTTTAAATATCAGTATCTCAAGTATGTAAAGTTCAAAAAAATAAGAAAGAACAAGCATTTTAATAAACAGTCAGCTAGGAGGAGGCATGAAGGGGGTCTTTTCTAGGATACTTCTTATGTTTAGTTTTTTGATCTGGGTATGTTCAATTTGTAAAATTTATGAAGTGTACAATTATGATTGGTGCAGTTTCTGAATTAGTGTTATACTGCAATAAAAGGTTTCCTAAAGAAAAAAAGTCATCAGTCATAGTCAATGGCCCTAAAACCTGGATTCTTCCCTGCTAGGGCATTTAAGAATGAAGCTCAGGATTAAAACCAATACTGACTTCCTAGGCTATAAAGAATGTAATTCTCTAAAAGGCTTAAGAATAGATCACATTTGGTCAATATATGTAAAATCCTGAAAAGCATCTTAAGAGATACCTGTTTGAATCCTAAAAAAAAGGGGCAATGGATGTGAGCAGGAAACCCGACTCTGCAATGTGTCTTCGAAGCTGAGACTGCATAACTTGAGTGAACAGATTTCAGGAGAAAAAGGCTTGTCCAACTGAGTTCTTTGACACCAACTTAATGACCCAAAAAAGTAGCATTTCTTCTGGTCCCAGATGACACAGCATGTGCCCAGTTATAAAATCAGAATTCCCATATTCAGGTCCCAATTCCACTTCTACACTGCCACTCTTCAGGCCAAACATTTAACATCACTGAATCTATGATTTCTATATAGAGAATAGGATAACATAGCACACCTTATTTACCTTCCTGGGTTATTTTGAGTCTGGCACACGATAATGTACAAGCAAAAGTGCTCTGAACAGTTGTAAAAATTTTAACAATGTGTTAAAGTAACTGAACAAAGAGCCATTAGACTGAGGTAGCTCTGACACCTTTAGCAGCCTAGTAAGCAAACCAAAACCTAAGCCCTCAAATGCCTCAAGGTTAAGAGACCAAAACCCAAAGACAACCAATCACACACCGGCACCCAGGCTTTCCCAATAAATAATAAGGCAATCGTTTAAGCTACAGCCAAATATCCTTGCTTCGCTTCCACACCTTTTCCCTGGCTCCAGTCCACAGGGCACGCCTAACCCCTTCCGGTTTGGCACTGCTCAATGCAAACCGATTTTTTCTCAAACTCTTAAAATTTGTAATTTGCCTCAGCTCATCTTTTAACAAATATAAAACAGTATGATTCGGTTGGTTCAGAACCTTGTGCGCTTCTCAGGTGAAATTCGAAACTGGCCCGAGACAGGAGTGCGGCGAGAGACCATAGGCAAGCAGCTGACTCCAGACCGCTGCGGCAGGTTTCATAAGCAGAGGAACTTAGGAGATTTGCGTTCAGTGGCAGAAGACGAATAGATGTCTGCGCCAGCCTGCCAGAACCTTGAAGAATTTATAGAGAGGTCTTAGGGGGATTCAGTCACTCCGCTCCGGATGGTGTCAAAACATACGGCTCTGTCAAGGTTGCATCCTTAAAATGGCTCCGGCTACGGAAACAATGGGCAGAACAAACGTTCCAGGACTGGGGAGAGGGTGAGGAGCCTCCGATGGCCCAGGTTGCTCAGGGCTTAGACCCAATCTGTGGTCTCACATCTTGTCAATGACCTTCTCCAACACATTAACATTTGAACAGCTTAAATTCGATGACCCAGTCTGACTGAGCTCCATTTATTCCTTTCCATCTACCCTGTATGCTACTGCCCACCTCTTGCCTTCTTAAAAGCATGTTATGTGTTATATTGTGCTCTTGTTTCAAAGCCCCAGTAGTCCCCTTCTATCTGCAGCCACAAATCTTTGATAATAAAGTCCCAGCCCTCTCTGCCACTCTGATTACTGCAGTGCCCCATTTAGAGTCCAATGTCACAGCCTTCCAAATCAGGCCCTGTCCCTTCCTACCACTACAAATTTGTTCCTGTCATATGCTTCCCTCACTGTGTCCTGACTACTCCTTTTCAAATTCAATCTACCTTTTAAGGTTCTGTTCACATCCTTCCTGTTCAATGAAGCTTATCCCAATAATTCTAGAATATTGATCTATATTATCCTGAATTTCTGTGGATATTATCTTCTGCATCTAAGTTTACAATTTGACTCTATTTTTCTCAATACATCTGTATACCTAAGACTCCTCTTATCACCAAACTGTAAAATCCCTTTAGAAGGATCATCTCCTATATTTCTTTTCCCTTAATCTAAGTAACTTGTACAGTATTGAATAAATAATGATGAAACTGGGGCTCAATAAATATCAGGGTTCTCAAAAATATCTGTGTGTGTGAATTGCCAGAAATTCCTAAGGAAGGGACAGTTTTGTTGATGTCTACATATCAAAGGCATTGCTTCTCTTACTTATTGCAAGTATACCTTCTGAGAAGTGCCTTGAGATACTACAGACAAATGCAATTCTGTATTGGAACCAGAGAACCAACCTATGTCACTGTTCTGATATAGCAAAAATTTAACCCACACACAGGACTCAGATAAGTACAAAATCAACCCAAAACAAATAAATGGAAAAGATTAATAATCCAAGCCATGGCTGTGCATAATAAATACATAAGGAATGGTTGAATTTTGACAAAAGGAGTTCTGCCAAGTTCTACCACAGATTCAACAAATCAGGTCACTAAAGATGAGGAAGAAAAATGGGTAAGTAGTCCAAAATTCAGCTTCATTTTGGGCTTGGTCATTAATGACATCTTCTTAAACTCCTGCAAATAGGTTTCACTGTAGGCGGGTGGTGGCACTGAGATTAGCAGTGTGCACAACATGGAAGGGAAGCAAAAAAAAAAAAACCGGAAAGGATAGTGAGGAAATGAAGAGAGGTATTTGGAGACCACTTTGGTTGGCTTATTTTCTGATTATGATTTTGAGGGTTTTTTGGTTTTTTTTTTTACATTTTTCCTCCCTCCATTTTGTATTCATGCCCAGATTCAAAGTGATGGCTTCATAATAATAAATAATTAAGAACCAAGAAAAGATCCAAACAATATGCCAAGAAAGGTTACAAGCTTGGCTCCCAATCTCACTGTAGTGAAAGACAGAAAGCAAGTTTGGATTTGCCTACCTGATGGCTGGAAGGCAATGACAGATATCCAATTATAAAGCTCAGGGGGCATTTTCTCTTGCCACCAATAGATGCCTTGGCTGTCAGGCATTCATATTTTAAAACATTTCTTTAAGGGATAGTAACATTCTGTCTTCCCTTTTAGGGGGCTTAAATGTACACATATCTTCCCCTTGACCATTCTTCAGGAATGAACTGGGCTGGGGGAACACCTAGACTCCTGCAGAGCTATTGCCCGAGAGTATTATGGCTCTAACATACCCAGCTAAGATTGCATGCTTTTCAGCATTTGCCCTCAGCCTTCAAGATAGGCCCAGTGAGCAAGAAGTTAGAGGCAAGAATAGATGCAATAGAAAGATAATGATTTAGAAAGAGACTGCTCACCTAAGTTCATGAATTCTTTTTTTTTCTTTCACATTTCACAACAATCATCTTATTTGATCCTCACATACCCTGTGAAGCCAGCATAGTAAGGATGATCACCCTCATTGTGTAAACAAGGCAGAAGCTCAGGGTACTACCTGCCTATCTCTTGGTTCACAGAGCTGGTACACTGCCCCAGTGAGACTGGAACCCAGGCACTCCAAGTGCATCCAGATTTTAACAGGCTCCAGAAACAGAGCGCTGAACTTCTTCAACACTGAGGGAATAAACAACCTTTCTGGAAGATAGGAGACAGACATAAAATCCTGAAGACTGAAGGGGGCTTAGAGGAATATCTGGGGCCAACTCCCTCATTTTACAGACAAGGCCTAATTTGGTTGAATGACTGACCCCAAACTATCCATCAAATTCATGTAAAAGTCAGCTTTCCTCCCAGTCCAACGTTCTTTTCCACCCACCATGATGATATCTCCTTCCATTTAGTCTGGTTTAAACAAAAAATTCAAGAACTTGGTGCAGGTTAGAATCCATTTACTCTGACAAAGTAATTGTAGGTTTGAAGAAATACCCAGTGAAACTAGTATCTGCAAATGGATTAACAGAAAAGACTTCACATTGTAAAATAGGGAAAGCTGAGAACAAGTCTAAGAAGTAGAAAAAGAACCAGATCCAGAATTTGCAGGTTTTCCTTTACCTCCTAGTCCTACCTATCCCTACACAGGATTCTGGAAGCCTGGAAGAGGGTTATTTTGCAATACCCTCTGTGAACAATGTCTTTTTCAGAGTTGTTAAGAGAAGGTAATGAGATGAGTGTGAAAGTTCATTGCAAATGATGATAAGGTATTTTCATCCTTACTGCTGTGGTTTGCTTTCCTGAATTGCCTAGCTAACTGTCCTTCCTTTCACTTGGTTTTTGTTTTTGTTTGTGTGGCCTGCATTAGCTATCTAGTGTGGAGATGAAAGGGCATAGCATAATCACTCCCAGGTTAGATCTGAAAATTGTCCTTTCCCACCCAGGTGCCGCAAACCAGAGAGTGAGTGGATGGGGAACCCAGAATGTGAAACTAAGATTATCTCTGGGTGGTTGAAAAACACCACCTAATAAGTTAGCTTAGCCATCTATGAATAAAAGTCACATAAAAGTTAGTTCAGTTATGTATGATGAAGGAAATTTGGAAATATCCAAGTTTCAAAGGAATATGGATATTACTAATAGAGCTAAAAACTGAAGAGGCAATAAAAGTGAGTGGAGAACTCTCAGAGGAAGAACTTATCAAGGTGTCTCCAGCCCTGTCAAGGACAGACAAAACTTAGACATCTGGGCTCCAAGAGTGGAGACAAATCCATAAAGCTATCAGAACTTCACACTGGCTCTTAAATCCAGATATACCCCCACTGGTTCTGAGGCCTTGCTCTCCAACAAACATGCATGTTTAAACATTAGCTTTTTAACAGGATTTGCCTAAAGGGAATGCACATGCTGACCAGTTGACAAAATATCCAATCTTACTTTAAGTGAATAAACTAGCATTACTTACTATATTAGTTTCCTGTGCGCTTGGCTCACAAATGCTTAGTCCTTTGATCCTAGTTACTCTGGGACCATAGAAAAGGAAACAAGAAAACCTCACCTATTTATAGGTGGCTGTGGCAAGGATGCCACTAACAGCAAGTTACAGACTGGAGAGAACCAAAAGGAAAGGTCTGTAGCTTGCTATTTGCTGCATCTTCACCAGTCACCTGTAAGCAAGACAGATTACTTACACATGACAACAGTTAAACTGAATGGAAAAACCATGTTACTCAGAGGCCTTCCCCTTTTTCTATGCTTATAATCAGTGAGAACTCAGCTAGAAAATACACTAACTTGGTTTCCTTTTCAAAATAATTTTGGAAAAGGAAGTAAAAGATATGTTGCCAACACTAACCACTTTAAAAATTAAGTTATACATTGTATTAGGTTCAACTTCAGTCAATTCTTCCTACTTTCTAAGGCATTTTGAAAATACCCAAGAAAATAAGTGATAAGGAAGTCCATAAAAGCATATACTTAATGGTATTTCATATAGTTTAGTGTTAAAGTTAAAACGGGAAGACAATATATTCAAGAAAATACATTTCAATTAAGGTAGTTGGAATTAAGGGAATTACATTACCTTTCAATTAAACAGAAAACTCAGTTAACCAAAGACAATTGTGCACTGTGCTTTTCAGTTAATGAAGATTTTGGAAAATTTAATAAAATTACACATCAGAGTTTGTCACAAAGATAATATTCAGTTGTTATAGTACATGTGCAGATAATTTCTTTCAGTTGTTATTGTATTGAGTGCTATTTATCTCAAAAATAGTCTAGCATTAAGGAGGGATGACATCCTAGTGATTAATCTTAAATTCTTTCAGGATGGGAACATGGCCCTGGGCCAGCAAAATGTAAGAGATGCACCGCCATAAAAGATCAGCAATTCCTTCCCCAAACTTCCTAATCCAAGTGGCCAATTGCTGGTTGTCACTGCATTAATCTAATTATAACTCTCTCCTATTGAATTTTCAAATACATGAAATGACTGGGAAAAAATAGCAACTTGTAAAAATCGAAGGGTTCCACAGTTAATGTTACATTCAAAGGTAATTACTTAACACATGCAAAGCTGAACCGCACAACCTACAATTCTGCAACTTTCTATAGGCTATTTTGCCTCTACTTTAAATAAAAGAAATTCCTTTCATTTTGTCAAGAAAACTTTTCTCTACCTCACTACTGCCTGACAAGGGAACAGATGGCAATTTAAGGGGAGAATTTATGAGAGCCACAATCTTAATGTTGCATAAAGGAAAGAAAAAGACTCGCATCAAAACCACTGACAAATGTACTTGCTAATATTAATGCACTCCCCATTCATCCAATATGCTTCCTAATTGCTTTTCTGTACATAATAATGTGGCACCTGCTGCTCAACATTGCAAACGCATCAGGATTTCTCCAAAGTCAAACAGCTCTGCAACTGGCCCTCTCCCAGTGATAAATGTAGAGCACTGTATCACGCACAGTTCCTGTCAGTGGCATAATTAAAATTTTATACTTACAGAAAAAGATAGTAAACAATCAGTTCTTAAATGGATTCACAAGAGGAACTCTTGTTACAGCCAACTTTATAATTAGTATGCATCATGTACTGCTAATATATCCATGACAAGAAAATAGGAAAAAAATGAGAAACTTGAGTTTTTCCCTTTAATGCTATGCTAAACTACAAAAAGTAAATAAAGAAGGAAAGAAGAAAAGAATCTACTGTCACTGTACTATTGTATGAATAGCCTTCTCTCATGATAGCATAACTGTTCCTTCCCTGTAACTTGTCTACACTTTCTCAAGTGGCAATGAGAATAAGATTAGAGATTAGGTTGGAGAAAGCTTTTTTACATGCACATGCCAATGAAAGCATTACCCCAAATTCCATGTATTGTGTAGTGCTAGGGTCAGAAAACTAGTGTGTTCTGGCCAAATCCAGCCCATAGACTGTTTTTGTGAATAAAGAACGATTTTTACATTTTTAAATATTGGGGGGAAAAAATTAAAAGAAGAATAATATTTTGTGATACATGAAATTACATGAAATTCAAATTCGGGTGCCCATAAATAACATTTTACTGAAACACAGAGAAGTTCATTTCATTTCCATATGGACTATGGCTGCTTTCCTGCTACAGAGGCAGAGTTGAATAGTTGCAACAGAGCCTGTTTGGCCTGGAAAGCCTAAAATATTTACTAACTGGCTTTGTTCAGAAAAAAAAAAATCGCTGATCAGTGATCTAAAGCATTTGTACTCTATAAAGCAATTGGAATGTGTAGTTATTTATATGTGTGTGCATACAAAAAACAACAATTAGTGATCAATGAGGCAAAAGTAGAGTTACAGCAAGCTTGTATCTGTGTGTGCACCTGTGCATGTGTGTGAAAGGTTAAAAATTATCATTCTAAGTGTAATTAAAAGTTAATGCCTGAGTTGTGATAAAAATCAAATTATATTAATTATCTATCTGGGCTTTTCTTTTGCCTCTAATTATATCTTGCAAAATCTAGTGCTTCACTTTTGAATCTAAACATTTTATGTTCCTATATCTGTGAAAAGTCCATTTATTAAACAACCAAAACAACAATGGAAAGATTTACTTTGTCTATCATTTCATGTTGAGATAATGGGAAATTTAGTAAAATAACATCCCTGTTTAAGTCACATGGCGATATTTTGAAAAGCTATAACTAAGCTAAAAAAAGGTATTTGATAAAATTGCTTAGAACTACACATATACACAAACACACAAATACCAAGTGAATGCGTGTAGCACTGGTAAAATCTGAATAAGGTCTCTGGATGGTATTAATCTCAGTTTGTTGGCGTTGATATTGTAGTATAATTATGTCAGAAGTCTGCAGTGGAGGAAGCTGGGCGATGAGTACATGGGACCTCTCTGTACTGTTTTTGCAATTTCCTATGAATCAGTAATTCAAAGTAAAGTTTTTAAAAAGTTATTTGAGAACAGAGACTTTCTCTGCACAATGGGTTGACTCCTCTATCTGATATGAAATCATATTGTCCCCAGAAAGTTGGGAGGGAAAAGAAAATAATGATAATAAACACACAAACAGGTACAAAGATCTACACACTCTCCATATATGAAATGAGGCTAAAACAAATCAATCAGTATAATTTTTTCTAATAAATACAGTGGGAGGTGGGGAGGGCACAGGAAACCAGCCAAATGGCTGATCAGTTAGGTGGACAAAGTGCCTAGTCGACTGGCTGACCATTTTGCTTCCTGTGGTTGTCAAACATTCCTCTTCAGTAAGCCTGGCCTGTAGGGCCTGATGACTATTTTTTTGCTCCTCTTTTTCATGTCCCCCAGGCATATTCCTATTGGCCAGAGCCTTTTCCTTATTGTACAATTACCATCTTTTACATCTAGATGAAAATCCTTTTCTTCACAGCTGAGAGCTAAACAGAAGGGAATTTAAATCGACAGGATTTTCACTTGCTTTCCTTCAGTAGGAAAGCACGCCCCATACGATGCAGTGCCTTTTTAAAACTGCTGTTCCTTGGAGCAAATAGTATTAATTCCAACACTTTTCAAAAGGGGGGAAAACTATCTGTGAATATAGATAAAGTGACAAATTCCACAAGTAAAGATCTCAGGCAGATTAAGGTCTAAATCACAGGCACAGATGCAAATAAAATAATTTGTATCATGAATGAAAATATTACACACTAAACTCCTAGGAAAAACAAAACCTTTTTGAAGATAAAACTGCATAAAAATTGCTGATGTGAGTGAGGAAATAAAGTATGTTTTTAGTTTTCATGGCAGGAAGAAGATGAGATTCATTTTTATACTAGCTCCACAAAGGCTTGCTAGCAACCTGCTTAGAATACAATAGACGGGATTTACATTTTCTTTTCCTTTACGTGGTTTCCTGATTTGCATGCGAGGCCCCAGAATGGCCTTCTCCTGCTGCCAGTTCACAGAAACACAGGGATCTGAACGCTGGGAGCAAACTGAAAGGTTCAAGGGTGCTTGTGAGCTCAGCAGAAAGCTCTTTTATCAATGTATTTGCAAGGGAAAGTGTAGTCCTTTCCCCACTTCATTGGGCAACTTTTCTTTTGAGCGACAGCTTCAAACACCTCCCCAGCACACCTTGCAGCCAGAGAGTGCTCTTCTGGATTCCTCAAAAACACAGACGCAAACTCGCCTTGGGGACTACTAATGAACAAAGGTAAAATTAGTATTGGTTTAGAAGGATTTTTAGAGAAAAGATCACTCTACCTTTTTCCATCCCATTGTCAGTTTCTTAAATTTCTTCATTTAAAATATTATACATGGCTGTTGTTGAAGTTTACAAGAAAGTCCAAGGGGGCCAAGACACTGAAGGAAAGGGCTCTTCGACCTTCTTTTCTAATCTATTTTAGGATGACTAAAGCATACACAACTGTCACAACTATCCACCCCAGTGGCTAATAATTTAAAAGGAGAGAAGAAAATAAACACAAGACATTTAGTAGCTCCAATAGGAAGGGTCATTCCAGTCAAATGATGCAGTTTTCAAGCCTGCAAAGCACATTCTCATCACATTAAGACACATTGTCTATGGAAAGAAATACTCTCTCACTGCAGTGTAAAGATCTCAGATGTGATGCCCAATGATATAACAAAAGGATCATATTCATCAACAGACTTGAAACTGCATGTTATTCTGTTACTGAGTGACAACTGCTCAGAGGAACTGGAAGAGGTAGGGGTGGCATTCCTATGTAAATAAGAGGGAGTGGTGCTGGAGAGCTGTTTTATCCAGCATTCCAAGAGCCCTCACAGCAGGAAATGTTTTATTGTAATGCAAATGTATTTGATTTCCTTCAAAATCCCCTTTCACTGTTTTTCCTGTCTGAATGTATCATCACACCGTATTTGCAATTCTATTTAGCACCATTTTATATTAGCCTAATTTACGTAACCTGCCTAATAGGAATCGGAAATGTTACAGTTATTTTACTGGATCCAATTAGTATTTCATTGTTTTTGCCTGAGCACAATATTGTACAATAGTCCTCAATACTCAGCTAAATGGAATAGGATGTACTCCACGTAATACGATAAATGGAAGCATACGTTTTAAGCTAATTAAAACGCAGTTAAAACCTGCCTGAACTAAAACCAATTGCATCCTTTAATATCTGGTGAGTGACTATTTAAAAAAAAATAATCTCATAACGAAATGTCATATCATGGTGAACTTAAGAAAAAAACACAAGTTAAGTACTGAAAATAGCTGGACTAAATGACTAGTGAATTGTTTCCTGGACACGCATTTTATCTTTTTATGTGTCACACAGTAGAGTGTGTTTTCCCAAGTTAAATACACAAATTCACATAATATGTAAAATTATTAAAGTATATCAGTTAACAAGAGGGTGGAGGAATATTTTTAAGTATTCCTATAATTGAAGTATAGTTTATTACCCTATTTCTTATTTTAACATCTGTTCAATTTTAAGAAGTGTATCAAGTGTTGCCTTTTGTGCATATGTGAAATAACATATTTAGATAAAAAGAAATGTGTTTTTAAATTAAGAAAATTTTGCAACAATGATCAATTTTACAGGTGTACCAAAGGTAACACAAATATATCAATGGCTTTATATGGAGACCCTATACAGTATAAAGACTGACATGCTGTATCAAAATTGTGAAAATACAAATAGTAACCATTGCAGCTATTAATAATATAAGTATATATCCTATATATAATACATACTTAATTCTTTATAATACAGGAAAATACTTTATTGCTAATTATAAAAATTTGCTACTGATTTTATGTTGATTTGTTATGCTGTTTTTATCTTGGTATTGTTCCCCTAAGAACCACAGGCTCTGTTGAAATATAAGTATGAAATAATCAACTTACATCCATGAGGAGAAAATAACGAGTGGCATATAACCCAATTAAAAGCGTGTTTGTTTCTTAGCTTTTATACAGACACCTGTCAAACCCTATTCCAATGAAGAGAAAATAGGTTTTTAAATTGCAGCCTTGCCAGAAATACCTTTCAGGAAACGAAAATAGTTACAGAGGTTTTTCATATATTAAAGGATAGACAAAAAGTTTAATGTTTAGCAAAATATCAAATGCAATGTTTGGTGATAAATCTTAATCTTCACTCATAACAGTAGTAAGAAACAATATTAAAGTGAACTCCCAGGCTTACTGGACATTTTTAATGGTAATATTATGATGGTTGCACTAAACATGAATGCACTTTATGTCATTTCTTTCGACTTTGCCATTAACTCCGTAACAGCTGGCATCAAATATACTAAATTGTGATATAATGAACTTGTATATCGCTAGCAATTGCAGAGTTAAGTTGAATAAATCCTTAGAGTGCAAAATAAGTGTGCTTTCCGCCTGACAATAAATTAAAGGTGACACCTGCCTTAATTTAAAATTGCCTAAGATCACATATAAAAATCGACAAAAAATACCGTGATTAAAACCACATCTCAAAATTTGCCAGGTCTGACTATATCCATTTCATATAAGTTTATGACATCTGTCATCCCGATCTATTATTTAAACAGTTCTTATGCATTGCTGAGTTATGAAGTGTGTTTGCGATAACAGTACTTCTGAATTTGAAAGCCTGGATTGTGAATGCTATATATCTTGGTTTCCTTGTCAATATATGTTTTTGAACAGAAACCAGATAACCAGACCATAATATTATTTTAAAGTATGATACCAGAGGGCCCTGTTTTAGAAAAACAATACTGTTAGAGGTGTGAGGACCAGATTTTGTTTGGATGCTATTGGTTAGCTCATAATCATCACTTATTCAGTGATACTAATACTTGTCATGAAATTAATTTTATCCTTAATTAATTTAGGAAAAATCTAGTTTATAAAAATATAACTTGTTTCCGTACATTAATGGATTATATCCAAAAGGAATTCAGATGGCAGCTACAGTTAGACAGAAACTCATAAAACCAGAGGTTGGGGTTTGATCTGTCAGCATAAAATGCCTTATGTAAAACTGACAGAGGGGGATGAGACAGGTACCAATACATGACCCATCTCTACACACCCATACACACACACACACACACAGAGCAAATATTAAAAGTTAAATAAGAGTCACAGAGCCTTGTGGAGTACACAGAGCTGGCAATGATTCTTAAGATATGATTAGAGGCAGCCTTTTGGTATTTAGGAGGGGAATAAAACTATACCAACTTTTCTCTCTTCTGAATATTTTCAGGGATGGAAACAATATAATTTAAGAGGTAGCTCCTTCTTTTCTGAAAATGTGGCATCTTCCCATCTTCAACACTCCATATCTCAAATGAATCTATTATATACCCTAAAATCATTTGGTGATCCAGAAAGTGGAAGGCCATCTTATAAAGAGAATACAAGCTTTAGAATTCCAATCCCAACAAAGCAGGCTGCCTGTTTGGGGACATTGACCAACCTCATCATTCTCTACAGAATCAATCTGTATTATTAAGTATGAAGGTACATACTGACATAGATCCGAAGTACTGAAATCAGATCAGCCCTAAATAAAACTAAGTTTTTTGGTAGGCCAGAATTTGAACTGAAGTGGAAATTAAAAAATATAACAATTAACCATTACTTTTCTTAATTGCCTAATTCTCAGACCCTTGTGGGATGGATGCAAAGGTGAAAATCTGAGGTCTAAAGGAAATGTTTCTCAGCTATTTCTATACTCAAGAACAAAATCAAATGCAAGACACACAATTCAGAATTCTCAAATCTTTTTCAGTTAACTGTGCATTGATTTCGAAGGATTAGTGTATTTGGTGACCAAAATTGATGGCACAGATGGCTGAGATGACCACAAAGACAGAGTTGGACATATTTATCTGCAAAGCTTCTACTTATGTTCATGTTCTCAGACATACACATTATTGCAATCACAGATTTACTGAAACAGGATCCACAGGCAATAAAAATCGGGGGGTTGTTAATGAGAATTGTTTATCAAATGGTCTTTACCTGTTCTATTGTAAGGCAATTTAGAACCTAAACTCTCCTGCTTACTCAGGGCATCTCAGTATTACTTCTCAGAACATCTATCTCTCTTTTTTTGTGACGCTTTAACTTTGAAATGCTATTTTATTAAAAAGCATCATTACGTACAACAACAGCAAAGACAATAGTCTGGAGGAAAAAGAAGACTATCTCTAATTGATTTGGAAACAAGAAGTCACTGTTGGAATCTGAACTTATAAAAAATACTATGTCTTACACGATTAAATAATTTGCTGGCCAACATGCCCATTAATCATTTACTCCTAACTCATAAAACCATAAGAGCCCCATAGCCTGTCATTCCTTCTCTCAATGACCAAAGTTTCAAACGGGCCAGGCTACTTAGTTTTGTCCTGGGTGGGATGTGCATTTGTGGACAGATGACAAGGTACTAATGAGGAGCTAATGTCCCTGCAGCTGGCAAACTGCCAACCCCAGGACAGGAGGATTAGAGCATTTGTCTGCATTAGACCTGGACAAAGGAGGGAGGAGCTGGGGGAAAGCCAACTCCAGGTCGAATAACTTGACTCATAGTGGATTCTGTGTCCCATTCTTAAGGTAAGGGGCTATTTCAGGATAATTATGCACTTTTTCCAGGTGGCATGGCGAATTCTCATGTGGATACACTTGACTTGGTTCTCGTCTGGAATAAATTAGTTAAAATAGGCAAGTTCAGAACCTGTCCCACCTCATCACCAACTCAGGATATAATCATATTAATGAGAAACCAGGTGAAACTTCTTGTCCGTGTTATATTCATTCATCATGAATGTAAAGTTAGTTTATACAACTGTCTAGCCAGATCACTTCTTGAATTCAAAATTTATTTTTAAAAGAAAAAGGCACTTTATTTTCTAATTTTGCCATCAAAAATTCACATCATGAGTTTCTAAGCCAGGCGGCTGATTAGAAAAAAACCCCAGAGAGACTTGAAATTTCAATAGAATCGTTTTCCTGAGCAGAATACAGCTGAGGCGCTTCCACCTAGGCCATTTTCACCCGGGTCTCCCCAACATTCATTTCAATAACAACTATCCCTGTTACATTTTAAAATCTCACCAATATGCTTATTAACGTAGATTTTCATGTACATAAGGAAAACAAGGTACGTTTTTAATGGAAATACAGATTTGGAGAGATAAAATTCTTTCCTGGAAATGATTTTGAAAAGGCTTGAAACATGAAAGTCCACGTTAATAACATGCTAAATAATAATCCTGAACTGCATGTATTTTGTTACATTAATTTTAAGTCATCTCATCTTGTATAAAGATATACAAATATGTGTTGGTAATGTTTATCTTAGATACATATTCTATATAAGCTCATGGCTTCATTCATGGAGGTAATTTGAATTCCCTGCATGATTTGCTAAGTATCATTGCCTATATGCTCCTAACTACCCCTACCCCCATCCCTGCACCACACACATGCATCCTCTTTCTTATTGTTTATGCTCCTGTTGTATAACGTGAACTACATGGACTACTTCATCAGCCTCTAACTGTAATCCTGAATTCCACCCTTGCCCAGTTTTCTCCCCACAGCAGACAACTGGACCTTTTTATGAAGTAGACCAGAAACCAGATTGCATCTTCACAGAGCAAGATCGGCCTCTGGCCCACTTCCTCACTCTTCATCTTCCTCAGTCTCCACCCTGCTCACCAAGCTTCAGCTCCCCTTTGGGTTGGTTCTTTTAAAGAGGACAAGTGATTTCCACCCCAAGACTTCTAGAACTGCTGTGCAGCTGCCTGGAATGCTCACCTTCTCAGAGTCAGCCTACCTGGTTTCTTTCCATCCTTCAAATCTAGGCTGTACTGTCCCCTCCAAGAGTTGCCCGTTTGCTCTGATTACTGACATAAGCGTATTTCTCCTGGCAGTTCTCTAGCTCAGTACTCTTTTCACTCGTAACACTTGAACAAAATGTTGATTTCTTTTACAGCTGTTGTATTTGCTTTTGTCCGCCTGGGTTTCCCCCCCATAGAACCACACGAGCCTTCCTCCCTGATGTATCCCCAGGGCCTGGCACGGGACCTGAACACAGCAGGCACTCAAGAACTATTTGTTCGATCAGTGAGTAAGATGTTGAGCAAGAACTAAAATATTTCAGGATACAAGTTTTAAGCACAGTATCATCTACAAAGACAAATTATTATTTTTTAGATGTTGAAGAACACGAGTTTTAGATAAAGAAAACTTGTGTTTAGATTTACTTCATGTATTATCAATGCTACTTTATTGCTATACTGAGATCCAGTATCCTACTGACGACTCTATTTTAGCTTCTGAGAGGTAGCTGAAAAATAATAGATAATTCTAACTAAACACCTTTCAGGGCACTTGTCCTAACACACTTAACCCCTATGTTGTAGATTAAGAAATGAGAAAAACAAAGGGGATGTGTTACCTGCCCAAGGACATACAGTCAGGAAGTGGAGAACTGGATTCAAATTTGAATGCTCTAGCTGCAGAGACCATGCTTGTAACCACAATATGCTGTTGCCCATATTCCTGTGCACAGTGGCCACCTCTGACAGATTATCCAAAGGCCACAGGCTCTCATTCTTTGTGCACATATGGAATAAGTGGGGGAAAAAAAATGAAAGGAGAAGGACTTACAGAATCATGGCATAGCTGCACTTTGGAGTGGTTGGTTCAATGATTTCCCCTTTCAGATGGATTTGAATTGCAAGCTCCTTTTCACCCTCTCACCTCACTGCATAAAAAACTTGATTTGTTCATAGCACTGAATAGTCCAGCTTCTGGTGCTTTGTGATCTTTGACTTCCTCTGGCCTTGGGCTATACTTGCACCTTCATAGGTCTCTCTCCTTCTTTATTGCTCAAAAGGATTCTTACCAGTGTAGGGGAGGAAAACTTTTCCTCTGTCTTTCAAGGTTCTTCTAGCTGGTCTAAGAATCAAATTGACATGAGACAGATGAACAGAACATCAAATTTAATTATCTTGGTTTGGGGAATCCACACAGACATGAGATTTCAAATACAGTCAGGGAAAATGAAGTATATATGTCAACCTGAACTAGGGAGAAGAAGGGGGTAGGGTTCTGGGACTCAAAATGGAAGGAAAGCAATTCACAGGAAGATGAAAGAGTAAAAGGCAAACAAATGTTTGCTGGGCTGCACGGAAACAATGGGACACAGAGGATAACAATCAGACTTCGATAAATTCCTGCCTGTCTACCGCCCCAATTTCACATTATAATGTATTTATGTAAGTTGAGAGTTCTCCTTCTGGAGCAGGTCCTCTAAATTCTTTTAGACAGTTAGGGGGAAAGACAATTTCTTCCTGAGTATTTTGGGCCTTGATTGTTTTCAGCTTGACATAATCTGCATGCTTGAGTGGCACATCTTGGGGTGGCCTGCTCTTGGTCCCTACATCAGCAAAAGGACAACTAATATTGGTTAGGTTGCTACTATTGACCATAGGCAAGGAAGCTGTATGTGTGTATGACCTCGAGGAGACATGATATGATAATAACTGCCCACAGGGCTACGTGGAAGGGTGTGTGTGGGGGGGGGAGGGGGTTACTTTCAGAATATGGCTGATACAAGTTGAGAAAACAGCCTTAACAAACACAGATGGTTAACCGAAGAGACTTTCAACAGATATTTGAGAGTCAGAAAGTACTTGTGGTAAATCAATATTTCATGTCTGAAACACAAGGCAGGTGTCATCCCCACATGAAGACTGTAATGGGGTTCAGGGGAGGCAACTCTACAATGTGCCACTTTGGCATGTGGATGATTTCTGGTTGAAGAATATCAAGGCCCAAGAGGCTCAAAAAGAGCTTTTTACCTCTCCCTTAACTTCCTGAAAGAATTTAGATAGATAGGGGCCTCTACTGGGAAGAAAGCTATAACTTTGTACAACAGAAAGACTCACATGCATAGCATAGCAAATATTTGTTCACCAAGCATTGCTCTTCTCATCTTGCTGTGAAGCGTCTTCCTCCCCTTTGAAGACTCAGACCCCTACCTCTTTCTCCTGAGCTCAGGATGGCATATAAACCACAGCTGCCTGACTGAGAGCCTTTCACATCTTTGTGGGGCTCCAGTACACATGAAATTTAATTTGTTTCTCTCCCATTAATCTGTCTTACATCAATTTAATTATTAGGCCAGCCAAAAAACCCATAAGGGAAGAAGGGAAAAGTTTTCCTCCCCTACAGTAGCAAAATATTAACCAGATCACTAGCCTAAGCACATGAACTTAGTGAGCAGGAATTTTGTGAATGGCTCCATAATGACACTGAAAACTGGTATGACAAAAGGAAGAGGGAAAGTAGCAATATCCCCCCTAAACTTTTTTTTCAGTGAAGTTTCTGGGTCTACTGGTTTTGCTTTTATTACTCATGTATAGGATCTGATGAATAATGAATGTAGACCAAAAATAACTATCTGGGTGAGTGTGGGTAATATCTGAGTTAGCCAATACCAATGGGTGGCTAATTTTCATACACTATTTAAATTATAATAGTATCACTCTACCTTTGACCCCAACTGACCATTTTGCAGAGTCAGCAAACCTTTTCTTAAAAGGCCTGTTAGTATATATTCCAGGCTTTGCAGACCATATGATCTCTATTACAACTACTCAGCTCTGCCATGCTTGTGCAAAAGCAGCTATAATGCAGTAAAATAGACAACAGAAAAGAGCAGATAATGCAGAAATGAACAAGTATGGCCGTGTTCCAATAAAACTTGATTTTTGGACACTGAAATTTGAATGTCATATCATTTTCGTGTATCATGAAATATTCTAATTTTGATTTTGTTTCAACCATTTAAGAATGGTAAAAAACATTTTTAGCTCACAGCCCTACAAAAACAGGCAGATTTCTCCTAACAGCCATGGTATGCTGACCTCTGCTTTCCATTATTACAGAAAAACAAAGAACTATAGGAGGAACTTTTAAAAGGAGGTAAGTCTCTCAGAATATCATATTTTCTTAATGAAATAAAATTCCTTATGTTTGAATGTCGTTTTTAAATTTTTTACTTTTCTGTATATACATACAGAAAAGTGTACAGCTTGAATATTCACAAACCAAACAGAATTGTGTAACCAACAGATCAAGAAACAGCACATTATCAACATCAAGAAGCATCCTCAAAGTCCTCACTTGTCAGCTATTCCTACCACCCCCAGTCTAAGGGCGGCCACAGCCCTGATTTCTAAATGCACAAATTAGTATGTTGTGGGTTTTTTTGACATGGTAGTTTGCTTTAAAAAGCAAATTTAAAAATGTTGTAGGATAAAGTATGGTTATACAATAAAAAACACAATTAGCTGCTTAACTGAAATTTTGAAACCATATAATCATAGACTCTAGAAATGGAAGAGATTTTAAAGAACATCCATATTTATACCCTCATATTATACCAGATTCTCAGAGTAACATAACTAATATATTTATAATTCAATTGTCTATCCAAATATTAGATAAGCATTATGCACATATATGTGTGGTCAAAATTGATATATCAATAATATTGACACTGAGTATAATAATAAATTAAATTTCTGGTTATGCTATTATTGTCAAACTAATATCCCCCTCATTTTCATTACATAATTGACAAAACATCGAATTTTTTTACCCTGAATATCTAGGACTGGGCCAATACTTTCAACTATTGGCACTGTTAATGAAGATGAAGATCTTTAATACAACTCACAAATGATTAGCCATCACAATAAGGTGTCAGCTGAATAGTATTAAATGATTTTAACTGTTTTCTTTTGCTATATATATCAAGATATGTCCATGTTTTAGCTGTAATATCAACTAAATATAAAATAACATTTTGTTTATTTTATTAAAGTTACAACATCAACTTTTTTTTATAGCCACAAAATACACTAAGATTGGGCATTAACAATGTAAGAACAAAAATTTTAAAACTGTGTGCTACATTTCCAAACTATGATACAAACACAGGAGCAAAATCAGATAAACACTGGAGCAGTTTTCTAACAGCATTTTTTATACAGCTTCCTAAGCCATTTTATACTAACAGGATCTGAAATGTTTGTTTATGGAGAAAAATTTAAATGCTATTACTTAAGTGTAAATAGCAATGTATAATTCATTCTGAAATAATCCATTAGTATTTCTGACTATAAAAACATTCTAATTCCAAAAATTTAAACAGGACTGGGTAATCCTGCACAGCTCTATTCTGGTCTCTACTTTGTGACAAAGCTCTTGCTCTTACATGCCAAATTACCTTCAACCTGAGTTTCCTCATCTAAAACTTGGTATTGTGAAGTTTCTTTCCTGTTCTAAAACTATAGTTAGTCTAAGAACAAGAAAGTAATTAACACCCAAGCAAAAGAATGTCCTTTCCTGAAAAGCCTGAATATAGCATTGTTAAGAAAGAATTCAAGTTTGAAAATAATTTTCCTGAACTGTTATGAATTTCTCTAATATTCCAGAGGCCAAATGTTAAAACATTTCAACATAAGAAATGAATGTTTTAAATAGTTAGACTACATTCTCCCAACTGGCACTTAAACTTTCCAACTACTGGCCAAAAAACTTTATCAGCTCTTCATCTTTTAAAAGTAAGACTTCTGTGGCTGGCCCATACCAATCAGTATAAATTCAATCCAATTTAAAGCACAGTAACAATGTGGGCAGTCTCAGACTATTACTTTCAATGGGATTGAGTCCCTAAGGATGGCAAGAACTGAGTCCCATTGAAAGTAATGGGGTAAGCAATCACATGCCATTACTTTCAAGGAGACACAGTCTCTACTACCCATAACTTGGTAATATAAATCTGCACCGACTCATCAGCATGAAGAATGAAAATGCAAAAGAATTTCAAAGCTGCAAATCTGCACCCTGAGACAAAAAAGAAAAAAAAATCCTCTTCTCTCTTACACCCTTAACTTATCAAAATCTAAACATGTAGTAATAGAGCTAGAAAGGTCCAGTAACCCAGGGCTAGGCAGCCTGAATCCCAGGAACATTTTCTCACATTTCTCGTTGAACAACTGTTGACATGTTTTTAAGTGTTGTCTGTAATCACATGCCTGTCTTGTGCCCTTTTCATTCCTATTTTTGTTTTTAAGTATTGGTAACTTAGAGAATTGTTTTTGCCCTAAGAATCACAGTTGGTCAAATTCATTATAAATAGATTTTCTTCTGTCTCAATACATGTGTTGATCTACCCCATAAGTAGGAAAATCCAATCTTGAATTCTTTCCACATTACACATGGGTAAATTTCCAAGAAAACCTGTGTCTTTGACATAAAAGAGTTTGCCAAGATTTCCGCATTTCACTTCCTTTAACTAGAAACTAGTTTTGAGCAAGAAGTTTGCCCTTCCAAACTGCCATTCAATCCTAATCGTTCAACAAGCGAAACGAGATTGGAGCTCTTTAGATTAGGTGTATGTAGCTGAGGTTCCTTCTGTCAAAGGAATGATGGAGAGAATCACAGTCAAACACTTTAAAGTTGTATCTATAGATACGTGCTTAAGAGCTAGCTCTCAGACAGCAAGAGAAAAAAAGGCTCTGATTATAGCATTTGCCAATTTTCCCAGTGTAAATACTCTCACCATGGCAGACTTCACGTTACCAATATGATGATACTAAATGGAGAATATGGGAAAGAAGTGTATAGTATTACATAGCATTTCCATCATAGAGATACAATAGATGTAAATGACCTCAAGACCATAGATTAAAGTACAATGTAATAAGGCAATTAAGAAGTGATGACTTTTGAGTACAAATTACCTTAATTTTAAATATGATTAATTTAATGGTTAGCATAATAATTTTATTTTTAATTATGGCTGTGTTTAACAATGGGCTTACAAAATTCCTGACAATCTAACAATTGGCTCTTGTGAGCCAGGACTGGCCAGTCTCTGCACAACCCCTGGGTGTTTTTCTTGTTAACTTGGAGTATTCAGGTTAATATTATGTCAAGGATGACAAGGGATTTGCAAATAACTGAAGACTTTCCCAGACTGTCCTTAGATCACTAGGATTTGTCCTAAGTACAAGACCCAACTGTATTAAAAATTCTGAAAAGTCATAGGCAACCTGCTTATTATATGACTCAACCTGTCTGATGCAAATGAATTAAGGTCATACTTTCAAAGGTTTTGATCTCAGAGTTTTGATGTGGAAAAGACATTTGAGTCTGACAAACCCAGGCTTATCTCAGCTCCCCTTTGCTACTTTTGTGCCCTTGGTATATTTAACATTTTTGTGCCTTAGTTCCTCATTTGTGAAATGAGGCTAATAATAGAGTACACAATTGACAATTATGAGTGCTGTAACCAGAGTCCTTCTCAAATTCTTAAATTTTCAAATGCCACAATAGTATATAATTTCTCTTGTGAAATGCAATAATGTTAAGTGAAAAAAAATTAGGCAACCCTCAGAGCCCGAATGAGCTTAGATATATAGGTTTTAAGTCATTTATGAAGTGATTAAAATAAATTCTACCATCTGTAATTTTCACAAAAGTTCCCTCTCTTATTTAAAGAACTTCTGACGCTTTGGAACTGTTTCATGCATCACCTTCTCCTCTGCCTTTTCAGTGCATATAGTGGATTCTTCAGTTACAGATTTGGGAGCCACGGACAAATGCAGCATTGCACTCGTAAATGTGCCCAGAACTTCTAATTTTCTAAGACCCATCATTTTCTTAGACTTCTTCACTTCTACAAGTAGCACCCAACTTTCTCTAGGAAATGTTTTTCCATATACAAAAAAGTAAACAGAAGTGTTTAAATTACAAAAATTCTCAGTGATGAGATGAGAAATCAAACACAAAGAAAACACGTGAAGGTGTGGACGTTAGGAGATCAGCCAGGCGCATTCAGCTGTCTAGTACCCACCCCTGCATATTAGCCTCACAGAACACTGCAGACTCCTTTCTCAGTATGATTAAGAATCCTACATGCAGCAGACCATGCAGTGACTCCTGAGGAGTTACACTTGTGAATGACTCATTTACAAATGCCAAGGTTCCACTTACGGGAAGCTACCCAGTATGATTTTGAGAGCCTTAGATAAGATAGTATATACGAAGTACTGGGAACAATGCTTGGGACTTAAACATATCAGGTGCCTCTCCCTTAGTTCCTCCTCTGACACTGAAATGACTAACATGACCCCAGAAGAAGAGAAAGCAGAGAAAAAGCTTTAGGTTGCTTTCCATGCTAACTCTAGAGTCCTCCTGTTGCAGAACATCGGCGTGTCCGTCACTCCTCAGCCCCCAGGTAGTGACAGCCCAGAGAGAGAAGAAACAGTGTCCTCCCTCCTCGGGTGTGCCAGCACGTGCCTCCATCGACTCATTTCTGCCTATTTGGAACATTCCCTTTGCTTTCATTAGACTGTCCCTTCAATTTATCTCCCCAAACCGGGGTTGTGGGAGAGAGGATTGCTACTTTTAACAACTTTTGATACGTTTCTTGCTTTCCCTCCCTCCTTCCTTCCTTGTGGCTCAGCAACACAGAGCAGAACTTCCAATGCTCATTGCCCCATGGTCTTGGTTCAGGCTGTTGTAACAGAAATATCATAAACTAAGTGGCTTAAACAACAGAAATCTATTTTTCACAGTTCTAGAGGCTAGAGTCTGAGTGCCAGATGACTGGGTTCTAGTGAGAACCCTCTTCTTGGTTCACAGATGGTTACTGTGTCCTAACACTGAAGAGAGAGAGAGAGAGCAAGAGAGATCTACTCTCATGATCTAATTACCTCTTAAAGACCCCACCTCCTAATACCATTGACTGGGGTTTAGGGTTTCCATCTATGAGTTTTGGGAGGATGTAAATATGCAGCCCATACCAACTATCTTCTGCCTGTATTCTACTGGATCCCTTGAAATTCCCAATCTTTAATAACTAAGTATTCTTAGGTTTCCTTGAGTATGCCTTACAATATCCCTGGGCTGATCTAATTCTGTCTCTCTCTGGCGATACCACATAGCTCAAAAGCTTAAAAATTAAGTGACAGTCTCAAAAGGGGCAGTCCTAAGAGAAAAGTAAAAATGGGAATACTTTTATTAGAAAATTAATTTGGGGCATATTAAAGTGGGAAAAGAATCAGTTTTCCATTTGGCATAGGAACTCTTTGTTGTTTTTCACGGGATGCAAGTATTCTACCAAATACATGGCTAACCATGACTTCACCTTTCAAAGAACATACAATGTTTTCAGGGAAAGCACCACCAAAGAAGACAATCTCTATAAATTAAATACATAAGATCAGACCTCAGATGCCGTAGCCAAAGTATTTCCTGGGATGTATGTCATATAGTTATTTAATAAATGTTTTTTGACTTATAGTACTAAACTACTTCACAACATATAGAATATTCTGAAATCCAGGGATTTCTCCTAACACAGATAATTTTAGAATCTTTAAGGCCACATATCACAAAATCAGGAAACCCACAAAAGAATGTGAAACTTAAAACATTTATTTCGTCATAAAAATAAAGCTCAAAAAAAAAAAGAAAAAGAAAGAAAAGTCCCTTTAATATATTATTTTTAAAACAAAATCTTATTCTGAACAGAGACCATCTAATTACTAGTTTAGGAAAAATCCCCACTCTTTCCCACCTAACTGCATCTCAATCTTCCCGCCAGCTACCAAAAAGAGTTCTCTTTTGGCCATGTGTTGGTCTTGAAAGCAACATTTGGACATGCTCTCTGGCATTAACTTATCCTTCATATTTATGTGTTTAAAAGAAGCCCAAAGAATACAGTTGAATAATAGAGAATAATTTAAATGGTGCATGCAAATTGTCATGGTGAAATGAAGAGGAAATTATGTCAAAAAAGAATGTTCACATTATAATAAAAAAAGAAAAGAATGGTTTTCAATGCCTACTGACTTCTCAAAAAATATTTTGAGCCCACTAGACTGAACTTTAAAGATGTCACCACTGCTTCTGAAAACTCTTAGAGCAAATAAACTATCCTAAATAGCACTTGAAAATAGATAAATATACTCTTTTGAGGAATATCATGAACCTTTTTTAGGAACTATTTTGGCTATATCTGCTATAAGCAATGGAACTGGCAAAAGACACATTTATATTCATTTTGGTATTCAAACCTAGAATTTTGTCCAGTTGTCATCTCTTAACCAGTCCCAAGACTGCAGACAATTTTCTATATGAAAGCACTAGCTAGGTGATAATATCAACTAAATGTGGATAGATTTAAACAAAATTGTCCCAGCATTTACTTCTTTAGATCAGTCTTCCTCCTTTTTTCCTCCATAATTTGCTTCCATCTACAGTAGCTGCAATTTTTTCTATTCATATAAACCTCAATACTTTTTAGAATTGATCAGTGAAAAGAAGTTAGTTATTTCCTAAAGTGTTGCAAACAGCACAACTCAAAGGAAAAGGCAATGATATATTTAAATAGTGGAAATTTTTCTTTTATCTCTTTTAAAAGTTGTTTTATCTGACTAATACTGGTCATAATATGTAAACCTGTTCAGTAATAGTCATTTTTCGGTCTTTTTGTTGTTGTTGTTATAACTTTATACCCATTTAACATCTAGGAATTCCAGAAAGAGAAAAAGAACTAAGATGGAACAAGAAGGAGAGTAAGAAAAAGATTAAGAGATTAGTTATAGTGGCATTCTAACTATATATATAAATAGAATCTTTTAATAAGATTATTGTACTGAGTTGGTGATCTCATGGGCATGTCCAGCACATGGTTACAAAATATCCACATAAAACAATTTAGTTTGTTTCTCAGATGAATGGTAATGTTAAACCAAACCATATTTATATTTCGTAAAGGAGTGCCAAAGTTTTGCTGAATGATGAGAGGAAACTGATTTAAATATGGAAGTCTAGCAAGCCACCTAATATGCAGAAACTCTACTTGATAATTCAATAAATCTAAACATTTAAAATAGCTATTTATCAATAAGTGGGATTTTCAAGATAGGGATAAGTGGGGAGAAAATTATTCAAGTTCTGTGTTCCTTTCTAGAAAGAGCTTCTGTTTTGTTTGCATTGTTTTACTTCATGGTACATTTTGGCTGTAATTCGCCTTTCATAGCCTCCAACAGGCACCATGCTTTCTTCTAGAAGTTTTAGATGCGTTTTGTGTGTGTATTTTATTATTACTTGTAAACATTTGCCCTATGTCAAGTCCCACTTTGCAGTCTGGAATCAGAAGATCAGGACGTCACATGGCAGCCTGTCAACAGCTGTGCAGTTCTGTCAGCCACGCTGCTAGGTTTGTTATAGTTATCCTGCACCAACAGTAAGTTGAGGAGCAGATCCTATTCTAATCAAGTGGCGGCTACATTCTTTCCTAAATGACCGTAGTTCTTCTCTTATGAATTCATTTCACAAATCACACAGACAAGTCTCCAAGTGGAGACAGAATGTTTAAGTTCTAAAACTGTTTTTCACATGCTACACATAAAAACCTAACTCTTAAAGGCACTTGAGTCTATTTTCAGTTTCTGCAAACTACCTTTCCCTTGAAAATTCAGGATCCTTTTATTTGGTACCTCTGAACCCCGAAATAATCATAAGGTTTATTTTTTTATGGTTTGCATATTTTAAGAAAAAATTGTAAATAAATCATTCATGTATTAAGAATGATTAGTAGCGTGTAAAGCGGAATACAGAATTACCTGGATATATTACATGCAATGCTTCTGAGAACGGCAGCTAATTTCCAGCAGAAAGGTCATGTAAAAAATAATGTGATTAGAAGAGGTTGAAGGAAAAAAAATAGCCACATATTTGGACATAGACCAAATTCCCTTTTTGTAACTGAAAACCATTGCTTCAATATTTAATGAAACACTTATGCTGCAGCACCTGGTCACATTGTCGGCGCTGCCTAACCACTGCCTCCCCCGTGGGTCATTACTGCAGCCATCTGAAAGGGGGCAAACTGTTCATCGACGACAATAATGCCAGTCTTTAAGAATCTACAGCTACAAAACAGCAGGAGACAGAGTTACTTTGGCTTTGATCTTGGGAAAAATGGCTGGAGGCAAAATGCTGTTTCCTACCATCAGAGACTACACAGTTAGCAATAATTCTGTAAGTCAAAGCCATTCACGGGACTCAACTTGGCTGCCCTGCTTTGCTTTCTCTCTCTTCTTGCAGAAAACTAGCAGCTCCTGGTGAGAGATCCTTGTCAACAGGAAAACACCAGTTCACACTACCCTGTTAATGATCCACTGCATCAAGACCTCAAACAATCACAACAAGCAGATGTCCTAAGTTAATACAGACTTCCCTGGGATTTTCCTGGTGAAACACAGCTTTAAAAGGCATTAGTCTTTTGTCCTCACTAGGGAACTGCTAGATCCTGGCACCAATTCCTTGGGTATGTGAACCTCAGCCTAATGGAATTTAATTACTTTAGTGGTATTAATCATCTGTACAGTAGAGCAAAGAGTATTTTATTACCACTTTTAAGGGTTATCGGCACATTTATTTCAAATGAACTGTCAAACTGCATTATGTGTAAGGCATGCCAGGTTTGAGTTCTGCAGCTCAGGTGAGAATAAATTTATAGTTTAAAATTCGTCCCCTATCATCAGCATCCCAGCCATTAACAGTGGTAGCACATATGTAAGACTCTCAAAATTAAAAGAAATTAAGTGTTGAATTAGCTATTCATTTTTTACTCTCTGGTTTTATTCCTTTTTCTAACCATTTTGACTACTCATTTGCAAAGGTTGCTTTATACCAAGGACCCTAGGAACACCAATTGGCATCAAATAGGCTGTGACACCATTACAGGCTTAGTTACAGAAAAGTGACGCTAATCTTTTCCATTATCAGGCAACAAGCTCAGGCTCAATAATATACGATTCCTCCAGTTCACACCATGTAGCAAATGTTTCTGGTTTTGTTCATATTCAGGGAAAATGAATGTGTACTTCTCTCTCCCCTTGGTTGTTTTTAGCCCTATTTGAATTGTTCTATAAAGAACTCTAAGAAACTCTTGCATCATTTATAAAGCTCTCCTCCTGTGCTAAATAGATCCAAAAGTGGATTGCAAGATGCCAAACTCAGGTTAATTCTGTAGACTTCAGTAAACTTTCCGTTTGTCACAAAGCATTCTACAGACCTCAGGGGTAGCAAACTAGAAGAGTGGGAGTGAGAAAAATGGAGGACAAGGTTCCTGATAAAAATGTGGCCAGACAGCTCTCAAGGGCTCTGGAATCAGATTGCCTGGGCCTCTGTCTCCCAAGTAATGTGATGACATTGTGGTATAATAAATATTGGTCTTTGTCTCTGGTTCCTGGCACAAAATTCCTCAAAATTGGAATTTTCAGAGTGATAGGAATGTTTTTTGTCATGTATTAGGAGCGCCTTTGGAATTTATGCTAATGGGGTGACTTAGGGTGGGCCCCTAGATGGCCTCAGGATATAGCTGATCAGCAGAAAGGCCAAGCACTTAGAGGACAGAAGTTTCAGCCCCAGCTGTGGACCTCTGGGAAGAGGAGTGGGAGGAGCTGCTGCAGCTTAAGCTCTATAAAAATTCTTGGGCAACAAGATGTGAACAGAAGGAGGTGCTAGGTGAGTAGCATACCCGGAGAGAGCATGGAAGCTTCAAGGCCCTTCTCACATACCGTGCCCTATGCATCTCTTCCAGCTGGCTGTTCCTGAGTTATAACATTTTATAATAAGCCCGTAATTTAGTAAGAAAAATGTTTTCCTGAATTATGTGAGCCCCTGTAGCAAATTAATAGAACCTGAAAGTGTGGAAAGAATGGGAGCCTCTGATCTATGGCTAGTAAGCCATGAGCACAGGGGACAACCTGGACTTGAGACTGGCATTTGAAGTGAGGAGAGAGGGAAGTCTTGTAGGTCTGAGCCCTTAAGTAGTGGGATCTGAATTACTTGGTGGTGCTGGGAAAAACCACACAGACTGGAGATAATTTAAGTAAATTTGTTAGCCTCCTTGGTCTCCTCATCTGTAAAGTGGGAATGTAATCAAAGGCTTATTTTAGGGTTCCAAAACAATATAGACAAATAAAATAATCTTAACACCATGTCTGGTATATAGTGAGCTCTCTTTACTGTTGTGATTATAAGGAAGATATATAATATTTGAGAAGCCATATATTCCACCTTATCACATGGGTCAATATCATGTCAAATGCATTCCAGTGACTTTTGACACCTTAATTATTCTCCTTTCTCAACCCACCCTCCTCTGCCAAAGTCCTCATAAGCCCCTGACCTGTTCCACATCCACATGTTTAAGGCATTTTCCACTCATCTCATTTTAGAGACATTCTTCAGTGAGAAGCAAATGAGAGCAATTTGTGACATGAGATACTGCATGTGCAAAAGACACATAATTAGTGTCAAAATGGATGCATTTGCTTTTTAAGTCTATTTGTCCTGTGATTTCAAATGAATCAAGCTGCTATATCTCTCTCAACAGTTTTATACTACTCCATAATGAATTAAATGGCTCCTCTGAAAAAAAAATGTAAGCTTTATGAATAAAATTCTCTTTCAACTTGGGATAAGAAAGACTTAAAAAGACTCTTATGTCTGGTACTCCTTCACTTAAAGATCTCCAAACTCAAAATCTTTGAGAGAAAAGCATTCTTCAAGGGGAAAAAAAAATCTCTTCTTTTTCCTATCTTTCCAAATGTTATAATTAGCAGGGGGGTAGAAAACAGTTACAGATGCAGCAAAGGCAGAATAGGGCCCTGAATTTCCCTTCCCCTGCTTAGTACTCTGATGTCCTAAATATGCAATCAAGGCTCCAAATCCTTTTCAAATACATTCCATAAGAGAGAAAATAATGCTTCACTCAAAGTTTAGGTTCTACTATTCTGTTCTTCTGTTCCCACTCTATTTCTATCTCTCTCTCTCTCTTCTCTGAATATCTCTGTTTGGTTTTGAAATAGTATGCTTTCTTAGCTCATTCTCTTAACTCTACCTTAGAAGTAAGCTTGGTTTCTTCGAGTCTCCCAAACATTGGTTGTTACTAATCTTCGTACAGATTTGAAAAAAGGAACAAAGAATTTTTTAACCTTCTAGTAGTCTATGATAAAGGCAGAAAGTCATTTGAATTTTTGGAAGACCAGAGCTACAGATAGTTGAAGGGCAGAGGGTTAATCAATAACTTAGTCAAGAGTAGCTGAAGATTCAAGAAAACAATGTGCACCGGTCCAGCTAGAGATACGCACATCCAGATTATTAAATACAAGTCCAATTCCTAGTAATAGTGCATGCTTCCTATTTCAGAAGGAAGTTAAAATTACCAATAGATTTATGGTACTAATCTTTTCCTATCTAAACAAACACAAAATAAATAAAGGAAAGGACATCTCAGATTATATTCAATGGTCCATGGGGATCAAATTTACCTCACCTGCATTATAAAATCTAATGTCATTGTGAAGACTGTAAACTAGGCTTAAAATGAAGGGTTTAGGATTTAATCCTAGTTTCCTTTTATTCTTCCAACCATTAACTGTTTCTTCATTGTGAAATGAAGATAATGTTAATCATCTTAACAAGCACATGAGGATAAATGACATAAAATTTATATACCAAGTAAAACTACATAAATCTAACAATCTTTTATGTGAAATGTTATAAAATGACAACTACATTAAAGGAAAAATAAAATAATTAATTTTCTTAGAGAAAGCCCCTGGCTTCACAACTGTGAGCCCTAGCTATTTTTAGTTCTAGGTAGTAAGCACAAGGTATCCTTTACAGTGAAAAAGTCTGTCATATAATCTACATTCTCTAAGCCTAAAGTTCCTTCAGGATAATTTATCTGCAACCCTCAGGTATTTGTCTCTAGAGCTGACCATGACCACTATTTGTTAAGCCCTGTTAGTTGTAATCATGGACTGTTGACTGAGTTCCAAATTGCATATGAAACTGAGCTAATGGAGATATACAAACCCAGTGGATGTGTATACTCTAGAGGGCAAATGCTAAAGTGTTGTGAATACGTGTACCTGAAAATAAACATAGGTAAAAAAATAGCTAGTGAGAATCATTCCTTCTTAAAACTTGTATGATCATTAAATTCATCTGTTATTAAAAATATCCTATTCATTAAACTCTTGATAATTTTATCTCAGAGTACAAAATGGCCAAGATCAGGATCATCAGTATTATAGAGATAATTGTGTAAATTGTGGCACATCTATTGATGCAATATGATCTCTCAAAATTATCACTGAGAATTTATAATAACACCGGAATCTGTTTTAGCTAAAATGAAAAGAAAACAGAAGACAATTACATCCATGGTACAATTACAACTATATACCACAAAGCAATCGAATCTTCATACAGATAAAATGTCAGGAGAAAATACATCAGAATGCTGTGGCCAGTTTTGGTTGATAACAGTAAGAATATTTTTCTTCTTTCTAATTTTCCTACATTTACTAATGTTCTGTAACAAGTATGTTCTTCTTTTATGCTGAGAAAGCACACATGCAATTTCTTTTGTTAATTAGTTAAAAAAAAAGACAACAGACCTTAATTTACACTTTTGTGTCAACATGGAATGGTATAAACCTACAGTCAATGTTACATGTTGGTCAGAGACGAGGCTAAATACAAGTACACAGCCCGGTAAAGAACAAGCCCACTAGCAGAGAAGCTCTGCTTTCATCACTGGTGCTCTTCTCAGTTCCTTTTAATCAGCAACACTTTTCTAATCCCAGACTACTGGCTTCACTTCCCAGATAATATCTATTTTTACTTATTGTTTAGGTTTATTTATTATGGCTACTTATTTTATAAGCATCAGTCACCCAATTACAAAATGTCCTTTATTGTGCCTTTTGGGAAAACAAGTGACTTCCCACTTAACAAAACTTATTTTTTAGAAATAAATTATCTTTAGATGAATTCATCCCCAATTTACTAATTTTTCTCCATTCCTCTGGATATTGTCATTCTCTGTTTGACATGTCTTTAGGTGCACTGGCTGAAATTAGACTTGGTATTGTAGATGAAAGTGTATCATTATTTGATATAACATCAATTTAATATTTCCATATTATTTTCTCCCTCTTTTTAATGCACCCTGGAGTCCTATTTGCCTTCCTAACTGCCTCTCTGTGATGGGGAGACTTCTTCCTTGAGCTGTCTGTGATGACTCCTAATTCATTTAAACAGCACACACTGTTTTAATCATATCTGTTTTCATAGATATGTCTCTTTACAAGCTGAACTGTTCTTTTGCTAACTTAGCTTTTCTTTTATGTGAATGTTCTAGGTCAGAGAAGTAAGACGATATTCAAAGATATAATGATAAAAAGTAATGTTAACTCAGTGGCAAAAAAAAATTATGCTTCAAACAGCACTAATCATTTCTACAAATATATGAGAATTACATTAAAAGATTCTCATGTAAGTGAATATTGAAATATTTAACACTTATGAAAGATTTACGTGGCTATTTTGTTTTTCATAAATGTCTTTGCCGTTTTACTAATTAACCAAAGATATCTTTGTTTAGACAAATTTTATCTTCATCACAGCCTATGCTTTTCCTACATTACTTCATCCTGCAGTAAAATTAAAGCAGTTTTATTCAGTAATCATCCTCTAGGTAACAGACTTCAATATTTTGAATACAAAAGTATGAGACAGGAAGATGGGACATTCGGGCTGTCATGCGGGATCTTCCGCCCAAAGAAGCTATGCTCCTGGAAATGGACTGCTTTCTCCTTTGCCTCAGTTAACTTGTTCAAAGAGTGGATATAATACTCTTAACAACCTTACAAAATGCTGCAAGTTTTATGGTTTTAAAAAATGTGATTCTGATTATTTTTCCCAGATTACATTTGAGTATTCCTAACCACATTTTTTATATCCCCCCCTGTGCAAAGTCTCAGCTCTAAGCTTTGTGGTTGACCACCCCTGCTAAAACATTTCAGTTCTTTCCAGCCAGCCTTAGTTTTCAAAGTGCGTTCTTATTGCAAAATTAAAAGAAGGCATTTTCCCACTAATGCTGAAACTTTTCATGATCCCAAAACCTTTTGTTTCAAAATCAGTCAAGTTTATTTGGGAAGATATATCACTTTGTCAATCCTCTGAAGCAAAAGTTTAAACCCATCCTACTTTTGCCCTTCCAGCATACCTCTCATCCACTGTCAGATTAAACTGTGCTCAGGACATAAAAATTAGAATTTGTATTAGTGGTTAGTACAAATAAAGCATAATTAGTAAGATAAACATTAAATAAAATATATACATATTTGAAAATATTTACATTAGATTAATAGATTAGATTTGGATTTATACCACACACCTCTTTCAAATAGTTACTCTGTTTCCCTGAAATCATCCCAGTTGTATATTAATTTAGTTATGGGTTGAAAAAGATGTTGACCCATTTCTATACAGAGAGATAAAACAGAAAAGAGATTAGATGCAAGGACTGAAACATGAAAAGCACACTGTAGGTACCTTCTAAATATTCCTGACTCACTCATTAATTTTTTTCTACAGATATCAATTAAGTATTGTGTATCAAGCACTAGCCTATGAGCTGGGGCTACAAGAGTAAGCAAAACAGAAGAAGGCTCTTCTATCACAGAACTTACAAATGAAAGGAACTATGAATTAACCTGAACTCTACATATTGGCAGTTTTTGTAGGACAAAAATGGTCAGGATCTACAATTTCATATGGTTCAGCCTAAATAAGATGTCAGATGGTAATAAGTGACATGGAGAACAATAAAGCTAGGGTAAAAGAAAGTGAGTTTATGTGGGACATTACTCTTTACATAGGGTAGCTGGAGAAGGAAAGGACCTTAAATACACAAGGCAGCAAGATAGATGGTGTAGATATCTCTGGAAAGAGCATTCAAAGCATGTGGAACAACAGAAACAAAATCTGGAAGCAGAATTGGATTTAGTTATTGAAAAGCAGTATGGATGCCAGTGTGGCTGGAGCAGGGTGAGCAAGAGGGAAGAGTGAGTGGAAGATGGCGAAATGGGCAAGATAGAGAAGGCGCTTAGAGGCAACAAGGTCACGTAGAGCCAGGTGGCCACAATAAGCAATTTGATTTTACTCCGATAAAATTGGAAGTTTTTGGAGGGCTTTGAGCAGAGAAGTAACACGATGCAGTTTATTTTTTAATAGGACTATCCCAGTGTTGCGCTGAGAGCAGCAGCTAAGAGGGCAGAAGCGGAGAGGGGTACTAAGAAACTCTTACAACAATTCAGGCAAGAAGTGAGGTTGGCATGGACCAGGTGGGAGAAGTATGGTTGTGAGAAATAGTCATATTCAGAATGTAAACTGGAGGTAATGCTGACAGGTCTTACATAAAGAATGGATATAGGCAGAAAGAGAAAGGGGTGGGATGGGTCAAGATGGCTACAGACTGTAAAGTGTTTGGCCTGAGCAAATGAAGGATGGAGTTGTTTTTAAATAAAGTGTGGAAAACTGCAGATTTGGTGAATAGGGTGGTAAAACCTGGGTTTCAGTTTGGAGCATGATAAATTAATTAGGTATTCAACTGAAGACATCTTGTACACAAATATATATGTCTCAAGTTCAGAGGAGTGCTCTGGGCTGGAGACCTGTGTTTCAGAGCCATCAGTTTATAAACGGCACATAAACCCATGAACTGGATGCTGTCACCTATGCAGTAAGGTGTTCAGAAACGATGCAGGCTAAAGCCTAAGTCTGGGGAAAGTCAGGAAGAGAAGGATGAGCCAGACAAGGAGGCCGATAAGAAATGACTAGTTAAAAAGGAAGAATCAAGTACAGAGTCCTGTCCTGAAAGCCCACAGAGGGTATTTCAAGAGGAAGAGAGCTGATTATGCCAAATATTATGCACTGTGTCACCAGAAGCCTGAGATTTGGCCACTGGATTTAACAACATGGAGCTCATTGGTGACTGACAGGAACTGTTTTGGTGAAACAATGGGAACAAAAGTCTGGTTGGAATGGGTTGAAGAGAGAATATTGGGAGAAACTGATTAAAGACAATGTTTTTTGAGGGGTATTCCTACTGAAACAGAAATGGGGTAGTAGGTAGCAGGGCATTTGCAGGTTAAGAGAATTTTTTTTAATGATGCATAAGACAGCATATTTATTTTGCTGATGGGAGTGATGCAAGAGAGAAAGACCAAATGATGGCATGGGAGAGAAAAAGAAGAAGAATCTGGAATAATCTCCTTGAATAGGAGAAAGGAGAGGGAATCTAGTGTAGGAGTTGGAAGATGGCCTTTGAAAGGGCACAGATAGTTTATTCACAGTAATATCCATATGAAAGGAAGAATGTGGAAATGCTCTTCTAAAAAAACATGAAAGTGACTGGACTAGGGAAATGTACGACGATTTCCAGGCAGCCCAGAAGGCCCAGTTAGGTTAGTGGTTAAGTGGGACTGCCATCAGGGTCGTGAGTTTTCCTTCCGATATTCAGCTGTGAGGGTGCAGGAGTGGAGGATTGAGCTAACCAGGGTGGGGAAGATGAAAAGATGGGGAGCATAAGACTTAATGATTATAATCATTGACCACTGAGTCCAGTTGAATAGGAGTAACAAGGACACAAGGAATATGATGAAAAAGTGAAAATGATTGATGGATCATGAGAGTGTTGAGATACTAACAGGAGAGAGCTGGAAAGATATAAATGGTGGTTGGAGAGTGAGAAGCTTGAAATCGAGATGATAGAACAGGCAGAGTTATTGGTATCAGCAAGGTCTGAGGCTGTAGCTCTCAGAATCACCCAGAAGGCTTGGTGAAAGAATTGTGGAGCTTCACACCCAGAGTTTCTGATTCAGTAGATTCGGGGCTGGGCCCCAAAATCTGCATTTAATAAGTCCCAGGTGATGTTGAGTCTGCTGGTCTGGGGACAACATTTTGAGAACCACTGGTCCAGAGTGTGATCATGGGTGAGGTGGGTGGAAAACAAAATCGCTATGGGAAAGGTCAAGGAAGCTGGAGGCTGGGGTGTTAAGAATCTTCTGTTTGACTAATATAAGAACAGAGCTATTCAGTCCATGCATAGATTTCATTCAGCTACTAATTGTGAGTTCAGTGTTGCATCTGATGTGAGGTATCATTCAGAATCAAAAGACAAAACAAATAAATCAAGAAACACCTTCACTTCTGTGAGATTCACATTTTAAATTATGTCTCTCCTATGGAAAGATATAGCATACTTACGGGGTTATTTATTTCACTGTGAAGTATAGAGTTCCTGGTGTGCTTTTTCCAGAGCAAAGAACATGTGTTTCTGAAAAGTGACACTTCAACGAAGTAATTTTAAAGGTCTAGGAGAGCTCATTAAAAAAAAATAAAAAAATTCCACTTAATCATTTCATAAAGTGAATGTCACTTAATTTATAAATTTGGATTTTTAAGTATCGAGTATTTTTATATATTCATTAAAGTTGCATATAAAGTAAGGGACGAGTGAGAAGTAATACTCAAAGCCACTCTGTTTGGTAGTGCTAGCAACATCCAGACAAAAAAGACTTTGACCTCTGCTTTGTTACTGAGTACTTTTATCTACACATCCCTCGTCATACACCCACCTGTGCCGGTACCTTCTAACTCAATGACCCTCATCTATCTTTGCATCACTTACAACCTTTGAGAATCTGATTTTAACTATGGACTCTTTCCCCACAAAAGGAAAAAGAGTCCCCAAACACACAGTATTATTCATATAATTTCAGGGAGTTTAAGGACCCTATAAAGCCCATCCGTGTTTATGTTAAGTATCCTCAATATAACTGAGAAGCAACCAAAGATAGAATTGCAGAAAAAAACACTTCTATATCTTTCCTTCACCCATACCACATGCAGCTCTTTTTATGAAAAGTAAACCTCTTTTATAAGGAAAAAAAAGTGTATTTTCTAAGCACAAGAAGTTTTATGAATATCTCTTTGGTGATCAAAATCAAATCCACAAAAACTGAACTGATCATACATTTTCATAGATCCTGAGCACTGTGAAGCATCTAAAGAGATATGAGGTTTTAGTTTGGGACCTCAAAACCATCCTATTCTATTTACAATAGCTTTATACTGCAAAAAGGAATATAAAGCACACACACCGGAAATTTACCTGAAAATACACGGGTCCAAGTAAGGATTCCAGAAGGTAAAAGGAGGGATGTAACAACATTGATAATAATTTTTTTGCAAAATAAGAACTCAAATAGTAAAAGCCACCAGGACAATGGCCAGACTAGTGAAGAATAGGTTTTCTGGAAGAAATTGGTCTGGAGTTGGGCCTTGTAGGAGATGGCAAAGCAAATGAAATTAACATGTAAAAAGGATCCCTCAGAGACAGGGCTGGCTGGCTACCTGTTGTCTGAATCTGACATGTTTGGCAAATACTCCTTCAAAATACACCAGGCTTGTCCTTAGTGAAATGGGCCAAACAATGTGCAAGATGTTAGCAGGGCAGAGGAGCAGGTTCAGATTAATGCAGAAGCTAAAGTATTAAGTCTTTTCCACGGAAGTGACTCTCCTGGTTCCCAGTCAGTGGTTAGGGAATATTAAAGTGTCTGTCTTGTTCAGAACAACCACTGTTATTCTCAGTATTATATATCTGTGAGCACTTTACAGTTTACAAAAGGTGTTTCACATACACGGCTTCATTTCTTGCTGTTAATAGATTCGTATTGACCTTTCATTAAGCAACTTCAGAGAGATAAACAAGAAAATTGATGCAATTATTTGATCTATGTAAAATCTCATCCAACTGAAAAATAAAGTCATTAAGAAGCTACACAGATTGACACAATTTATACCAAAAATGTAATACAGCAGTACCTTTGCTATTTACTGCCCCTTGTGACACCTGTTAGGTTGAGTTTCATGAGTCAAAGAGAAGAGGAGCACAGTTTGCCTCCAGATAATTAAAAAGGAAAGAAAAGTATCATATTCTTCTGAATTTCATAGGCTGTTGAAACAAATGCTTTGCTTTTGTTTCTTTTACAAGTTCTCCAAATTACATGTTGTCAAAGTTGGAAACATTCAAGGTATTGGATTAATAAGTTTGGGGGTTAACTTGGGAATAGTAAATTGAACATAATTTAATATATTTTTTTTAATTTGCAGCCTTGAAAGGTCTTCTGACCATCAGTGACGCGGGGCTGCAGGCAGACAACAAGTCTAAGTCGTACCTGAACAAGCTCAGCACTAAGGTGGGAAAGGCTGGTGCTGAAAAATAAATCCACTTAATGATTTTCATGAATTAGGATCCAGATTATTAGGCTTTTAAATAAAATAAAAATTTTAAATCTTGCATTTTAATTCTTTTAATTATTTTAATGATCTATTTCACCTCCTGGACTTGGCCTTGTTAGCCTTAGCACTTTATGCCTTTAAAGTATGCTTTATGAAAAAAAAAATGCCGTCAGTCACTTGCACATTGCCATGAGTCCACATGTTTTAAATGTGCTCAGGTATTTCATATTTTGCAATAAAGTCTTTTTAATTTTGCATTAAAAAAATAAATAAATAAAATAAAATAATGCTTTATGAAAAAAGTTGAGAAGTTCACCATATCTGGGAAATAAATCATGAAGATCTGACACATTGAGCAAAGCTCTCCTTTCTGAATATTCAAAATGTTCTCTTGCTCAGAACTTTTGCAACTTTCTAGAGTAAGCATAACAGAGACTGGAATGCTGGCAAGCGCTCACCCACACTCCTCACTCAGGCCTTGGAAAATCCTGAGGTCCCTTCTGTCTTGGTTTTACTTTTAGGGGAAGTTAATTTGGTTCTGATTATTAGAAAATTAACCATCTATAAATTTATATGGAATGTATATATGAATATTTGGTTAAACAAAGTTTTTTATTTTACAACCATTCCAAATAACACAGTTCACTTTAATTTTCACTCAGAATTCTAATCATTAATACTAAGCCCTCCTCTCTGCAAGTATTTACCTTGGTGACTTGAAAAAAAAAATGGTTAAATTTCCTTTGGCCATGAAAAACAGCACACATTAGCCTGGAAGTAAAAGACCTAGGAAGAAAACCTACATAAATCTAAAGCCAAGAAAAAAAGTTTGAGGTATCTTATTTCATCCAATAGTGATTAAAATCTCCAAAACAACATATAAAGTTTTGCTGACTGGATTCAGCCAAAAGTGAAATAAAGAAAGCAAAAGTTTTTTTATACATAGTAAAAAAAAAAAATCACAGATAATCATAAGCTCTGCTCCACCAGGAAGAAATAACAAGATTTAAAATTGTTGTAATAAGGCAGTGGTTAAGAATGCAACTACATTATGCTAATTATCATAGTTAAGCCATTAGCCAATGTAAATTACTACACTTATTAAAGGGACAAAAATGGCTCTGTGCTTGGAAGACACATAGAAGTTATAGTAAGGTTTATAAGCTGAGAGTAAAATTATGCCTCTTTTGCAATAAAAATAATGGTTTTAAATAGAAAATAATAAATAACATGAGCGAACATCCAAGTGTATAATAATTAGTTTAACGTTTATAGAGGGCAGGACCTCAGTTTTATTATCAATAGTGTATCATATTCACTTCAGCTCTGTACAGCTATAGCCTTCTTTAGTTAAAGCAAATGTTTAGTGTGTCATTATGGCTTTAATTCCTACAAAGCACGTTAATATATTTTTTCCTTTTGCACCAATGAAGAAAGAACCAAAACAATTTTCAAGACCCTTTGATCCGCTTGCTATTTTAAGTTCACATAATCTTCTCCCCAAGCCCAAGCCAAAGTTTGGGAGATATTCTTGATATCTTCTCCACACCATGAATCAATTACCAAGACCTGTGAATTTTGTTTCCTTAATACTTCCCAAATCCATTCCCTTCTCTCCACCTCTATATGACTATCCCAGTCCAAGTCATTCTCATTTCTCACCTCAACTCTATCAACAGGCTTTTAACTGCTCTCTTCTTATGCCCAACTATGAGCCAGTCAGAGTACTCCAATATAACCATGTCTCCCTGAAGCTTCTGCTCCAGAGATAACTTCCAAAATCTTCATGTTAACCTACAAGCCCTACAGAATTTGGCCCCACTCTCTGTCTTTATTTCAATCCAACTTTGCTATTCATATAGCAAAGGCTTTCCCCCAAATGGTGGCACTCTTAGCTGAACAATCAATCACTTCTTTAGAAAAGTTCACTTTGCTATCCATCTAGGTCAGATCAGATACAGTGCACATCATATAATAGTCTGCTGTATGATTTTCACAACTCTATTTTTTTATATGTCTAATATTCCTGCCTCTCCTGCCCTACACATCTCTCCCCACCAAAACACATCATATATACAAAACTTTGTGAGGGCAGGGACCATGGAGGGCTTGTTTTCTACTAGATCTCAGTCCCAAGAACAATTTATACTACAAAATATAGAAATGCCCACCAAACTGCTGAATAGCCCCACTCTTGGGGGCAAAAATGTTCAATAGCTTTGTGCTGCAAGCCAAGGATGATTCCACTGAAGAATAAACCTGTGCAAAGAGCAGTAAGAACTAAATGATCTTCTCTGAAAAGACCTTGACCATGCTTATTACCTTAAACATCTTATTTTGAGCATCAGAAAGTCAGGGGTCAGAATAGCTACTAGACATCATTTACAATGTTATAGGGATGTTCTAATAAAACAATTTTGAAGAGAACACTTTCTAAACTATAAAGAACTACACAATACAAATGTAAGTTATTATGTGTATACATGTGTGTATAAATGTTGATTTGAAGACGTATTTAGATAGAATTATAAATATTTATATTTCTCCAACTGTGCTGTGATTTTCTCAGGGATAGAGCCTGTGTCTTCTTTTAGTAAAGTAAGAATTTTGTTTTTCAGAGCTGGAACAAGTAATGTCTTCTTTTCCAGGTCTTACCTAGTAATAGGTACACAGTGGGTGCCTACAAATGCTTCATGAATGAAGAGTTCAATGGTCAATGTAATCAAGGAACAAAAAGCCATACATAGTGACAGGCTCTGCAAGGAATCGCTAATAAGCTGATTACACACAGCTTCTCCTGGGAAAGCTCGTGCATCACCCTGTACTTGCATTCAAACACACTCATAGATTAATGCAGTGAAGCTGGATCTGAGAGCAAAACATTCATGACTTATATAAAACTTAATGGGAAGGGACTTATCTGTGTATTGTCCCCAGGAAGGAAGCCATTCAAGTAGCAATCTTCTAAAATGAACAGATTTATCAAACAAAAATATGAGGAAATTATCTAGTCACTAACTTCAGAATGAATTCTTAAATTTATTCCTTTTAAGATCTAAAATTGAAAAAAAAAATTTTTCTTGCCTACAATAAAAAATGTTTAAGTATGTTAATATAAACTCAGAAAAATAATGTAACAGAGAAAGAAAATTATGAACAATACAAACCATTGTAATCAAAACAGTATAGTATCAGCGTAGGAACAGTTAGATCAGTGGAACACACCAGAGAAACCGGAGAAAGTCAAAAGCAGGAATGTAATACACAGAAAGATGCAATGTCAATCAAGTGAAAAAAAGGAAAATTTACTTAAACATTGGAATGATGCCAATGGCTATTCCTTGGAGAAAGAGAAAAAAATCACATATTAAAATTACAGTTTGCTTAAAAATTTAAATGTAAACTTAGAGCGATAAAAGTATTAGAAGAAACTTAAGGAGAATGAATTTTCAACCCAAAGCTGAAAGAAAAACAAAGTATAGTTGAACATGTACAATTACAGTCTTTTGTACAACAAATAAATCTATCAGCAAAACCTATTGGCAGGTAATCTAGTAAGGAAGATCTGCAATCCAAACAACACAAAAGTTTTAAAATCTAGAAGCCACAAATAGCTTTTCACATTGATAACAAAAAGATACACCAGCTGCACTGATGGACCTTGAAAACGTGCTAAGTGAAAGAAACCAGACATAAAAGGTCACATATTGTCTGATTCCATTTGTATGAAATATCCAGAATAGGTAAATCCATACAGACTGGTGTTTGCCAGAGGCTGGGGTGGGTGGTGGGGAGGAAGTAGACAATAGTTGCCTCATAGATATGGGGTTTTCTTTTGGGATGTTGAAAATGTTTTGGAACTATATAGAGGTATGGTTGCACACCATTATGAATGTACTAAATGCCACTGAATTAGTTACTTTAAAATAGTTTTATGTTATGGAAATTTCACTTCAATTAAAAAAAAAGATATACCACCCAATAGATGTACAAGGATTTGAACAGACATTTCACAAAAGAATAAATCCTAATGGCTAATAAGCTCATAAAAAGATGTTCAACCTCCGTAGCAGATGGGAAAAGGTAAATTCGATGAGATAGTTTATGTCCATCAGATTCAGAAAAAATTACAAAGAGTAGTAACACCTACTTCTCATGACTTTTTAGGAAAATGGTTACCTTTAACAACTAAGTGTTAGAAATGTGAATTGTTACAGAACTTTTTGAAAATCACCCAGAGATTATGATAGGTCTTTAAAAATTAAAATTGTGTATACCCTAGTCCCAGTAATCCTATTCCTGGCAATCAGTCTCAAAAATAAAAGCATCAGTAAGTAACAAGAATATTTACTGAAACACAAATAATTGAAAAAAAAAATTGCCTTCAATAGAGAAATGGTTGAAGATTAACTGAATCAGGGATTTTTTTCCCCCTTAAGTCAAGTGACAACATTCAGAGAAATGTATACAATGCAATCCTATTTTTGTAAAGCAAAGGAAATTTTCAATGTTTATGTATGATTATACGAATATAGGGCAAGTCATGGGGGCATACACACAGGTTATTATCATTAGTGACATGGTAGGGGCAGGGAGATGCAGACCATCTGAGAAGAAAGGGGAGAGGGAAACAGAGAAAGAGGAGAGAAAAAACTGTCTTAATATTTATAGTCTCTTTTTAAACAAGTATAAAAATAAAAAAATCTAAGCACTCAACAGTGAAGGCCCTGAAGCAAGGACACCCCCATCTGAGTGGAAGAAGTTCAGTCTGGGACACCTGGAAAGCCTCCTACAGTTTTATCAAAACTCCTACCTTGGCTATAGTATTTAAGGATTTAGGGGTTTTCAACTGATCAAGAAGGAAGACTGAGATTGGTTTCAGAAGCCATGCTACACCTAGTCTGCTTTATAAATGAGGGCTCCTCCCCTTGTTAGCAGTAGACTTTGGGCAAGTTATTTAAATTCTTTCACCCAAAGTTTCTTCACCTTTACCTCTCTACATTTGGAATAACAGTGCCTAATCAATAGGGCTGTTGTGAGTACTAAATGAGATAATGCATATAAAAGTCTTAACACAACACCTGGCACAGAGTTGGCTTTCAGTAAAGGGGAGCCAGTAGAATTGGAGGAAACACACCCAAAACTACAGAAAACTCCAATCCAGGCCTTTTCCCACTACCTATACTGGTCTTCCATTACTGGAATTTGAAGATACTTTCCTAAAGTCTCTTTTTAAATCCACCAAATAGAAGTGCTCACTCTTTTGGCTATGCGTAAGTACTAAACCAACTCTCCCTAGAAAAATGCAATAGGATTATATTATCGATGATTCAAATATAAGAGTGTTTTTTCAAGGTGTTTGTTTGTTTTTTAAATAAGAGCTTCATACAGTCTTCCCTTGTGTAAAATGGCTGTATCTGTCTCTAATACTGCTTTTAGCTTTGTGGTGGCACACTCTTACTAAAAGTCCTGAAGACAGCTTTGACGACAGGATTGCTACATTACCTCATTACCTTTCTAACTGCATCCAAGACTAGTCTCTTCCAACCTTCTCTCTCTGCTTCAGCCACACTCCTCTCCTGGTTGTTCCACAAACAGACCAGGCCCTTTGCCCCCAGGGTCTTTGCACTTACCTCTACTTTCTTCCCCCAAATAGCCATGGCACCTTTCTCCATTTATTTCAGGTCTTTGTTTAAAAGTCACCCTCTTGTTCCCTAAACTTCCTATCTAAAATTTCAACAAAACAAAACTAAAAAACCACTAACATTTCATATCCCCCTTTTCTGTCTTAGTTACTTACTTATTTGTTGCCTATCCTCTCTTCTCAAATGTAAGTTACTGTCTATATTCCCCACTACAATATAAGGTAGGCATTTTTGTCTATTGTCTACTCTTCTGTATTTCTAGTACCCAGATAAGTGGCACATTGTAGGCACTTCATAAATATTCGTTTAGTGAACAAGAAGTGTTGTTTAAAATTTTTTGGATAATAGATATTACATGCATACATCTATTCAAATACATAACATACACATATATAAAGATATAAATAATATATATACATATACATATAATCATTATTAATAACAAATGTAAGATGTGAAGAATGACATGAGAACTTTAAAAGGAAGATAAGATATTTTTAAAACAAGTTTATTAAATTAAAAACAAACTCCTCTTCAGACTTGAAGTAAATATATCAAAGATTTCAAATGGCAGGGTTGCATAAAATTAACGAGTCAACCAGGAAAGTTGAAAATAATCTTCATATTACTGAGGTCTCACAAAAGGGAACTGGTATTTGTAGAATACAGGTGTTTATGGGGTTGAGCTTTAAGAAAAGAAATAGCATATGATTCAAGCTAAAGAGTCCTTAATAATACAAGACTGCAACTAATTAAATAACAGGTAAAACAAGATGTCTTCCTAATCCTGAATTTCAGGTTCCACCACAGAAACACATTCCCGAAAATAATGTTGCCCCATAGCCACCATTTAGTGCCCTTTGGGTCATGACCAGAGGAGAGGTGGCAGGGCAGGCATCTCTCAGAGACACTCAAAGATGGCAGTGCCACAGTGGAATAAGACAGCAGTTAATTCCCAGAGAGACCTAAAATCTTGAATTTAGTAAAAACGTTCATTAAAAGACAAAGATTATATTGATAGGAATTCATTTTCTCACAGGTTTGAAGTGAGATATTTTCATTACCATTCGATATAAGAACATATGAAATCTTATAAAGAGATTTTAAAAAACAAGACCATGTCTATTAATTCAGGAACTGTGAACTGGAATATGCGTTCTCAAGCCAAGTCACTTGGTTAATTTGTTTACCCAGTAGCCACCTCGTGCACAGCCCTTTGCTGAGCACTGTGAAGGATACAAAAGAAAATTCTGACACTGTCCTTTCCTTTAAGAGGCTTGCAATCTACTAGCAGGGAAGATAAAACTAACATCCAGGAAATAAGTCAAGAAAAATTAAGCTTTGCCAGTGCAATTGCAGGAGGGCAGATGTCTCTGTGGAGAAGGTGTGATCTGAAGCAAGCCTTAAATAGATGGGTGGGGTGGGAGAGCCAAAGGGCAGGAGAGCAAAGCCACAAAGAAGGAGGTGGAGGAGGTGGTGGCCATGAGTCGGGGGCCAGGGAAGAAGGCAGGACAAGTGGGCTCTGAAAATGGTCCAGACAGAGCTTTTTGCTATACCTATTACTAAAACTAAAACTTGTGTCTTCAAAGCACAGTGAATTCCACTGTTTGTATTTGTGCACATTATAATGGGGGTTTCCTTTCTCTTAGTTGCTGCCCATTTCACCTCATACAATCAACAGTACTAAAAATCTTCAATGCCACCGAGCCTAAAACCTTTGAGCCAATCTTGACTTAATGTAGGGTGTTGGAACCTAAATCTTTCCCTGAGACAAGAGTCGATTTTGTGCAGGCCATACAACTATCCTTCTGCCTCAGTTTCCAGAAGGTATTCTAACTCTTTGCCTCTTCTTTTCTCCGCTGGGGCGGGAGCTCTGTCCTGAACTTCAGCTTATCTGTTTGGGGACTAGACCAGGTTCTCTGATCAATATTCTGCTCCTGGTGCCTGGACTCTTCCTCTCTACTCACAATACCTCTTTCAGTACAGCTAGAGCTTTCTGGAATAATGACATTGCATATATTGCTATTGCTCTGACTTACACCCAGGATTCTTGCTGCCATGGCCTCCCACCCAACAGATCGGATCCCTCAGGTATCCTTCCCAGCCTGGGTTTTTGGATCCCAGGTGGACAGACGACCTGATGTATGTAGTGAATACTGTGATGTGCCATCCAGATCCCTCTCCAATAAACAACAAATCCTAACTGCCAGGTACGCTTTCAGCAGAAAGTTTCAGTTGTTAGCCCTTTCAGGGATCATCCCACTTCCAAAGAGTAGCCTTACACTCCCCTTCATGGAGCAATCCATGTACCGTGACTAATCACTGTGGAACTATCAATACTTGGCCATCCTGGTCCAACTCTGACAGGCTATCCTAGCTCTAGAGCTTGCTACGAGGTCATCCTAAGTGGACATTAAATTTGTATCACAGCTTGACCTCTCCTTCTGCTCAGTCCTTATCACACAGGTTTTGATCCCCAGGATATTTTCTTATAAACACTCCACACATGGAACACTGTCTCAGAATCTGCAACTTGAGGACCCGACTTGCATCGCACTGTGACTGGGTTTCTGCCCCTAACACAAGCCCTGTACATTTTCGCCTTTTTCACTTTAGTTCACAGTTAAGGCACATCTTTCGGATGAGGTTATGACAATGTCTTAGCTAAATTTGGGGAGACTTTTTTTGAAGTACAATTCCCAATAAAAAGAATTGTTCTCCTAAAAATGGCAGATCTAGAAATGGTCGCATGCTCATAATTTTAAGATCTGTTATAATTTCAAGTACATTAAAGTCCAAAATAAAGTTTTTGATAAATATCATATTTTATATTTATGTGAGTTTAGCCCATTTACTTACTGTAATTGAGGCCAAATATGAAAACTCGATGACACTTAGCTTGGAGTAAGCGCCACTTACCTCTCTCCCTTATATAGGATATCATGGTACTCACTGGTTATTATGCGATTCTCAGTGGAAAGCCCTAGGAGTTATTTTGAAAAATGAGGAGATACTTTTGGTAGTTACAATGACAGAGAGGGTCCTTTCAGTGTTCAGTAGATGGAAGCCAGGGATGTTAAGTATCTTGCAATAAATGACTCAATCCAATCTAAAACAAAACACAACTTACATCCTGAGTAATTTTGTATTGTCTTGCAATAAATTCATGTAGTTGAAAAACCCTTTTACAATTATTTGAGCCTAAGGTATAACTCCATTTTACACTCAAACCCAAAGCATTTCTGCCACAAATTTAACATAAACTGGATTTTCTGGGAATGCAACTACCATGTAATCAAGGGTAGATTATACACTGTTTTGTTTTGTTAACTTTACCAAGAATTATTCATCACTTGGTAATGCACTTCAGTGACGGCAAAGCCACTCCTATGTCCAAGTTGCCAACACATCATAGTTCTACCAGCAATGGTCAGTCATGGCACTCATGTATACAGGCAAGTCTCAGCCAACTTTGTTCCATTTTCTGGGGTAGTCCTGCCAAGCACTTACATCCTGGGATACATACTACTTTATTATAAATCATGTTCCTTTTTCTTCACCTTTACATTACAATTAGGGAATTATGTTTATTTTTTAAAAATTTATGTGTGTAGTAAGTTATATTAAATATTAATTTAATCTTAAGATAAGGGGAGTTATAAAATCTTTATAGTCAAAAGATTACTGGCTCAGATAAGGTTGAGAAACATCCATGCAGAATATTTTGCCAGTTGTCACAAGTCAATTTATATCTTTTTTCACATATAAAATACCATGTTTATTTAAATGTATACAACTTGACGAGTTTAAAGATAAGCATACACCCATAAAACCATCACCACAGTCTATGTCACAAACATATTCATCACCTCCAAAAATTTCCTACTCCACTATTTATTATTATTATTTTTAGTGATAATACTTAAAAGATCTACCCTTTTAGCATCATTTTAATAAAACTTTCCAAGCAGAGAAAATATAAGTCTGTGCATAAAATAGTGACCTTAAAATATACCAATGATCACTGTTCATATTTTAATTCATGTTAATTAAAACATGACAATAAACCACTCAAGTAAAACAAATAAAGTCATCTATAAAATCACAAAATAGTCTTTGCCATATTTCTCTTCTGTCCATATATTCTAAGGCAAAGATATCTCCTTAAAGAATCAATGTGTTATTTCTTGAGCCTTTTAATCAGAAATTTACAACATATAAAAAGGTTTTAAAGACATTAGTAACATAAACCTTATGCTGTACTAACAGGCTGACTTTTATCTCAAAAGTTATTGGATGAGACAAAATTCCAAAGTAAATGTAAACACTACCTGTAGTTACCAAACCATTGAGACCATGAAAAGTTGAATCCTAAATATTTCCCTATCACATTACTATACTTATGCTACTAATAAAAAATCAATAATAATAATATATAACTCTCAAACATAATATAAGTCAGTCATAGGGACAGAGTACAGCATGGAGAACATAGTCAATGATTCTGTAACATCTTTCTATGTTGACAGATAGGAACTGCACCAATGGGGGTGAGGATTTAATAATATGGATAACTGTTGAACCACTGTGTTGTATATTTGAAACCAATATAAGATTGTATATCGTGATACTTTAATTAAAAAAGAAAAGTTGAATGCTTGCTCTTACTGTGCCATACAAAGGAATTCATTGTAAAATAAAACATTTCTTTTTATACTGTGCATTTAATTTTATATATAATGAGCATCTAAATGTAATTTTAAACCATTGCTTATAAATTCTTTTGAAATTTTGAAATATTAAAATATTATATTTCTGAGCTTTTTAAATTTTTTAATTTTTAAATATTTCTTTCCTTTAGAAACCTATGAAGTTCAAAATATTTACTGCAATTTTGTAAATGAGATCATTAAGACACAAAACAAAACAATAATAAAAAAACAAAGGCAGAGCTAGAGACCACACAGATCCTGTATACTCAACTCAGTCAACTTGTTCTCATTACAGCTCTTGAAAATTAAGAAACACCGTGCCAGAAAAGTATTAGCATTTTGGCTTGAATTTAAAAAGAAAGAAAAGTAAATAGGTGAAAAACAATATAAAAAGAGGTAATGCAAAGATGGTAGAAAAAAAAGTTTTATTCACCTAGAAAGCTCTTTTTTATTCTTAACAAGCCACTTATAATCTCAAAATAGTCATAGTTGCAATACTGCTCCATAATGTATATTATATCTGTTCATTTGATACATTCTGCTCTTTTCTTCCCTTTGTACCAAAGAGGGTGCTCATTTGTGTTAAGAGGAGACCAGCCTCTCTGAGATACCCTTTTACTCTTGATGGCCTATTATTCTCCTTTAAAAGAAGAATTATTTCTGATATTGTATGAAAGTATTTTAATCTCACCTTGACATCAATTGTAGACTTTTTCTTCAGTAAGTCACGGGGGAAAACATTGTATTTATTCCTACTAAATAAGGATTCCCTTTTTTCTGGTCTTCTATTGTGAGCATTGAAACACATCATTCTTGTCATCACCATCTCCAAAGCCTGCTCCCTACACACACACACACCTTCCTGATCTTCACTAAAATAGGAGGGAATTTACATATTAATCAAGCATCAATACATGGTTTTCATTAAATCATGTGATTTTTATTCCCCTTAAGTAAGAACAGATTCACACCAGTACTCAGCAATCACATGCAGTTAGTTGGTGTCCACATTTTATTTAATACTCTCTCTGCTTTCTGTATTTCTTAATGTTTTTTAAAAGGGTAGGGGGTACTGATTAAAGCCAAAGGAACATTAAAGGTGGTACCACAGTCAACTCTCATTGATAATTAGATATTTCTTGAGCAGGTACTAGTGTCATTATATTGCAGAAGTGAGCAAAACCAGACTTAAACACTAGCTTCATAGACATTGATCAATGAATTAAAAAAAGAAAGTATACAAACTATAGTACAAGGTGTCATGCAAGACCATGAAACAGCAAGATATGCCTTGGAGGAATCAGGTTTTCCAGAGGAAGTGATGAATGAACAGACCACTAAGGTTAAATAAGGGGTGACCAGATATATGGAGGAGGTTGACAGAGGGATAGGATTCCCTGCAGAAAAAAAAAAAAAATTCAAAGATCACATAATGGCAAAGAGAAAGGACTAGCCAAAGAACTGAAAGGCATCCAATATGGCTGGAGGGCAGCACATGGGTGGGAAGTGATGGAACTGGAGGCTAATGCACTGGAGAGTCTGATTATACAAAGCCATGTGGGGCCCGGAAAGCCTTTGGGTCTTAAATTTTAGAGCATGAGGAAATCACTAAACTGTTTATTTACATGTAAATTTAGAAGAGCAGCTTGGGAAGCAGAAGAAAAACTGCCCAATTTATAAAAGTAATTCAAAATATAACATTTAAAAATATTTGATAAATAAATGCAAGTTCATCTTTGCTGCAAAACTTTAAATAATCTAGTCATGCTTTACAGTTTAATGTCAATAGTCATGATTAAAGAAAGACAACCGAAAAATATCTGAATACAAGCATGTAAATAGAATTAACTGAATTGAAGAATATGTACATAAATTATGCATATGTATTTTATGTTAATGATATATTAAAGAATATTATTTAGTTTAACAAAAAACTTACAACTCCACATTAAAAATACAATATAAAGATATAAAACACAAAACTCATACATTTATAAGCTAATACCCACTACATAGAAGAGAACAGATAGCAGATTTGGAATCTCAAGTTTTAAATCTATGAAGTTACCTTAAGTTTTCAATGCTACCACTTTTATCTTTATCTAGACCAGAATCATTTATAGTAGCAGAAAGAAGTAAACCTATTTGTTGAGTGAATTAATGACTTTCTTAAATGTTTATATACAATAAAGCAATCTAGGTAACTTAAAAATATTGTGCTTGTTTATAATAGCTGCTGTTAATAAAAAGTTGGAGGAGAGAAGTAATGTACAAATATTTGCCCTTTCTCTGCCTCTAGCATACTGGGAATCCACATTTAAGAAGGGAAGGAGGAAAGCTCAGTTTCATTCCACTATTGATCTATCAGACAAGAACTTAATCAATCTTCTTTATAAGCTATTAAAGCTGAGCTCAAGAAATGAACTCACCTGATGCATTCAACATTGATTACCTCTTTCTAAGAACTGAATACGTCAGTCTTATCTACTACTACAGCTGTGATTCAGTTTTTAAGGGACAAGATTTTTCCTTCATTAGTTTCCCCCAAATGCTCCAATTAAGAAAAAGCATTTTTTTTACAGTGGTCCAGAGTAAATGACTAAAACAAAATGAAGGCTATACCCCTCAATTTCAATCACAGCCTCCAGAGAAAACAAGAGACCAAAAGCATATGTTCATCAAAGGAAATTCAGCCCTAGACCCAGGATCCGGCTCTCACGTGAATTCTGAAGAACTCTCTGACAGCATAAACTAACGATAAGACCTAAAACTCAGATAAATCTTGGAATTTCAAAGGGAAACTCAAGGCAGCTGTAAATCTGTCTTTACTGCATATACATTTCAGCCAGGGGCTTCTATGTGTAGTATTCGGTTATGTGACATCCCATTCAGCATCTAACTACCTCATAAATATAGGCAGAGAGGTCATTTTTATATTTACAGGGCATTCCCAAAGTGCTGGATGCTATCCGCTGGGGATGGAAAGAGGGAAAAGCCCTACATTTTCAGTTTATTAGGAAAGGTTAATAACACAAATCCTTGATGACCTAAGAAAGTTCCCTTTGGCTCAGCTGTCTGGTTTCCATTTCCTCTTTTTAGGTCCCTTAACAGTGAAAAAATTAAATACTGGGAGAAGCAGCAATAAAGAGTTGCCTCTACAGTGTTCCAAGGCTCTTGAGGCTATCTGCCCACTTCAATATGGAAATATTGCCAACTCCCCAATATGATATGAGGAACATTTTCTCTGGGTTTGTTGTGGCTTGTTTTCCCATGGTAGGTAAGAGGGAGAGAATATCTAGTTTCACCCCTCCCCCTTCTTCACCCCAACTTCTCCATTATTTCTCTATATTCTCTGCAAATATTATAAGTGTTATCACAGGCTGTTGGGTTTCTCTGATTTTCACAGTCTCCCCAGTCATACTTACCTGAATCCTCTCACTTCATTCCTAATGAATTCACCCGTCGGCAGGGATTGTAGCAAAGGGCAGAGAGAAGCAGAGGGCTTAAGGCAACATTCCCTATCAGAACTGTCTCCTTACCCTCCATCCCAACTATCTTCTGGAAGCTTCACTAAGGCAGATTAGGAAGAGGTTGGATGGAGCCTCACTAAGGAGCCAAACAGACACTGTTTAGGTGAGCTGCTCCCTCAGTCTTCACTCTGGTGCCCCACAAAAGAATCCCACGAAAGAATCAACCTCTCTGCTGTTAAAGGTGCTATTGTATGTGTGAATTCCCTTAGAAATCCAAGGAGTTAATGGCCTCAATATTTCCAGAATACCTAATACATCCAGGAAAATGGGATACAGTATGGGGTCTAATGTTTATTTATTGCAAAAGTCAAGAATAGCTGGAAGTCCATTAAGAGGATATTCAGCAGATTGTATTAATTTGTAATTAATTTTCAGTGGTATTTATGAGAGAACCCTTTAATCAGCATAATTCAGACTTTTAAAATTATAATATTAACTAATATTAATTAAATAATAATTTATAAATTTCAATAGTTTTAATTATCTTTTGATTAAATTACCTGTTCGTCAATTCCACACTGCTTTTGATATTAATTAGCTAACTTAAACATGATCTACTGAAACTACTCCCCTGTGGATTAAGGCTTATTGTCTAAACAGGTCAACACTGAGATACTTAAGTGTGACAATTTAGACTGCATGATTAGCAAAATTAATTGCTTAAGGCACTGGCTTTTTCATTCTCAATTTGCCAGCGGGGAAGGTCTTTAAAATATGCCCTGGGTTTCCCTAAACCCAAATATGAAACATCCTCCATTCTGTTATTCCCTCTCTCCCCAGCCCACCTTCCTTCTCTATCCTGTTGCAGAACATCCTAGTCTTCTGAGACCTAAATTAGTTTCAGCCTATTAATCAGCCCACAAAATATGTCAGAGGAAAATGAAGTTGCAACCCACCTCTCTCTATAGGCAGCGTGCTTGCTTTGCCCTCTCTCAGCGCAGTGTCTCTGCCAGTGGAGCTGGGACCTCAGGGCCACAGCCCAATTTAGGTCTTCTGTGCAGTGACAACCAGCCCAGGCCTCATTTTTTTAAATGTTAATATTTAATTTAAAGCCACCCTCCAGTTCTCAAAGATAATGTCGTTCGCTCTGCATGTGCCTCTTTCGCATCAGCCGGTGCTGCACTGCTCCCACCCCTCACCCCGACTTCAGGAGTGAAGCTCTTTTGAAGAGGGTCTTTTGAAACCAGTTATCAAAGTGCAGTTTGTATTAATCATTAACATCATCAAGAAAGGCAGAAACATATACACTAAACAAACAAATAAGGGATTTCATCTTTGCCCTGTGAAATAGAAAAGCCTACAAGCTTCCGGAAGCTCCCACTGACCATCTTCTCTCAGGAAACATCACGGGAATTACTGAAACTCCACCAGCTAATATGACATGATTTTGTTCACAGTAATTCTTATTTTGGAGACAAAATCCTCACCAAGAAGTTGTTACAGTTTTACAAATGAAATGTGCAAGTATTCTTTTAGATTATTCATATTACAACATATTTTATACTCTAAATAAATTCATCCCAGAACTCTCTATTTACAGTGACTAATGTGCATAAGTCATATTTCAGAGCCCTTGACCATTTGATATGAGTGTCTTCCACTGTAACAAAGAACAGCATAGTACATGAACATGAAAAGCAACGGCAGTACATGAAGTAAAGGAACGTTTGTCACATCCTGAAATTTTGCAAATAAACAGATTTTAAAAAAAGAATTAGTAATGTTCAAGTGTTGGTTGTTATTTCTGCCTTATGTTACATAGTTGTGCCATCTAGGTAAGGTAAGCCTACAAAATGTACATGATACAAGAAGGGTATATGCATAGTTCTTACCTACTATGCTTTTCTATAATGACTGGTCTAGTGGTTTTCTTTTGGTTTTACCTTCCATTGCCTAGATTATTCTTTAAAAAAAGGAATGCATTGTTTCCTTGGCAGACACAATAAAGAAAATTCTTTCCACCTATATACTTGGAAAAGAAACTAGTTCTTTTTCTTCAAAATTAATTTTAAGTGATTATTTGAACAGTGGTAAACTTATTTTCAAAACGATATAAATAATATAAATTTAAATATCAAAAACAATTTTACATATATTAAATCCATAAGCAGCAAAACCATGATTTATGAAAAAAGGAATTTACTGTTTGAAAATACTTGATCTAACTAACATGAACCCAAATCTTCAGCTGCACTCCACAGAGAGCACTACCTACCAGGTAGGACTCACAGGGAAAATGTCACTTAAATCTAAATCATTCATAAGATGTGGAATATAAAATACCTGAAAATAACCCTGATGAGAAATGCACAGAAATGAAGAAAACAACAGAGTTTTATTGAGCCATAAAAAAGACCAACCAATTCACCAATAATATTTTAGATAGAAATAAGTGCTTTGAAGAAAACTAACATAGAGTAACAGGGATGGTTAAAAATACTTGAGATCAAAGAAGGCTTTTCTGAGGAGCTAATATTTGAGTGGAGACCTGAAGTGAAAGCACAAACCCTATGTACGCAGGGGCAGAGCCTTCCAGCTGGAGGCGGCCACAGAGCAAAGGCCCTGAGGAGAGAGCTTGCTTGTATATCAGCAGCTGCAAGGGGGTCAGTGTGGCTGGAACATGGAAGAGGGGTGGGAAAGAGGAAGCCTGGAAGCCAGATCCTGCAGGCCTCATAGATCAGGGTAGGAACGTAGCGTTCTGTTCTAAGAGTGATGGAGCAGGGGAGTGACATGACCTAATTTACATCTTGAAAGAACTACTCTTTGGTGGAAAGTAGACTATCAGAGGCCACTGGGAAAGCAAGGAGACCCTCAGGAACTCCTGCTGTGGTCCAAGTGGGAGGTGTGGTGTCCATCACTTGGAGGTAAAATGGTGACAAATGGCTGGGTTTAGGGCACACTTTGAAGATAATGCCAACAGGATTTGCTCAATATTGTTTGTGGGATATAAAATAAATTATATGAATAATGCAAGAAAAAATAACCAAAATAATATCATCATATTGATAATGTTTTAGCCAAAAGGAAAATCTTGGATAGAATACAAAAGAAAGAAAGGCTTTTTGATAAATACAAAAACTAATTTTTCACTGGTGAAAGAATGATGGTAGATGATTGTATAAATGACATATTCAGAATTTGAGAATTAGGTAGACAATTACTTGATAGTTCTGTGGGAGGCACCATTAATCTGTTTAAGTTTAGTTTCCTCTTCTGACCTCTGTCTACAATAGTAGAGGCTACTTGCTACATTAGAATGAAGATCATAATAAAAAAAAACAAATGAAATCCATCATCCCCGAACCTTACTGCAATAACTCTGTTTAGTCTCAGCAACTACCAGCTGTTTTGCCAGGGTTAATGACTAGCTGACAAAGTTGATGACATAAATTTCCACTCTTACTTTCTCTCCTCATATTCTAGAGTAGGGGCTATATCTTGTGATCTGGACCCCAAATTAAACATCCAAATATATTTTTAAAAAAGGTGAGATGTTGGCACATATCCATGTGATAAGATCATGACATTATTCTTAGAATTGTCAAACTTTTAAGTATAATGCTAAGGTTCTGTCATATGATTCCTAGAATTTTTAAAGACATTGTGATATATAACCAATGATAACAGTATATAAAAATTTGATCCTTTAAATTTAGTGACAATTATTTTTGACTTAAAAATAAATCAAAATTACAGTAAAAATTTGTCATAGTATTACACACAATCTGACTTACCAAATGTTATTAGAAAGATAATAAAAACTGATCTTGAAAACTGAACTGAAAATATTGAATTTGAAATAGTGTCCTTTATTTATTTTCATGCATATGCCTATATCCATACCCTTACATATTTCAATTTTTCCCACAATATCTAATTATTTGATGTGTGATATACAGATTTATCTCCTTTTTGGCTTTTATCTAAGGTTTTACATAGCTCATGATAATATGTCAACAAAATTGGTGATTGTACTTGACTTGTAAAGTAAAACTCATTTTAACAGTATCATAAATCTAACAGAGCATGTCTTATGCTCTGATTGGTAGAAAATTGGATACTAAACACTAGGGACAAACTGATCTTCTAATTCTGGTACTTGAGTAAGTACTAAAAGAAAAAAGAAAAGAGAAAAAAGTCATTACCTGGAGTTGATAGTTTAAATGATGATGATCAATTTGAAGTGCTTATTGCTTAAGTAAATGACCTTCAGGGTGATTTCATTAGCTCCACATACTGCAAAAGGTTATATCCGAATTCAATTTCATGATTGAGTCTAGGCATATAAAATATAAAATCTCAAAATAGTTTGAATGGGTGTTAAAAAAAACAGATTCTTTCTGAGGCAAAAAAATGCACTGTGAAAATCCTGCCTGGTGTTGCTTCTCTAATTGTTGGCTTTACGTGCAAGTAAGTATTTGAGAGAGAAATGGCAATGCACTGATATCATAATCACTTTGAAGTTTGTGGTTAGGAAATGACTTTAAAATTAGTCACCACTTCCAACTTTATAGGACTGTAAAGTGCTGTAAATAAGGTTTGGCCCCTTGGATCTATTTTATTTGTTTGATGAAATCTCTTTACCTTACAGAGCTGCAATACCCCATAATGGTTTGGTTCAGATTCAGTCTTCTTTCCTTCTTAAAAGTGCTACAAAGCACGTGATTATTATTTTGTTAAATTTAGACATGTCTTAAATGCTGATGGAAAGAATTTTACATGCTTCCTTGAGACGAGGCCGGAGAATCAAGACAGGATGTTTTGAAAAACAGATTAGATATAGATTTCTAATCTTCTCATGTTATTGGTGGATGAAAAGGGGCCATATTTTATCTCTAAATATCCCAAAATTAGGAATAATGGGGTTAAAGAAAAAAAATGTAAAAATTTATTGAAAGAAATGAAACTATATCATAGGGCTGCTTAGCAGAAGTCTTCTGAATTAAAAGCACCTGGTAAAGTATTGTCACTTAGAAAAGTAAAAAGGTGGCTATTAAACATTTTATTTTAAAGATGCAGAATGGTCTAGAGGAAAGGGGGGGAAGCAGAGACTTAGTTTTGAGTCTCAACAGAGCTACTTCCTAGCCGTGTGTTCTTGGCCACTTCACGTAACCTCGCTACACATTTGTACAAGGAATAATAATGGTATTGTCTCATCTAGCACCTCTAAAAGGAGGTAATAATAATAATATTTACCTCAATTTTATCACAAGGATTGAGAAAATCATTTCAAAAGTCCTTTGTGAAATGCCAACAGAATTTAATAGTTGTCAAAACTGACTCCATACTCTCTCCTAGTAAAGAGCAACATTTCCTGAGGAAAAACCAGATTAACCTTTTTCCTGAAACATTGGCAACTTTTTTTATGAATTATATTTATGAAATTAACATTGAATAGTACCATTTGGTGATTGTTAAATTAGCAAGTCAGTGGATTGATGGTATAAAGAAAGACAATTTCTAGGTATCTGTCATTTGATAGATATGTGATAATTTTTTAAAAAGTTAAAATAAAATTGACAGGAAACTGGGTAGCTACATGCAAGGGAATGAAATTGGATTACTGTCTAACTCTGTATATAAAAGGAAACTTGAAATGGATTAAAGACCTAAATATAAGACATGAAACCATAAACTCTTAGAAGAAAATATAGGCAAAAATCTCTTGAACATAAGCATGAGCGATTTTTTTTTCTGGACACATCTCCCCGGACAAGGGAAACAAAATAAAAAATGAACAAGTAGGACTACATCAAACTTAAGAGCTGTAGAGCAAAGGACACCATCAGCAGAACAAAAAGGCATCCTACAGTTTAGGAGAATACATTCATAAGTGATTTATCTGATAAGGGACTAACATCCAAAATATATCAATAACTCATATGCCCCAACACCAAGAAAAACAAATAACCCAATTAAAAAATGGGCAGAGGACCCGAATAGACATTTTTCCAAAGAGGAAATACAAATGGCCAACAGGCCCATGAAAAGATGCTCCACATCACTAATCGTCAAGGAAATGCAAATCAAATCACAGTGAGATACCACCTCACACTAGTTAGAATGGCCACTATCCAAAAAACAGGTAATAATAAGTGGGTGGCAAGGATGTGGAGAAAAGGGAACCCTCCTATGCTATTGGTGGGGATGTAAATTTGTGCAGGCACTATGGAAAGCAGTGTGGAGGCTCCCCAAAAACTTAAAATAGAAATAGCATATGACCCAGTAACTGTACTTCAAGGAATTTACCTGAAGAAAACAAAATCCCTGATTTGAAAGATATGTGCACACCTATGTCTATTGCCACATTATGTACAATAGTTAAGATATGGAAGTAATCAAAGTGTCCACCAGTAGATGAATGGATAAAGAAGAGGTGGTACATATGCACAATGGAATATTATTTAGCCATCAAAGAAGAAAGAAATCCTACCATTTGCAACAACATGGATGGACTTAAAGAGTATTATGCTAAGTGAAATAAGCCAAGCAGTGAAGGAAAATATCATATGATTTCACTTATTTGTGGAATTTAAAAACAAAACAAGATGAACAAAACAGTAGACAAAGAGACACTAAGAAGTGACAGATGGTTACCATGGGGGATTGTTCAAGGTGGGTAGGTAGGAAAGGTGACGGGGATAAGGAGGCACAGAAATCTCAATCATAATATAAGCTGGTCATGGGGATGGAAGTGCTGCATGGAGAATATAGTCAGTGGCTCTGTAACAACTTCCCATGTTGACAAATAGTAACTGCACTAGCGGGAATGAGGATTTAATAATGTGTGTTACTGTTGAACCACTACATCGTATACTTGAAACCAATATAACATTGTGTATCAACTATACTTCAGTAAAAAAAATCATAGAAAAAAATAACAAAACTGACATAAGTGGCTACCTTAGGAGAAATGTATGGACTGTGACTGGGGTGTTAGATGGGGAGGTGAGTTTGTAGGGTATCGGGAATGTTCTTTTTTTTTACCAGAATTACAGCTTCATGAACATTCACTTGGAAACGTTAATTAAAGCTGTGCTTTATGTTTTACATGCTTTTACTAATTGTGTGATATATTTGAAATTCAAAAGTTATACAAAGTTGAAAAAGAAAAATGTAACTGACAATTCTGACAACTTTCCAAATTTATAGTGCTCAGGGAAAATAGGTGTTCAAATATTCCCTTATATTTCTTCAATTATTTTGATGGCAAAAAGTCATTCTCCTGTATCCTGAAGGATGTATGAATAAGAAGGATGGGCCCTGATGCCAATATTATCATGAGGCACTAGTGGTGGTCCACATCTGCACATATCATCTTACACTAGCCCATTCCTCAGGGCTGATGTCTCTCTATGACTGAACACACAGGATATAGGATAATTAGGTCCCTATATTTTGAAGTTTTAGGAAGATAAATAACTATTTGGTCATTCCTAGAATTTTGGAAATTCTATTTTTCCTTTTAAAACATGCTATCCTCTTCTGGCTCCACTCTCTCCCCAGGAAGCCTTACAATTCAAATATTAAAATTATAATAAGACAGTCTTCTAGTGTAGTAGGTAAGATTCAGGTGATGGAGCTAGACTTCCTGAATTCAAATCTCATGTGCCTTTTTTATTAGCTACATGATTTTTATCACTGTGCTTCAGTTTCTTCATGGGATAAATCAGTAGAGTAGCAGTACCTATGTCATAGGGCTGTGATTTAATACATGCAAAATGCCTATGACAGTGCCTCCCACATAGTAAATGTTTAATCAATACAGGCATACCTTGTTTTATTGCACTACAATTTATTGAGCTTTGCAGATATTGAGTCTTTTATAAATTGAAGATTTATGGCAACTTTGTGTTGAGTAAGTCTCTTGGTCCCATTTTTCCAACAGCATTTGCTCACTTAGTGTCTCTATGTCACATTTTGGTCATTCTCACAATATTTCAACTTTTTCATTATTATTATATTTGTTATGGTGATCTGTGATCAATGATCTGTGATATTACTATTGTAATTTTTTAGGGTACCATGAACCATGCCCACATAAGATGACAAACTTAACTGATAAATGTGTATGTTCTGACTGCTCCATCAACCAGTTGTTAACCTGTCTCTCTCCCTCTCCCTATTCCCTGAGGCACAACTATTGAAATAAGGCCAATTAATTACCCTACAATGTCCTCTAAGTGTTCCAGCGAAAGGAGAACTCACATGTCTCTCACTTCAATCAAAAGCTAGAAATGATTTAGCTTAGGGAGGGAGGCATGTTGAAAGTTGAGACAGGCTGAAAGCTAGCCCTTTTACACCAAACAATTACCCAAGCTGGACATGCAAAGGGAAAGTTCTTGAAGGAAATGGAAAGTGCTCCTCTAGTGAACACACAAATGATAAGAAAGTCAATGAGCCTTACTGCTGATATGAAGAAAGTTTTAGGGGTCTGGAAAGAGTATCACACCAGGCACAACATTCCCTTAAGCCAAAGCCTCATCCAAAGCAAAACTCTAACTCTCTTCAATTCTGTGAAGACAGAGAGGTGACGAAGCTGCAGAAGAAAAGTCTGAAGCTAGCACAGGTTGGTTCATGAGGTTTAAGGAAAGCAGCCATCTCCGTAACGTCGAAGTACAAGGTGAAGCAGCAAGTGTTAATGTAGAAGCTGCAGTAAGTTATCCAGAGGATCTAGCTCAGATAATTAACGAAGGTGGCTTACTCTAAACAACAGTATGGACAAATAGCTTTATATTGGAAGAAGATGCCATGTAAGATTTTAATAGGTCTATAGGAGAAGCCAATGCCTGGTTTCAAAGCTTCCAAGGACAGACTGACTCTCGTATCAGGAGGTGATGCAGCTGGTGACTTAAAGTTGAACCAATGCTCACTGACCATTCTGAAAATCCTAGGGCTCTGTGCTAAATCTATTCCGCCAGTGCTCTATAAATGGAAAAACAAAGCCTAGATGACAGCATGACTCTTTAGAACATGCTTTACTGAATATTTTAAGCCCACTGTTGAGACCTGCTGATCAGAAAAAAAGATTCCTTTCAAAATTTTACTCCTCATTGATAATGTGCCTGGTCATACATGAGCTCTGATGGAGCCATATAACAAGACTGTTGATTTCACAGTTATAATACAACAGCCATTCTGCAGCCCATGGATCAAGGGGTCATTTCAACTTTCAAGTCTTGTTATTTAAGAAATACATTTCATAAGGCTATGGCTATAGATAGTGACTCTTCTGATGGATCTGGGTGAAGTGAATTGAAAATCTTCTGGAAAGGATCCACCAGTCTAGCTGCCATTAAGAACATTCATGATTCATGGAAGAGGTCAAAATTTCCACATTAACATAGTTTGGAAAACATTGATGCCAACCTTCATGGGTGACCTTCAGGGCTTCAAGATTTCAGTGCAGGAAGTAACTGCAGATGTGGTGGGAATAGCAAAAGAACTAGAACTACAAGAGGAGCCCTGAAGGTGTGACTGAACTGCTGCAATCTCAGGATGAACCTTTAATGAATGAGGAGCTGTTTCTCAGAGAGGAGCAAAAAAAGTAGTTTCTTCAGATGTAGTCTACTCCTGGTGAAGGTACTGTGAAGACTGTTGAAATGACGCAAAGGATTTAGACTATTACATAAACTTACTTGATAAAGCAGCAGGTCTGAGAGGATTGACTCTAATTTTGAAAGACATTCTGTGGGGAAAATGCAGCAAACAGCATCACATGCTACAGAGAAGTCATTTGTGAAAGGAAGAGCCGATCTGGTATGGCAAACTTCATTGTTGTCTTATTTTAATAAACTGCCAAAGCAATCCCACCCTTTGGCGACCACTGCCCTGATCAGGCAGCAGCCATCAACATCAAGGCAAGACCGTCTACCAATAAAAAGATGATGGTTCACTGAAAGCTCAGAAGATGGTTAGCAATTTTTAGCAATGAAATATTTTTAAATTACGGTACATACATTGCTTTTTTAGACATAATGCTATTGCACATTAAATAGATTCCAGTATAGTGTAAACTTTTTGCACTGGGGAAACAAAAGATTCCTTTGACTCACTTTATTGGAATATTCACTTTATTGCAATGGTCTGGAACTGAACCCACAGTATCTCCAAGGTATGTTTTACACTAGAAATGACATTTTCCTCTTAGGTCTGTCCTTGCCCTTCTGAAGCCCATAAATTCCTTTGTATTTAATCAAGTTTTTCACATCCTTCTTTGAACTATTTACCTGCTCAGGAAGAATAGATACTCCTAAGTATTATTTATTTTGTTGTATTTTCTCTGGTCACTTGCTACCTAAAATAGACCTTATAATGTGTTTTCCTTTCATAGTATAAAACCTAAAACATTTTGGGTGGATGGCTCACTAAAGTATCCTTTATTTCCTGACTTTGAAATACCAGAGGCTTCTCAGTTATCATCATCCCTTTCCCACCTCAGCCCCTTCTCTGGCAGCATGATCCCACAGTAAGTTCTAAAGTTCTCTTTCACCAGCCAGCCTCATGCACACAAGGAAGTGCCTTTTAAACCATATAGAAAACATTTCCAAATATTTGAAAGGAACTACTTTGCAGGCAGGTTGATTTGTTTGTTGGTTGGTAGAAATGGAGCAAAGGAGGAAAGATGAGGTGACTAAGTACCTAAGGATTCAACCATCACTACAGCTTCCATCCGATGGCGTGAATCATAGACTGTGAATGGTAGGAGGAACTAGGAAATTATATGGCCTTCTGTTACAGATAAGGACAGAGACTCTCAGGCCACCTCCTTACCCACAACAGTCAGGAAAAAAGACAGAAGAGAACTCAGTTTCATGCCTCTGGCCCAGCATTATTTCTCTCATCTATCTCACGTCTCTTAGCCAAAGTGTCTATGCTATGCTGTCTTAGAGGAAAAGTAATTAAGAATAACTATCCACACAGCTAAACAACAAAGGTAAATGGCTCTTACACATCAAGGTACAATCTGGGAAATACCACTTCCATCCCCAGCTGTTCAGACAATTAATATTGTTAGAGTGCTTAAGCATAATCACATACACTTAATTCCAACAACCCTGTGAGAGTTGGAAGTCACTTCTCTCGCCCAAAGTCACAGAGAAAGTAAGTATTTAACTCCCAGGCTCAAGCTCAAGTCTTCTTTAAACACTGACTTAACCTTCTTAAATAAATCACTCAACAGTTACTGAGGTGGCATTAGGGGCTTGGTGCAGAGCACAGATAAAAGAGCTCTAATCAGGTAAACAACTGCACAAAGTTAAGGTAAGTGCGATGCTAGATGTATGCAGGGGATGCAATGGAAGCCCAGAGGAGAGGTCAGAGAACTTTTTTGGAATACGCAATGCAAGCTAAGTTTTAAAGAAAGAGATGTTAGCTAGACCAGGCAGGGGAATGGCAATCAGGAACTAAAGAATGTGTAATAGCAATAATAACAGCTACTTTATATTGAGCACTTGCTATTCTCTGTGCTTCTTCAATTTCAACCACCCTATAAAGTAGATACTGTATACTGTTATAGTCCCCTTTATAGTTGAGAAAAGCAAGGACCAGAGAGGTGAGGTAATTTGCCCAATGTCACACAGAGCCTAGATTTCAACTAAGGTAGGCTTCAATAGTCAACATGTGAGAGAACAAGAATAGTGCTTGCTCAAGGACAGGCCACTTGTCTGAATTGCAGAAGTGCAGACTATGCAAGATGAAGTGTAGTGCATTAGGGCTGGTGGAGCAGTCAGGAAGCAGGTCCTGATCTGCGCTTTCTGCAAGCATACTACGGTGCCTATCCGGCCCTGACAATGATGAGATGCACACCACTAGAGAACATTTACCACAGAAGAGGCATAATCTGATATACAATGTGAAGGGTCCTTCTGGAAAACACAAAAGGGATAGACTGGAGAGGGTAAAAATGGAGACAGGGCGACCACTTAGAGTTTTATTATAATAACAGGCAAGAGATAATGATAAACAAAACTAAGGTAGTGGTACTGGGCATGGGGAAGAGAAGATGGAGCCAGCAGATATTTGGAGTGTAATATAGATATATAAGACTTGGTATTTAAGAGAAGAATATTGACTCACACCCAAGTGTTTTTATTTTGTGAAAGGTGAATGGCTGTGTTGTCCACTTGGATATCAACTACAGAAGTGGGATTGGATTGGGGCATTGTGTGGAAATTAGTTTTGGACATGATGATTTTGTGGTATGATGAGACAGACCAGAGAGTTATCTGGCAATCAGGAGGGCAGATATATTTGGTGCTCAAAAGAGACCTGAGGTTAAAGTTTGGGTGTGCAATGTAACACACACTGTTCTATTTTAATGATATCGATCCTGATCGGAACATTACTATCATTATTGCCCTTTCCCAGATCTGAAGAAACCGCAGCACAGAAGGGCTCAGAGGCTTGTTCAGGAACACAAAGAGAGTGAGTGGCAGAGCCGGGATTTTAACCTAGACAGTCATCTTGGAGGACAGGCTTCTACAGACCATCCCCTCCTGCCTCTTAATAAGCATCACGGTGGTTCCAGTAAACACAAATATTTATTTCTTGGAGGCAGACGACTGGGTTAGGATAGGCAGAGAGCTTTCCTAACAAGACTGCTATCTACTAAGCCCTTGCCCAAACCAAGGCATGTTAAAATTCCTAAGAATACACACACACACACACACACACACACACACACACACACACACACACACAATTCTATTGTGTGTGTGTGTGCACGTGCAAAATACAGCAGGGTTTTAAGAGAAAATCTACTTGAGCGACTATGGTGTCGCTTCTCCTTGGCCAAGTCAAAGATGTTTGGGTTGGAGTGAGGTTTAAACTCTCAGCCTCTTCCCCTGCTCAAAAGCGGACAACCTATCAATCAGCAGAGAGGAACCTTACCCAGGAGTAGAAAGGCAGTCACCTAACTGCTCCCTACCAATTTAGTTAGGGATTCGTTCTAACTCTTATTTGAAGTGCCCAGAAATTAATGTAATATTTCCTGTATTCATCTGCATTGCCTGCGGGCTGGAAGTGCCCCCTGTGAGAGCCACCGAGTTAGGTAGGGAGCTGTATCCAGGGCAACTCAGAACCAAGTTAAAGCAGGAGGAGCCCTTGTAGAGTGGCGCTGGCGGTGGGATTAGGATCTGTTCTGTGAGACCCTGTCCTGCTGATAAATTGAAGTGGTAATTTGGGATTTAAGCAGATAGAGCAGTAAATGTATTAGAGGGAGGAAAATACAAGGGGAACGCCTACCGGGGGAACCATACAAGTTGATGAGTGAGGTTTTGTTTTGTTTGGATATTTAAATTCAAGTCTCTCCTTTTAGCTTTGCATTTGAATCCTGAATTTGAGCATTTTTTCTGCTACCGCAAATATATTAATAAAGTGGACTGCCTTGGTTAGTCTAAATTGCTATGTGTTTGCAAATACATTTCAAGAGAATGACACTCAAGAGAAAGCTTCTTTTGGACCTAAATCAGAGTCTGTAAGTAACTCTTGACCTTGATGCATTTGTGCCCTGTGTGTAATGAAAGTAGGTGCAGAAGCAGTTGAAATCTTCCCAAACTATTCATCTCTTATTGATTCACTTGTTCTATTGTAAGCAGAGAGACACGTACACACTAGTTTAAAATTAGGAGCTCCCAGGACTGTGATGAATGAAAGAGACATAAGTTGCCCTCTGGGATTTCAGAGTACAGAATTTTCTCAGCCAGGAACTGTTGGGAACCTTATTATCCTCGCACATTCTAAACACATTCATTAATTTATTTCTTTAGTCTACAGATCCCCAATCATTTCTAGGATTGCTAGATTTTTAAAGCCCAGTTACTTGGCAGTTCTCCAAAGGGTTATATAATTTTTAAGTGACTAAAAAATAATTTTTGAGAATTCAAATTAATTGAGCACTATTATGAAGTGTTGGGTGTGGTGGGAGGATGGCAAAATGTTTGGAATTCCTTTCATTAAATTAGAATCTAGTAACCCTTAAATGACGTTGCATATACCCAAGGGAAAAACCAACCTATTCACATAAACAGTTTGTGAAAGAAGCATGGACTACTTCAAACACACAGACTGTTCTCTATTTCCACTGAAAATATTTCTCCCATTTCTAATATTTTAATTTAAAAATTGGGTAAAATAAAGTCATCACTATGCTCACAGGAAATCTGTCACCTCACTTTCAGAATCAGGGTTTATTTTTAAGCTGTTTCCTCTCCTTGACAGTAATATTTGGAAAAAGCCAAAGAACTCCTCAGTTTCTACCCCCTAAGAGCAGCCCATATTGCAGGGAAAAAGTTGCAGTGGGAGGGTGGAGCTTAAGGTGGTGGGTTTTGACTCTCATTGTAGTGATGGCGAGGAGACTGATTCTCTGTAATTTATACCTTCTTCACTTGTAGGCAGTTACACTGCCTGCAATAGTGACAGCAGAACAAGCAAAATCTTCTTTGGTCTTCTGTATGGATAGCTCTATATCCCCTAATGCATTTTGACCCCTGCTTTGTTGTTCATTTTTTTCCATTTACTCAGAATTCCTCCCCAAAGGCAAATATACCAGGAAGCATTTCCATGGGCCCCTTACAAGACTCTGTATCCAATTTTGTATTTATAATTTGCACTGTTTATCAGAAGGGACCCAACAGTGTACACATGTCAGGCCCCACAAAATCTGGAGCCTTCCTGGGCCTCTTTTAACCTCTCTCCACCTACTGAAATCCTATTGATCCCCTTACCTTAACTGCCTATACCCTGAAAGCCTTGTTACAAAATAGGGAAACAATAAAATCTGGACCACAAAAATATCAGACTGTCCTTTCATTAGCTTAGTCTCCTATGAATAACATCAGACATATATAAGTAATAACCATTTTAATTTGCATTTTGTGAAAATATTACATAAATACTAGGCAAGTAATGTTTACATTAAAGTCCAATATCACTGGCCTACATTTCATTGAGGTAAATGTTTTATCATTGGGGGTCACTTGCTTACATACAAACACATTATTGATTTCATATTGCCTTCATTTGTCTCTAAAATTTTAGATAGAAAATTGATTCTCTTTTGAGCTTTCCACACTATAATCTCAAAACGTAGATTGAACCTATAAAACTAAGCCTTATAAAAACTGAAGACAGAACTGAAAACCTCCACATTCCAAACAAAGGAGGATCCTTAAGATCATGAATAATGTGTCTACAGTATATTGCTTCATTTATTTTTTCATAAGATGGCTTTTTGTATACTTCTGGTGTATAGAGAACAATTTTTTAAAATACAGCATTTTACAATTCTGGGGGAGAGATTTCTTCTAAAGGGTTCTAATGTGTCAGAACAATTTGTAGAAGCTAAACAGCCACTTCCACATTTTCAGAAAGCCAAATCTTGACAACTTGTTACTTAGAGACTTTTTTGCATTAAAAAAAAAAAGGAATTGATGGGGGAAGAGCAAACAAAAATTTCACCCTTCTCACTCTGTTGATCTAAAGCAGTGCTTCTCAACAATAATGTGCACACAAATCACACAGAGATCTTGCAGATTTTGACTGTTTGGGCCTGGAGCTGGAGAATGCATTTCTCACAAGCTACCTGGTGATGCTGGGGGTGCCCATCCCTCGACTTATACCTAGAAGGCATATTCATTTCCTTCTTCTACCCCTCCAACACACTTTTGTTTTAAAACACAGATCAGAAATCCTATGATATTCCCATGTCATTAATAGCTTAGTAGAACTATAAATTTTCTTGCAAAGAGCTCCAATTTTTGAGAGATAGGATTAAAGATGGTGGAGTGAGAGATGAGAGAGAGGCTTCTTCCTAAAACTGCATATAATAAGAAAATATAATTAATACAACTAATCCTGAAAGAGCAACAGGAAAGAGGACTGCGCCAGACTGCATACACCTGGACAAAAGAGCAGACCTCACGGAACAGGGTAACGTACCAAAATTGTGGCCGGCAGGACCCAAGCCCTTCCCCCACCCCAACTCACTGGCAGGAGGAAGAGAAACAGAGCAGGAGGGAGTAGAATCCTGCGACTGATGAATACCCAACTCAGGAGATCTGCTCTGGTAGCACAAACCTACATTTCACGGTGCTTGCATGGCACTCTCATGAGTAGGGGATTGGAAAGCTAAGAGAGGCAGAATTCCTGGGGAGACTAGATTCCAGCTGCTTGTGGAAAGCAGCGATCCATATATGCCTGCTCTGGGACAAAAGAAAGGTGGGCAGTCTGAGAGACTTCCTAACAAGGAAGCCCTTAGCAGGAGGGCTGATATAGGGGCAAGGATTGCACAGAGCTTACTGCTAAGGAGAAAGGACAGGTAGACAAAATTGTCCAGGTGCACTCTGCCCAGCAGGTTGGGAGCTTTCATGATCTTCAGGTGTTTCAGCTCCCTGGCTGGCTATACAGCTCCAAGGACCCCCTCCATGATACACAGCCTACTGCGCCTTTCTCCAGGGCAGCCCCACCTGGCTCGCAAACCGGCAAACCCTACCCTACCATTAGGCCAGCCAGAGGGAAGATCTGTCTACAGCAACTACAAACGCAAAACATGGAGGCTTATACCTCTGTGCTCGGCCCACTGGTTCAGGCACTCGAGACAGGCACAGCAGCCAGGAAGCAGGAAACAGCTCTTTCCTCCCCCCAGGCACCAATACCACTCCCCTGAGACCGCCTACATTGCTTCAGGGGCTGAACAGCTCCAGAGTGTAGAGTTTCTGGGCACTAGAGGGTGCCATATACAAATATGAAACACCAAAGGAACCTGGTTCAAAGTAAAATTATTAATACAACTCCAGAGAAAAATTTAACTGACACTGACCTCATGAATCTTCCTGAAAGGGATTTCAAAATAAAAATCATTAACATGCTCATGGAGGTAAGGAAAGATATTCAAGAACTCAGGAATGAATTCCAGTCAGAGATCCACTCAGTGAAGAGCACAATGGATACGGACTGGATACGGTGGAGGAGACGATAAATGAAATAGAACCTAGAGAAGAGGAATACAAAGAAGCTGAGGCACACAGAGAAAAAAAGATCTCTAAGAATGAAAGAATATTGAGAGAACTGTGACCAATCCAAAAGGAGCAATATTCGCATTATGGTTTACAAGAAGAAGAAGAGAGAAAAAGGGATAGAAAGCGTTTTTGAGGAGGTACTTGCTGAAAACTTCCCCAGTCTGGGGGAGCAGATGGTCTCTCAGTCCATGGAAGTGCACAGATCTCCTGACACAAGGGACCCAAGTAAGATAACGTCAAGACATACAGTAATTAAAATGGCAAAGATCAAGAATAAGGACAGACTATTAAAAGCAGCCAGAGAGAGAAATAAGATCACATACAAAGGAAAGCCCATCAGGCTATCATCAGACTTCTCAGCAGAAAACTTACAGGCCAGAAGGGAGTGGCATGATATATTTAATGCAATGAAGCAGAAGGGCCTTGAACCAAGATTACTTTATCCGGCAAGATTATCATTTAAATTTGAAGGCGGGATTACACAATTTCCAGATAAGCAAAAGCTGAGAGAATTTACCACCCACAAACCATCTCTACAGTGTATTTTGGAGGGACTGCTATAGATGGAAGTGTTCCTAAGATTTAATAGCTGTCACCAGAGATAATAAAACCACAGTAAAGAAAGTAGAACCGCTAATTACTAAGCAAATGCAAACATTAAAATAACTATCTCCAAAGTCAATCAGGGATAGACAAAGTGTACAGAATATGATACCTAATATATAAAGAATGGAGGTGGAAGAAAAAAAAAGAACCTTTAGATTGTGTTTGTGATAGCATATTAAGTGAATTAAGTTAGACTCTTAGATAGTTAGGAAGTTAACCTTGAACCTTTGGTAACCACAAATCTAAAGCCGGCAATGGCAATATGTACATACCTATCGATAATCACCCTAAATGTAAATGGACTGAATGCACCCATCAAAAGACATAGAGTCACTGAATGGATAAAAAAAGCAAGACCCACCTATATGCTGCCAACATGAGACTCACTTTAAACCCAAAGACATACACAGACTAAAAGTGAAGGGATGGAAAAAGATATTTAATGCAACTAATAGGGAGAAAAAGCAGGAGTTGCAGTACTTGTATCAGATAAAATAGACTTCAAAACAAAGCCACAAGAGACAAAGAAGGACATTATATGATGATAAAGAGGTCAATCCAACAAGAAGATATAACCATTATAAATATCTATGCACCCAACACAGGATCACCTACATATGTGAAACAAATACTAACAGAATTAAAAGGGGGAATAGAATGCAATGCCTTCATTCTAGGAGACTTCAACACTCACTCATTCTGAAGGAAAGATCAACCAGACAGAAAATAAGTAAGGAGACAGAGGCACTGAACAACACATTAGAACAGATGGACCTAACAGACATCTACAGAACTCTACACCCAAAAGAAGCAGAATACATATTCTTCTCAAGTGCACATGGAACATTTTCAAGAAGAGATCACATACTAGGCGACAAAAAGAGCCTTGATAAAAATCAAAAAGATTGAAATTGTACCAACCAGTTTCTCAGACCACAAAGGTATGAAACTAGAAATAAATTATGCAAAGAAAATGAAAAATCCCACAAACACATGGAGGCTTCACAACATGCTCCTAAATAACCAATGAATCAATGACCAAATAAAAACAGAGATCAAGCAATGTATGGAGACAAATGACAACAATATTTCAACACCACAAAATCTGTGGGATGCCCAGAAGGCTGGGCTAAGATGAAAGTATATTGTAATACAGGCCTATCTCAGGAAGAACAACAAACTCATATAAACAGTCTACACTCACAATTAACGAAACTAGAAAAAGAAGAACAAATGATGCCCCAAGTCAGTAGAAGGAGGGACATAATAAAGATTAAAGCAGAAATAAATAATATTGAGAAGAATAAAACAATAGAAAGAATCAATGAAAGCAAGAGCTGGTTCTTTGAGAAAATAAATAGATGAACCACTAGTCAGACTTACCAGAAAAAAAGAGACTCTACTCACATAAACAGAATCAGAAGTGAGAAAGGAAATATCACTATAGACACCACAGAAATACAAAGAACTATGAAGGAATACTATGAAAAATTATATGGTAACAAACTGGATAACCTAGAAGAAATGGACAACTTTTTAGAAAAATACAACCTTCCAAGGCTGACCCAGAAAGAAACAGAAAATATGAACAGACCAATTACCAGCAATGAAATTGAATTGGTAATCATCTGGACCAGATGGCTTTACCACTGAATTGTTTCAAACATTTAGTGAAGACCTAATACCCATCCTCCTTAAAGTTTTCCAAAGAGTAGAAGAAGAGGGAAACTTCCAAACTCATTCTATGAGGCCAGCATCACTCTAATACCAAAACCAGGCAAAGACACCACAAAAAAAGAAAATTACAGACCAATATCCCTGATGAATATAGATGCAAAAATACTCGACAAAATATTAGCAAACTGAATTCAAAAATTCACCAAAAGGATCATCCATCATGATCAAGTAGGATTTATTCCAGGGATGCATGGATGGTACAACATTCGAAAATCCACCAATATCATCCACCACATCAACAAAAAGAAGGACAAAAACCACATAATCATCTCCATAGATGCTGAAAAGCATTTGACAAAATTCAACACCCATTCATGATAAAAACTCTGAACAAAATGGGTATAGATGGCAAGTACCTCAACGTAATAAAGGCCATATATGACAAACCCATAGCCAACATTATACTTAACAGTGAGAAACTGAAAGCTTTTCCCTTTAAGATCGGAAACAAGACAAGGATGCCCACTCTTCCCACTTCTATTCAACATAGTACTGGAGGTCCTAGCCACGGCAGTCAGACAACACAAAGAAATAAAAGGCATCCAGATTGGCAACAAAGAAGTTAAACTGTCCCTGTTTGCAGATGACATGATATTGTTCATAAAAAACCCTAAAGAAAACACTCCAAAACTACTAGATCTAATATCTGAATTCAGCAATGTTGCAGGATACAAAATTAATACACAGAAATCTGTAGCATTCCTATACACTAACAATGAACTAGCAGAGAGAGAAATCAGGAAAACAATTCCATTCACAGTTGCATCAAAAAGAATAAAATACCCAGGAAAAAACCTAACCAAGGAAGTGAAAGACCTATACTCTGAAAACTACAAGATACTCATGAGAGAAATTAAAGAAGATACCAATAAATGGAAACACATCCCATGCTCATGGATAGGAAGAATTAATATTGTCAAAATGGCCATCCTGCATAAAGCAATCTACAGATTCAATGCAATTCCTACCAAAATATCAACAGCATTCTTCCACGAACTAGAGAAAATTGTTCTAAAATTCATACGGAACCACAAAAGACCCTCAATAGCCAAAGCAATCCTGAGAAGGAAGAATAAAGCTGTGGGGATTATGCTCCCCTACTTCAAGCTCTACTACAAAGCAACAGTAATCAAGACTATTTGGTACTGGCACAAGAACAGACCTATAGACCAATGGAACAGACTAGAGAGCCTAGAGAGCCCTAATATAAACCCAACCTATATGGGCAATTAATATACTATAAAGGTGCCACGGACCGACAATGGGGAAATGACAGCCTCTTCAACAACTGGTGGTGGCAAAACTGGACAGCTACATGCAAGAGAATGAAACTGGAGTATTGTCTAACCCCATACACAAAAGTAAACTTGAAATGGATCAAAGACCTGAATGTAAGTCATGAAACCATAAACCTCTTAGGAGACAACATAGGCAAAAATCTCCTGAATATAATAAGCATGAGCAACTTATTCCTGAACGCATCTTTGAGCCAGAAAAACAAAAGCAAAAATGAATTCATGGGACTACATCAAACTAAAAAGTTTCTGCATGGCAAAGGACACCATCAATAGAATAAAAAAGCATCCTAAAGTATGAGAGAATATATTTGTAAAAGACATATCTGACAAGGGGTTAACATCCAAAATATATAAAAAACTTACACGCCTCAATACTCAAATAACCTGATTAAAAGATGGGCAGAAGGTATGAAGAGATAGTTTTCCAAAGAAGAAATTCAGATGGCCAACGGACACATGAAAAGACACTCCACATCACTAATCATCAGGGAAATGCAAATTCAAACCACAGTGAGATATCACCTCACACCAGTAAGGATGGCCACCATCCAAAAGACTAAGAACAACAATGCTGGTGAGGATGTGGAGAAAGGGGAGCCCTCCTACACTGCTGATGGGAATGTGAGCTAGTTCAACCATTGTGGAAAGCAATATGGAGGTTCCTCAAAAAACTAAAAATAAAATACCATTTGACCCAGGAATCCCACTCCTTGGAATTTACCCAAAGAATACAACTTCTCAGATTCAAAATGACATATGCACCCCTATGTTTATCACAGCACTTTTTGCAATAGCCAAGATATGGAAGCAACCTAAGTGTCCATCAGTAGATGAATGGATAAAGAAGAGGTGGTACATATACACAATGGAATACTATTCAGCCATAAGAAAGAAACAAATCCTACCATTTGCAACAACATGGATGGAGCTGGAGGATATTATGCTCAGTGTAATAAGCCAGGCAGAGAAAGACAAGTGCCAAACCATTTCCCTCGCTTGTGGAGTGTAACAACGAAGTAAAACTGAAGGAACAAAATAGTAGCAGACTCAGAGACTCCAAGAAAGAACTAGTGGTTACCAAAGGGAAGGGGTGTGGGAGGGCAGGTGGGGAGGGAGGGAGGAGAACATTGAGGGGTATTATGTCTAGTACACCTGGTGTGGGGGATCATGGGGAAAACAGTGTAGCACAGAGAAGGCAAATAGTGAATCTGTGGCATCTTACTACACTGATGGACAGTGACTACCTACATAGGGGTATGGGTGGGGACTTGATAATATGGGTAAATGTAGTCACCACATTGTTTTTCATGTGAAACCTTCACAAGAGTGTATATCAATAATACCTTAATAAAAAATTAAATTAAAAAAAGGGCTCCAATTTTTCAATGATTTGGGAAAAAATTTTTATGTGAATGGGAAGATATGGCTAAGGAGGAGATCTGACTCCTAGGCTAGTATTAAGAAAACTTGAATTTTTATTAGTGAATCGAAGGCTAATAGCAGGGTGATCCTGGATAAGTCATTGGGCCTTTCCAAGCTGTGGTCTTTTCATGTTTAAAATCATGATGCTGGACAAGGTCCTTGTGGAGACCTCCCTCCAGTTTTAGATTCTCTAACACTGGCCATGTGTTTGTATGTGTCAGGAAGGATAACACATAATTAATCAATTTACTTAGGCTATTTTAATAATCAGTGCAGATTGCCAATCAACATATCTGCATAATTAATATAATGATACTGGGGCTTAGTATCAATTAGGAAGATTGCTGAAAAGAACAAATACTTTGTTTATTTCTTTCTTTGTTCATTTATTTCCAACTATAGACTCTGCTTTTGTGCTTCACTCATAGTAGAGGGTAATTTCCAAAATGAGAATTAAGAGATGTAAATCAAGACTTGTCTGTACTACAATCAGCTATGGGCTTTGGCTGAGTCACTTAAACTCTTTGCAAATGGGTTTTCCAATCTCCATCCTAGAAAAGTAATATCTGGCCCTACTAACTCACTAGACCATAAGGAGCCAGAATGGGACATAGTGTACCTATGCTGTTTTAGGAAGTTTTTAAAAGTTCTTTGCAAATGCAGGTTATATTTTTATCACTCCCTAACTCTTTTCTAAATAATTTATCAACTGGCAAACAAAAATACACTTTGCATTTTGTTATGCAGGCATTTTCTTTTCATCTATATATTGACTGAAATAAACACAAAGGTGCAGAAAAAACCAGAAAGATATGAGTAAATGAAAGAAAACCTTTCCCAACAACACACAGAAATCTATGGAAATAGATTTTCTCTGAAGAGTCTATTAGAATATTCTTAATGATCTAATAAAAGAAAGGAAAAAGACTCAAAAGTTTCATAAATCGTTTTGCACTTATTTTATTATTAGGAGAAAAGGGAGTTGTGTGGCAAAGTGCAAATTATGAGCTGAAGAAATTACAAAGTGCACATCTGCAAAGGAAATAGATGTGTATTTCACTGGGAATATAATTAATAACTATGCCCACACCATTTTACACTGTGATGGAGTAACTATTGAACTTGACATTTCCTTGACAAAGTTGCATTTTTTAATAGACCCATAATACAGGATTATTCTACTTTTCTTCTTACTGGATGAGCATGATGACAATCATACTAAATGTGATCTGGTTCCATCTCTTTTCACTGTTCCTTGAATGCTAAAAATTTATGTAATATGAAACATCAAAACATGAAGAATATGGTAACACCATCAAAGAAACTACAGAAATGGTTTTAAGCACTTGGTTGGGCTCTTTCTACTTCAAATACAAGTAGAAACATAGACCACTCCTGAAAATCTGAAATAAATTTAGTCACCTTGCAATCTTGCTAATCTGGCTTGGCTGGCCCTACCTTAAAAGCAAGACAAATCTTAAGTCCCTCAAATATAAGTTTCAGTCACATAACTTAATAAAGGTAGAATTTCCACCATATCTCCTTCCTGACTTAAAAGAAACAAATAAGCTAACAAGCAAAAGGCAGATGTGAAGGCCTCTGGATTTTTGAAGCCTGGTTAATTGAAGTTACTACACAACTAGAAAACAATTTTATCTAAAAAACCTTATTCTTTTAGCCCTAACTGAAAGTGTTCTTTAGATCTATCCTAGAAAATGCAGTCTGGTTAGCATTCTTATTTTCATAACAGGATTTTGCACTACCTCGGGGCCATCACTTCAAACACCATCTCATTGTCCAGGATGATACACATAAAAGTTTAAGATGTGTATAGCTCCTAAGGTATACCTGGAATTTTCTGTTTTTGCACACAGCATTATTTTCTTACATCTCTTAAAATAAAATAATTGTTTTTAAAATATGTGATATGTTTTGATCTTTTTCTATTGCTGCAATCACCCTAGTTGAAACCCACTCCATCTGGTACCCCAAATAGTGTTGCACCCTCCTAACCAGCCTCCCAGACTCAGTTTCTCCTTCTACCCTCTGTCTCCTGGCAGAGCCCTATTTTCAAAGCACCATTCTGTCAGGTCAGCCCTTGATCTTGATTCCAACTTGAGAAATAAACCAAGCACTCATGTCTACCTGCCCTTCCTTTCCAAGTCCCACTAAAAGAGCAGAAGAGGTTGTTTTGTTTTGTTTTCCAACAAGTAAATTCTAAGAGTTCTGGTCAATAAAAGAAGAAACCAGAAGCAAATCATAAAATTGAAGGAAATTGATTCAAAGAAAATGGAAGTAAATTAAAGGAGAAAAGACGAGAAGGAAAACTGAAGCCCAAGACATCAGAGGTAAGATCAACCTGAGTACACAAGTTCAAAGAACTGGCATGGGCTGCGGGGTGGCAGCAGGAGGGAATGGAAGACAAGTGTTCAGAAAAGCTGAACCTCAGAGTTTTCTCCCCACTCTCCCTGTCTAGAGTGTGAAATGAACAATAGCAAACCATAGTTTTGCCCCAAGAATTTCCTTCTACATAAAGTGGGTGATATGGTTGGTAAGCAAGCCCACTGAGAGAGCTGGACTTGAGAGAGGAACATAGCCGTGCTGCACGTGATAAGAGACCTTCTCACCCGAAACGGAGGAGACCAAAGTGCTCCAGGGCCAAAATCAAGCCTCCTTACTTGCTGATGTGCCTGGCAGCTTCACACTCCTTCAGAAGAGCTTGGCAAACATGTACACAGTCCCTCCATGTGAAGAGGAGGTCTGTCGGAAACCTACACAGCTGCAGAGGGAACACACATGGAAGATCTCCCTATTGGAGGGACGCCAACAGCATGAAAGAAAAGGACAAGAAGAACTTGCAGATCAGATGAGTTAGTGGAGAAAATATATTACTCATCAAACAAAAGAAAACTAAAGATTATAATCGGTATCGTTAAAGAGATTTGAAAGAACATGATATCCACTAACAAGAATAGGCTGTTAATGGAAGAAAAAAGAGAAAGGAAAAATTATTGGAAATTAAGGAAAAAAAGAAGACTGCTGCAATTGAAACATATGCCTATTGGACTTGGGAGCTTGGGCTCCCCTTCTTCCAGTGGTGGGAGGTTAAGAAAACATTCCTACCTTTACTTTGCCAAAGTACAATGAGAATACTGGGTTCTGCATTGAACAATATTGACATAACATAGTATCATTTTGTTGGGTTAAATTTTATAGTCATCCTAAAGTGAAGAAGAATGAGAAAAGGAGGAGAGGGAGAAGGTAGTTTAATTATGACTACAGAATAGAAAGTATGTGTTTAAAAGCTTGAAAAAAATCAGAATGCAGAGAAGAGGATGTGCAAAACAGTGATTATGTAAAACGAACGTGCCTTTCATAGTAAGCAAACGTCTGAGTAGTCTGAGATTGATAACTCAACAAATAATACTTTTACCACCCAACAATATAGTTGAATAGAACAAAAAAAGAGGGAGACGGAAAAAGAGATAGCTAGTATAGGGAGGGAAAGAAAGAAAGAAGAAAATAGTTAAAAGTGGTTTCCAGTGAGAGTGAAGTTGTTGGGTAGAAGAAACTTTCATTTTTCATTTTTGTCCCTTCAAATTGTTTGAAATTTAAGTATAGGTATTACTTTTATTTTTCATTGAGATTAACCAAAATTGCCAATAAATTTATTGCCAGCTAGCTGAAATTTCAATGTATATATAATTTCCCCCACAAAATGTCACTAAGACATAAAGATGTTTTCTCTCATAACTTTATGACACATTTCTCATGGAGTTTACTATAAGACCGAAGCCTAAAAGGTACTGAAAACATGAATTCCACTATCATATTTTAACCTTTTATTTTATTCTTAAATTTTAAAAAGTCAGGTTTTTATATGCAGTAATTACTTAGATGTTAGAAAAGATTAAGAGAGTTGGTGTGACATAAATCATACGTATTCAACATAACCATTGTTTTGAAAGGAGGCACTACTCCAGAAACCATACTCTTTTTGCTTCATTTTGTTCTGAATTCATTACATGTACCCAACTTAGGACACCTTTAAGCTTATACTGATCCCTCACAGACTTGGAAGGGATCTTTTAACTAGTTATGCAGTTAGACGTTCACACACACAGTTGTGTACTTCATTTTTGATGCTCCTTTATTGGGGTGCATATGTGTGTGTTTGCATTCATGTCTATAAAGAAAACATATCTTTACACCTTGGCTGCCTGGGATTGAATCATGAATGATGAATGCCTCCAGTATTTATATAAATCATAACCACTAAAGGGACCCATCTATAATGGATATATTTCCCCAAAACATTCATAACTGCTGTCATCCATAAAGTTGTTACCAAGAACTGCCCAAGAGGACTTGCTGTATTCTTGAGAGTGTCTGAGCCCCTGATAGGAGGTACTACTGTCAGATCGTGGGAAAGGTCATGGCTTTGAAAACCCCACATTTTCCAAGGCCCAGAAAATACAAGACAGCTATCTGAGGATTATCAGTCCCACTCCCAGACAGAGAGAAAACAGTGCATCACCCAGCATTACAATTATGTTCCAGGTAGTATGGTCATATTCCACTTTGAAATACAAGATTCCTTATCTAGGACTTGAAATCAAATCACCATTTCCCTGCTAGTAAAACAGCATCGAAAATAACACCTGGCTCAAACTGAAAGAGACACCATTTAATCTTTTGAGTTCCAGTGCATTTTCTCTCTTACCTGCATGCACATGTCTCATATTGGTTATCACTCTTCTGGTTACTAGGAGGCTCAGGTCCCCATTAAGGATAACTTCTTTCAAAGCAAATAAACAAACAAACAAAAAGATAAAGAGAAAAATCTAAAACTAATTGCAAGAAGTCTAACACCAGTTGTTGCTGTTGTCAAAGAACCACGAGTGAAATGATAATGCAAGAGAAAGATATTTTCTCTTCACTTTTGGGAGGAAAAACACAAAAAATTAATCAAACCACGGCTATCATGTGTGGATCATTTATTCTGCATCACGACAGATATAAAGTAGTACATGAAACCATGACTATGGAAAAGGAACTTAAAAACCAATTGATGAGACAACAAATATAGATAGAGAAAAACATTTTTGCAACCTGGCCATACATGACATGTGCCAAATGCATGGTCCAGACTATGGGAGCTCAACGGGGAAGAAACAAAATTACTATTATTTATTGGATGCCAACTGTATGCCAAGTTTATATATAATGCATTTAATTCTTACAATAACTGTACAGAATTAATAGTAGAATTTTCACTTTAAAGTTGGAGTAAATGAGATTACTAAATTGAGGTTAACTAAATTGCCCAAGGCCTGCAGCTAGTCTGTGGTTGGCATATTCCAACAAAATCTGTTCAACTCCAAAGTCTACATTTCCATTAATGCATATTTAGTGCAAGAGTGAGCAGGTAACCTTTTGAAGCAACAGTGTGTGAGACAGGGGCTTGAAGGATTGGTGGAAAAGTGAAAGGAAGGATGGAAGGGCATTTTACTCAGGGGAAGAGTGTGAGCAAAGAAATGCACAAGTGTATCTGGAAACACTTGAAGTTGAGGATTTATTCAGGGGAAGTGCAAGACAAGGTGGGAAAAGGCAGGTTGAAGATCAAGTCCCCAGTTTTAAATGTTCAGGAACAGACTTTCAATTTCGCCCTTTCGGGCAGTGAACAGCCAAGGAAAACTTTTAAGCAGAGGGGAAGTTCCAAGTGGTGGCGATGATATGAGTCTCCTGAGAAGTATGTAGAATGTACTGGAGTAGAAAAAAAAGACAGGAGAAGGGATGCCATGAAGAGGTTTGGGGGGTTGTTATGACTGTAAATGTCTCAAAAACTGAAAACTTCAAAGAAGCACTGACATCCCTTTAAATTTGCCATGTGCACACCCTGTATCTATCTATTAAAATCTGGTTCTGTTTATCTTTCTATTTTTACTAAAAGAAAACCATAACTTCAGAATTGAGCCCAGTTCTAACCAGTACACTTTAGGTCCCTGGGGTTTATGGGTCAAGTCCCCGGAGGGCTGCACATTTAGAGCAGACTGCTTGCACATGCAAACAGGGCTCATACATTTTGCCCATGCCCCTGAAACAACTGATGTACTCTAGTATATGGTGTATGTTTTTTATAATTACACCAGAAGAAAGCATTCTTTATGGAAATAAATGTGCTTTTTAAAAACACATTTCTGAAAAGCAGCAGGCAAGGCATTAATAACAAAGTAAAATGATAAACTGAATGGAAGTCTGAGAAAAATACTATATTTGTATTATACAGGCATTGTTTTCATTCCTGGCACCTTATTTTTCATGTACATAAAGAGAACGCAAGCTACAGCAGGGTGAGACAAAGATCAATGCTGAATGTATTACTTGGCACTGGTCAGATGCAGTTTAATAAGAAAAAAATTGATCCATTAAGCTAAACCTAATTTTTGGCCAAAAATGGTTGAAATCTCTTCTTTATCCTGCTAGCTTCATAAAGACCTATAATATTTGGAAGAAAGAACTCAAGTCTGAGTTTAATAAGATTAAATGTATTGAAAATATACTTAACAAGAATCTATCAAGTTGTTAATGATTGCTATTAATATCAAACAATTTTTGTATAGAGTTTTTTATTAGAGCAGTTGTAAGATACAGCCATCAGAAACACAATATAAAAAGGTTTTCAGGTAATTTGTAACAGCTACAATTGCAGAACTCAAATCTTAACCTACAAGAGATAGCAATTTATTTTATCAATCAGTTTCTAACACCAGCGCAATTCAATTTGTAAAGTATGTAAGTGCTGGTCTGAGGCCCTGTGCAGCCAAGTTCAGAAGGACCACGTCTATAGCTGGCGATAGTGCTGTTACACGTCAGGAGATTATAAAGTGGAGGATTTAGTGTTATAATATTTGGAATTATTTTTGAAAACACAATGTTTATTTCAAAGCAATTATTTTAATTTGGCTTCATCTCAGATCATTAAGAAAGCAGAAGTTTTAGTCTCAAATTTCATAGAATCATGGAACGTAAAAGATAATAGGAAATTCAGTGACTGGTCCAATCTGCCCATCTGTAGACACAGAAACTATGGCTACAGACTGATTCTGTAAAATAATCTGTCAAGTATACATGCACTGAGGGAATACAGAGTGTTTTTATTCACAAGATGAAAAATGTAGCTAATGATAACTGAGGCCACAGAAAACTGTGATAGACAACTTGTAGCCACGACCACAGTGTATCAACCTGAAAAACATGGATAATAAATATCTTTCAACCTAAATAATAAAGACTTTGGCTCGAATGCTCTAATTCTTTACATCCATTTATTTATATGGATGTTTACTATCACATTACAATAAATCCAGAAATAAACACACACACACACACACACACACACACACACACACACACACCTATACACATTTTGCTTAGAACTCAAGTAATCAATATTTAAAATGGATCTGTGAAAACTGGAATATTTTAAAGATCATTACTTACATAAGCAATTATACTAATAAAATAGTTTTAAATGACCATATTCCCAAAAACTGGGAAAGGAAAATCATATTCTTGTACCTGTTTTAAAAAAAACCCTACAGCCTAGGCCTGGGTGATGAGCTATGTATGCCCTTTTACCTCCAGGGTACCAATTTAAATCTCCTCTACATCAGGAAGGAGAAAATATTGTTTCCATTTTAATGGCTGTCCAGTCTTCTATGCAAAATGGATAGGAGCTTTCAGTTCAGATCTTAGTAGATAGATGCTTACATATTAGAATTGTCACCTAGGAGAAAGGACAAGAACTGAAAGATGATGGTGGAGAGGCTCCCTCTTGCTCTGCATACAGTACATCCCACGTGTGGGAAGGACATCTAGGGTGCTTTCAGTCCACAGAAGCTAATTAAGTATCCCTCATAATTGCTGGATTTATTATAATTTTAAAAATTTGAACATTTGCACGTGCATATGTTTTTCCACATAAGGCACACTTGCAGAAGCATGCTGGTGGTCAAACACTATGAACATTAGGCCATGGGGACTTGAGAGTACCTTTTTCCAAATTATAATTCCTGACTATTTTTTCTGTAAGGTATGATATAAGAACTCTATTGGTGATTAATTTGTATTTTAAGCATGTAAATCACTTCTTGGTTGCCATGTTAATACTGATTTAGAAAAATACACACTTCAGCTTATATTGATCTGTTTTTTTAATTCTTCATCAGAAGGATCTAATATGGTTGCTTTTGCAATTTGCTTTCAATGTTATCCTTTTAGGAGATGAAGTAACCAAAAGATATTGACAATCCAAAGTAAATTACATGGTACCAGTTAGACTTCCCTGAAGGAACAGATACACCCCTGTAATCTGTTCAGCTCACAACTAATAGGCTGGGGATTCAGCTCTGTCTTAATCTTTACTAAACTATGACTTTCTTCTTAACACACAACATTAGTCTTCAGGATATCTATCAAATATTTAGTAAATCTTCTAACACAACTTTCCTATGAAATTACAATCTACATTATGAATCAGAGCTTTAAAATATATATAAATCTAACATTATGTTGTGATACTTATCAAGGCACACCAAAAAGGGATGTTTTGAGAAATATTATGCCTCATTTTTGAAGCTCTAGACATGTAATTAAAAAAATTTTTTTAATTTTAAAATCTTGAAGCTAGTTTTCTTATAGAAGTTGAGTTCATCCATAATTACATAATTTGCTAATGGGGAAAGTACCTAAACATATACCAAGGAGAAAAAATAAACCCTAATCCTCTAAATGAAACTAGAACTTGAATATTGTCACAGGAGAGCACACACAATTGTCATCCAAATCAAAGAAAAGTGAAACTGAATCATATCTATATATACACGTGTGCAGACAGAATACAAAGTCACACACAATACTTTCATGAAGACAGATAACCAGATACACATATATTTAACGATTTCAATACTACAAAATGAAAGCTGGAGAAGGAGATACCAAGTGATAAAGACTACAAAAAATATTCAAATTAACTAAATTTACCTAAAAGTGGTCTTTAGAGTTAAAATACTGACACAATAGGAAAAGCCTACCAGGCCTCCTATATACCTCAGTGTCATCTGGAGAAAAAAAAATAGTACACAAAACTGTAAACTGTGGACAGATTATCTAGAAGTAATTGATGTTTCAAAATTCATCAAACTGTGGAATGGAAATTAAGAAAGCTCAACACTAACAAAAATGCAATCATAGGAGAAGTGATCTAAAGGAATCAAGGATGGTGAAGGAGCTTTAAAAGGAAGTAAGTTTTGGAAATTGTGTAAAGCTGTAGGATATGCCAGGGAACTCCTGAGAGGGTTGAATGAGTTTAATGCCTGGTCCAACAAGAAAAAAAGTGAAAGAAAAGAAAATGAAAATGAAAATTATTAACCATCTCATAAGATAATGTCCTTCCTTCCCATTAATATAAAGGTATATACCCACTAAAAATGTTTCCCTGGTTTAAACTGTTGACCAGTCTGCTTGGAGCCTTGATTCTATTTCCTGGAAATCTTTTGTTAGGGTTGTTATCAACAAACATGTCTCTGTATTCCTTTCAAGTTGTATAACAAACCTACAGAACAAATTAATAACCCCTTACGTTTATTACTGGTAGTATAAAACTTTTTTTTAATTCATATGATATCTAAGTCTGGAAATAGAATCCTGGTCTTCTGATTTTTAGTTTATCTTAAAAGTTAATTTAAAATGCTGCTTTCTATGAAGTTTTCTAATAATAGGCAGTTAATTTCCAGTTAATCGGGGTAATGGGGAGATGGAGGTCATAGATCATCAAAATCACAATTAACATAAAGCTAATAAAAACACATTTTAGATGGAGTCAATGTAAATTTACTTAAAGTTACATCTAGGTTGGCAAATTTAATTATAATGCATTTAGACAATGGAATACATACAACTATTTTTTAAAAGATAAGGTTGATATGTTTAAATTTATATATGTATATATGAATATATATGTAAATAATGTATATATGCATACGTATTGAAATATAGAAATAGGATACCTTGCTATTCATATGAAAATTGAGTGTGTATGTGTGTGTATGAAATTCTGCCTTTATAGATGTATTTTAACATCTGAAAATGATTTTCACCAAAATAAAGTGATTGCCAAAAAATATGTATCTAATATCAGGATAGTCTAATTTGGTCTTGGTTTTGCTAGGCCAGCTCCTCCTGAAGATATGGCTCTGATTTCTTCCTCTCAAAACACTCCTTCCCATGTCACAAACCCTGGCTCCAACACATCAACTGATTTTGATCGACTTGTTAAACATGAATCTCATGGTGCTTGGATCAGGCTAACCAACCAGAATGTTTTTCAAAGTTCCCTTCCATTCTGAAACGGTCAGTTTGCCTTCCCAGACCAGATTGACACAGATTCTGGCGTTCCCCGTGCCCCCTCCTCACTGGAAAGAGCCCAGGGGGCTTTGTCAAGGTCATCGTGAAGGTGTGCCTCTTCGGGGCTCTGGGGATTCATGGCTTTTGTCTTTCAGTCTACTTGAAGAGAGTAATCAATATTCAAAAGAAATTAACCTGTACTTTTTTCTTTCAAAAAAAAATCCTTCTACTTTTATTTGACCTATAAAGCAAATAATTTAACTCTTTCCTCTTTTTCTAATGATTTGACAATTTCAAGATTTTTTTTCTTGAACGTTAAGCATTATTCTTTTTACATTAGGTTGACTACATTTTTAGCATATGGCTACTCATCTAATGGGTAGGTGACATAGATTTTTGAATGCAGCAGGAAACACTGTATGGCACTGATTAGTTAATATGTATTTCTAAACAGTAGATGTCTTCTAATATCTGGGGTGTTTGTTTTGAGTATATTTATAGTGGTTCTTTTCATTTCTAACCACAATAAATTTGGAAGTTGATTATATTTTCATTAATTTATATTTATTCTTTGACTACCTTTTTTGCACCACTAGCTAGTGCAATGTTATATGACTAAATTAAATAGTACGAATGCACAAGGGGAGGCATTTAATGTGGAGTTAAGAATCTTTCTGTCTGTACAGTCATCACCCCACCCCTTTAATCCTTTCTGCTTCTCCATTGAGAAAATGAAAAAGATCAGAGAGAGGAAGAAAGATTGATTTTTTATTCTTTACTTTGGGTGTGTATTCACTTCATCTAGGACATTGTTAATTAAGCTGCTCAAAATGTTTACAAAAAATATATATTTTACTTAAAATTAGTCCTTTAGTCACAGAACACAGATTTAAAATGGAAGTTCAATGGTAAAAATGGAAATAGGTATGTAAAGACAAAGTCTTTGCAGTGATTCTTCCACATCTATACGTGTATATAGGATATTTCCAGAATTTTTTACCTATGTTGACCCAGCACTTTTGGGAGGGGTCTAATCAAAGAGATAAATGTTATTGTAATTAGTTCCTAAAATTAACTACAATCAAAATGACTAGAATAAATATATAGCAACAAATACGTATGTTTAAACAATAATACCAATTTGATTATTTTAATGTAGCTTGTATATACATGTGCATTTCAATTATTGAAACACAGCTCTCCCTAGGCCTACAAGATTTTACCTACCTACACACACACACACACACACACACACACACACACACACACACACACACACACTCTTTTATACACATATATGTATACTTGTGGAGTTGTGTCTCTCAAATTGTCTTTACAATATTTATGATCCAACTTTGTGTAGTTATATACTGTATGGCTTATATTAAAAAATTAGAAATAAAAAATCTTTAATTGTATTCCTGAGTGGAATAGAGAGTGCAGAAAGGAAATAAGGGAATATGGTAGCCACAGGATAGACAGATAGACACTACAGAATGAAAAATTAAATGGAATAAAACAAAGAATGAGATTTAATAGGAAAAGCAAAGGAAAAAGGAAACTAGATTATAAATTCCTACAGAGAATCATCTTTATTTTCTAGATGTTTTGTATCTACTCTCAACACCTACATTGCTGTTTTACAATGGTGGGCTCTCAATAAATGTATCTGATTTGCTAGGAAGATAGAGCAGAAAGCCTATTGGCTAAGGACAGAAGAAATGAATTTATGGGCAATATGCAAATTTGACATTGTTCATTTTCCATATTACCTAATGGCTATTTTCACTTACTTTATCATTGATGAAATTTTATTGGTTTTAATATTTTATACCCCTAAATTAGTATCTCAATCATTAACTATTAAGAGAGGTACATTTTATTTAACATCTTATTTAACATTCCAAAATGAAACTTTATCAGGATCCTATCCAGAGATGAAAAAACAAAACTATAATGCAAACAGATAGTACAAAAACGTTATATACAGTGATACTGGCCTTAAAAATGAATGCTTATTTATTGATAATGGGCTTTAAAGATTCTTAAAGTCTACAAAGTGAAACAGAAAAGGTACAATTCTCAAAATACGAAGAAGAGGTATCTGCCCTTTCTTTTCTCTACCTGCAATCAGAATAGCAGAATTATTGCTCAAAGAACTAAGGTCCTATTTTCCAGCCCTGGAAATAGGGGATACTATTTCCTTCAAGGAAACACATATATCAAAGCTGAGGCTCCAGTCTTCAGCCAACAGAGAAATTATTCACCAGAATATTTGGCCTTAAAGAGGCTTAAAAATGCCTCCCTTCTTTCCAAGGTCATTATCTGTTACTCTTACAGGAAGGCAGGAGAGTGAATCTGCCAACCTAGTTTTGGCAACCAAAGACCACAAGAGAAATTCTCCTTCAGGAAAAGAGCCTCAAAGCATTTTTTAAATTAATCAGTTCCAAGAGTCAAAACTGCAAAATGGTAACTTGTTTATCTTCCAAATTATTTTTTGGGTCAAAATGTTTGGGTCTATAGAAACACACACATTTTTTTTTAATTCAAAGAAGTAAACTTGTGGTTATTTTCATTACCATTAAGAGCATAATATTTCAGAGGTGACATCCCCATTACCAACAGGTACCATAACAAGATATGAAAAAAGCATTTGTTTTAATTGATGGAAAAGGAACATAGTTATACATAATTAGGAGGCAAGATCATTTAGGAGATAGAGTCCAGGGCAATGAGAGCATGGGCTTGAATCTTCACTGTGCCATTTGCTGTGCTAATTGTGTAACCATGGCAAGTCATATAACTTTTCTGAAACACAATTCAGTAAAATTGGATTATTATTATTAGGAAAATACAGCTACCTAGAGTTTCTATCTCAGATCTGTTCAGGGGAGAAAGTTAATCTTTAGGATTCAAGTTATTTCTTAGCCCAGTGCCATAAATATTCTTAAAATAGAAATAACTGCCGAGTATTTCAAAGAACAAATGTCAAGTACTTTTGGTGCATGAGATAAAATCATGGCTAGGTGTGTATGAATATGTTAAATACACATCAAAAATTTCCCAAAGTCTTCATAAGAAATGATTAGTAGTATTTCTCTCTGGGAAGTAAGACTGGGAGTTGTAAGAGGGGAAGAGCTGAGATAGGGAGATTTTCATAATGCTTAAACCTTTAACAATGTATGTATATTATATATGATTCAAAAAATAATTTGGAAGATAAACAAGTTATCTAAAACATCAGCATGAGGTAATATATCTTTCTCAACAATATATGGAAGTAATTAATCCATACTCCTTTTCTCACATAGATTAAATGATCTATGAAAGTTAAAGTATAAAAAAAATTACCCAAAGTAATTCATGTCTAATAGGAGATTAAAATGTCAATAAATGATTTTTTAATAATGCCTTGTAGGTACATGATGCCTTTAGGCTACTGACTAACATTTGTATTGCAAATAGTACAAAATGTTCTCAATGTTTGGTGCTTAAGATATAATCAACCAGTATAATCACCACCACCATTTTTATAATGATGAAGACTGTAAACACCTTAGAAAACATGGAAACACCTTTAGGATGGGGAGCAGAATCATTCTTATTTCTCTTCACATTTCCATTGCATACCACAATGCTTGGCACATGGTGAATCTCTAATAAGTAAATGTTGAATAAGTAAGCAAATGAATGAATGGATGACACAGAAACATATCCATTCAATACTTGCCCCAAACTGTAAGTGACCATACTGGAGATGTCCATCTTTTCACCCTCAGCACCATTCTACCTAGAGAATCTCCCCTAGCCCTTTAGAGTATATCTCTGCTAACAGGCCAGAATCTAGTGTTAAATACTTATCGGGATATCCCTTCCTGACCTCACCATCTTCACCAAGTATCATCCATTTCTTTGCTATCCTTTTCAGCAAAATATATAAAAAGAGTTGTATGTAAACATGTTCTTCATTTTTTTAACTAGAACCCATTACAGTCAATCTTTTGTCCCCACCACTCCACAGAAACTATTCTTATCAAGTTCTCCAATGACTTGCTAAATCTAGTGGTCAATTCTCAGCTCTCATGTCACTTCATTTATCAGCAACAGTTGACTCACTGGATCATTTTTCTCCTCCCTTACTGGTCATTTTTTCTCAGCCTTCTTTGCTGGCTCTTCCTCTTTCCTCTGACCTCTTAATGTTGGCATGCTCTCCTCTCCTCCTACACTAACTCCCTTTAGACTCATGGATTCACATACCATCTAGAGGCACACGGCTCCCAAATCTGTATCTTCAGTCCAGACTTTTCTCTTGAATTCCATACTCTTAGATCCAACTAACTATATCTCCACTAGGATATCTAAAAGATATCATGAATTCAACAAGCCCCAAACTATTTCACCAGCAATTGTACCTCTAAGATGATGGTAACCCCACCTTTGTAGTTGCTTGAGACGAATTCTTTGGAGTCATCTTTGATTTCCTTCTTACTCTCACACTCCACACCCAAACCATTGAGAAATCCTGTTGATTCTACCTCCAAACTAGATCCAAAGCATGATATTTCTCACCCTACTCCAGTGTTGCTAGCCTAGTTGAAACCTATAGTCTGGATTTTTCTAAGAGTCTTCAATAAGACCCTGTACTATACTGTTGCTATAGTCCCCATATCACTTATTCTAAACACAAAATCCAGAATGACCTTTTAAAAGTAAAGTCACTGCCACTTCCCTGCTCAAAAACCTAGGATTGCACCCTAGTTCAGTTAGAGTAAAGGCCAAAACCCAGATAATGGCCTACAGGTCCATCATGATCTAGCCTGCTATTAACTTTCTGGTACCATCTCTAGTACTCTCCCTCATCCCTTTCCAGCCACTCAGAGACTGCAGCTTAAATGTGCTGCACATGCTTCTACCTTTGGGCTTTTGCCCCAGCTATTTGCTTTACCTGAAATCATCTTCTTTTATGAACTTGGCTAATTCCCTTACTGCCTTCCAGTCTTTTCTCACATCTCCCCCTATTTAATATATTGCAGCTTATCCACCAACCTCCTACCCTCCTTACCCTGTTCTTTTTTCATTTTTTATCACACCTACCATCTCTTAATCTACTTTATAATTTACTTATTTCTTACGTTTACTGTCTGTCCTTCCTTGCGAAATGTAAACTTCATGAGGGCAGGGATTATTGTTTGGTTTGCTCACGATCCAAATATTTAGGGTAGTCTGGCTCCTAGTAAATTCTCAATAAATATTTGTCCAAAAAATATTAATAAATAACCAACAAAGACAATAAATGGCAAAGACCTTACTGAACTTATAACAGAGAAACAAATCTGTGTTATAAAATTAGAAGTTTTAGAATTGTTTCCCTAATGCAATTTTTGCTTCTGCAGTTTTCTGGTTGAAATTTAAAATTTACAGAGGAAATGCAGCAGTATTCCCACAACTGTACCTAAACCTCTCTCATATCTGGGACTCAAATCCTGGCTCTTATAAGAGCTCACAGCTCCAATAGGAGTTGTGCGTTTATCAATGGTGACACAAATGGGCCCACATAGTATTTTGTACATATGGTGTTAACTTTTATGCTTTAATATATATGTGCAATATGTCTGAATTATACTTGCTCTAGGAACCATCACTTTTATTTTACTGACTTTTGTGTATTTAAAACCTCAGGCTTAATACAGTATTGAATTAAAGTTCTTTTTTGGTTGTTTAATTTCCAAAGAAGAAAAATTAAAGAAAAAAGAACAATTGCTTATTCAAATTTCTTCATTTGTACAATGTTCAATGCAAAATTCTCCCAAGTTCAGAAAGTGCATGAGAACTAAACATTAGAAAATGGATATGAGGTCCCCAAACCTCTCTGCAGTGACTTCAAGGAGGTTTCTAATACATACTTATTATGCCTAATTAAAAAAATATATGTTAAATAAAAGACTAATGTATATAGCTTTTAAAATATTGATGAAATATACTCCCTTAAACCCAAAATAAAAACTTATTGCAGCCATAGTTGCAGACGTTTCCAACTGAGTCTTATTTTATGTTCTTCCATTAATCTTACAGTTACTACAACACAAGGAAACATCTGAAAAAGTGCTTAATTAATTTTGTCATATACCCACTTAAACAACAAAATATAATGAAGCTGAAAAACTGAATTTGAAAGGAAACATAAAAATCCCTACCACAAAGAATAAAAATTGAGAGCATTATGAATACCTCATGATAGATTAGCATTAACTAAATTAATAACTAGATGGAATAACTTTTAAAAACCTGTATAACTAACTGTTACATAAATGTTATCTTAAGTCTATAGATACACCTAAGGAAGACTTTGAAATGTTTGTTAATATATCAAAGTGAAATATAATTCCACCAAATAGGAAGATTGATTGAATAAAACATCTTCAAATACTGTTTGGAATGGATTGTATTCAAGCTTACTTTCATCTATACCATTCAGAAGTGTTATCATAATGTGAACATATATCACACCATTAGCCTCAGTTTCTATGCCTACAGACATGAATAAGCTGGGTCTGGCTAGGACCAACAATATTAAAGTGTGGGTAGTGGAGTGGCTCAGATTTTCTAAAATAGTTTCAATTTCAAATATTCTCTCCCTACTTATTAGTTTGTATGAACCAATGTTTGTTTAAACATGTAACTTAAAATTTTTCTTTTTTTGTTGTAATTCTAAATTTATAAAAATTAAAGAATAATTCAGATTGACATATATCAATCCAAAAAATAAAATTTTAGGGAGATCATACGTGTTAACCTCTTTAATTTAACACAACTTGTTTTTAGTACTTTGGATTATCATTTGTCTATAAACAATGTACTAGTAATAACAATTCTTCTCTCTTTGACCTGATAGGATCTCTACTTGAAAAATGTTATTGGTGACAAGTTTCTGTGAGTGAAAATAAATTGCATTAAAAAAAATTTTATAATTCATTTTTTTAAACTCACACTTGTCTGTCCACCAACCCCTCAGATTAGTTTAAATACTTTATTAAGTAGTGGCTTAAAAATCTAGACAGTTAATCAAATAACAAATATGTCAGCAGACTGCTAGAAATCATGTTTACTGACACACTCAAGTCATGTCTAGTGACTGTGCTTGCCTTTGCCATAGGGAAAGGACTCCCTCAGGGAGGAACAGTTTTTCTAGAACTTTCTGCATCAGTCTACTTTAGTATTACTTAAACTCTCCTTTGAGAATTTCCTAAAAGCAAATAAACACAAAGAACAGCTAAAACATCAAGGAAAGATTGACCCTAAAGGTATAATTGTCCTAGTTGTTCAGATTTACTTACACCCTGATGGGTGAAAAACCAAAAGGTAGGCAATAATTACTTGTCCGTCAGCTCAGAGCACAGCATAGGAAGAAGGTGAGAAGGCCATAACGTGAAGTGGGATGATGGGGAAGACCATCTGGGAGTCCAGGAATCAAATGCCCCCACTTCTATAATTATTTGTATATGGAAGCTTGAGGAGCTCACCCTGTTCTGCCACCTTACTTTCATTTCTTATTTTATTTTCTTTTTATAATTTATCTCCATGATTTTCTGTTAGCTTCCTATTAACATCTATCAGAAAGCCTAGTTCCAGTTATGACCAGCCTAAGGGCAATAGGTTGAATTGGGTTATGGAAAATATGAAATAACTGATTTAGTTTCCACAAGGTCTTCATGGACTGAATGGAAATTATCCAAAAGCAGTGAAGGATATAAATATTCATATTCTGTCTTTCTGTCTGTATTTCTCTCTTTCATGGTCTTTTTGTATTTGGTTTTGATGACAATCTGTATCTCTAAGGAAACCTTTTTTTTAAAAACCACAGCCAGTATCTGAATTATCTTAAGCTAATGATAATATGCCAGACAGAGTGTATGAATGGGTTGAGATTTATAATTTCCAGTGACTATTTTCAGTTTCTCTGTTTTCTGGTTAATGTAATTTTATAAAAAGTCACCTTCAGTAGGATATATAGTATGGTTGAAATCTGCCATGTTTCTGATGAGGAAGTGCAGAAATAGAGAAAACAAGGGAGGCAAAAAAATAAAATCAGGCTTAATAAAGAATTTCTGTTTATTCAACAACTATTCATTTGCTCAAAAAATCATGTACCAGGGAACAGAGAAGTAAACAAATAAGACCCTGCCTTCATATTATAGCAGTAAGACAGACAATATACCAAAAAAAAAACCAGCAAAAGAAAGACCCCATTACTTAGTGATAACTGCTATGGAGAAAAACAAAGCTAGGAAAGAGAGTAGGGTGGGGTGCTGGTGTCAGTAGGGTGGGTAAGGATGTTCTATCTGAGGTGGTGGTCTGCAGGTAGAGGATGGAATGAAGGGAGGCAGCCAGCCATGTACCTCTCTACCTGTTGAGCATAAAGGCATTCCAGGCAGGGGGAACAGCAAGTACACAGGCTGTCAGGGGTCTGAAGAACTGCAAAGCAAGCAGTGGGATGGAGCACTGGGGTTGAAAGGAAGAGACCTGAGCAATGAGGTTGGAGAAACAATCAAGGGCCAAATCATATGGGGCCTTCTGGGTCATGAAAGTCTTTGGATTTATGCTAAGTGTGATGGAAACTCATTAGAAAATGCACCATTATTTGATTTCCTCTTTTAAATGTCACTAGTTTGCTGGGTTGAGAAGGCACTGTTGAGGGGAAAACTGTGGAAGCTGCAATCCAATCTGGGGCACATGCAGGAGGACAGTCAAGGTGATGGTGACCAGGACTGGAATGGAAAGGCAGAGGCTGGGAAAAGGATCAGCTTGGGGATCTACTTTGAAGGGAGAGCCAGCAAAAATTGCTGACAGGGTTGGATGTGCAGTCTGAAAGAGGAGTTGAGGATGAATCAACGACCTTTTGGCCAGAGCAACTGAATGAGCGGTGGCGTTGGCATTTTCTGAGATGAAGACCACTGAGGGAGGAGAGCTTTGTAGAGCTGAGGCTAAATGGAAACCAAGTGTTCTGTGTTAAACGGGTTAATTTTGAGATGCCTATTAAATGATGACAAGCAGCTTGATCTCAGAAGACAGGCAGCTGCTGGAGATAAACAAGTGGGGTCATCAGCACATAAATTCTACCTAAGTCTCGAGAGTGCATGAAGACCCAGAGAACGAGATGCATGAAGACTGGGCCCTGAACACACCAATATTTTAAGGTGGCAAAGAGGAGCAGGAGGATCCAGCAAAGAAAACTTAGGACACAGCAGTGAGGTGGGAGGGAACTAGGAATACTAGCCAGGAAGCATTTCAAGGGTATCAAGAGCTGTTGAGATGTCAAAGATGAGTACTGGAGATTTCAGTAGAGTGACAACTAAAAAAGCCCAACTGAAATTTGGTCAAGAGAGAATTAGAGGCAAGCATGCAGAGAAAACCAGTACCTTAGCAACAATCTCATGCCAAATTAGCAAAGCATCACTAGGAATTGTATTTCATGTTGTTCCTTAGTTCTTTGTTGCTTAATTTTCAGCATGGCCTCCAGTCATTTTAGTACTGAACTTCTGAGTTCAGTGTTTGTTGGACTAAAAGCTTCATTTTGAGCAGTTTAAGTAAGAAATAAAAGAAGGCAGAAACCATGCAGACACTTCAATTTGAGATTTTTCTATAAACTATGTTGTTGTGAGCATTATATTATTCTAGTTAATAAACTGACATTAATATCTATGTATTTTTTTCTCTAAATTTGTCAAAAAGAAGAATGGCAAAACCTCCAAATGACAGAATTTTGTAAAGCATGTGTTGGATTTGATGAATGTTTAGTTAGATTAGGCTTTGAAGACATCAGTTTTCTGAGATCATTTTGAAAGGGTAGGAGGAAAATGACAGACTTAATTAAGTGATTGCTGCAATGATTTTTCTTTTTTTTTTCCTTTTCCAGATCTGGAGAGAATAGACCACAAAACAAAATGAACCATTACATAGGTGAAAAGAATTTTACAGCTCTTTTCCTATTTCCACATGTCCTTTATTCTTTTTTCAATGTGCCTCTTACTGGCTTTAGCAAGAGTATTATGGATAAGAATTATAAGACTGTTAAAATAATGAGTGAACAGTTTCAACTAAATGAATTTGCATGAGTCCACATTTTAGTCACATATCAAGATCCAACTCTGTTAAATCTCCATTGAGACCTTCCTGATCCCTTAGAATAAATCTTTTACCTGTAAATATAAATAATATTCTATGTGTAAGTCGTATTCATTTTCTCACTTACTAACTAATGTTCATTGTGTGCTTACTGTGGGCTGGCACTCTTCTCAGTGCTTCAGATGCATCAGGGAACAACCTTGCCTTATGAAGCTGAGGTTCTAGCAGGGAACAGACAGCAAACAACAGACATCACAAGCAAATAATCACCTCGTATTTAGAAGGTGATAGATTTTGTGGTACAATTAAATACAGAGCAGAGAAGGGTGTACAGAGTTCTAATTATTTAAAACAGAGGCTAAGATGGGGCTTACCAAGTGGGTGAAATCTGAGCAAGGACCTAAGGACTTGAAGGGGAGGGAGTTAGAGACATGAGTATGTGGGGAAGAGCATTCCCGGCAGCAGAAGGGGTCTATAGAAAGAACTAGAAGAAACACATCTGGTTTGTTTGGTTGGTTTTTTTGTTTTTTAATTTTTTTTAATTGAACTATAATCGACATGCACCTGGTGTTTTTGAGGAACAATAAAGAGACCAAACTGGCTTGAGGGAAGTGAGAGAGTGGAAAAGAAGTAGTCGGGGGGTCAGGGGCTTATGTATAGGGGCTGGAGGAGGGCAGATTAGGACCGTGAAATGGGAGCCACTACAGAGTTCTGAGCTGAGGAGTCATATGATCTGACTCAGTTCAAAGGACCCTCTGTCTGCTCTGCTAAGAATAGCTGGGGCTGGGGGGTGGGGTGAGAAAGAAGAGTCAGGAGGTCAGTTAGTAGACTCTGGCGGTTACCTAAGCAAGAGATGATGGTGACTCAGAATGAGTGCAGACAGTGGAGCTGGTAAGAAGTGGCTGAATTCTTTCAACATAGCAATTTTTTATTTTTGTCATATTTATATACACATCTTATCATTTCTAGACTATACACTCCTTGAAGCCAACAGTTGTGTTCAGGTGTACATTTCTAACAACGGCTGTCCAGTAATATTTTTAATGACTAAATGAATGAATGGCCACTAGACAAAGAATGTAGTTGATCAATGTATCTGGCACATACCCTGTATTTCAAGACATATTATGAATGGACAACAGCACCACCAAGAGCATCAACTCTGAATAAAAAGAAGGAAAAAAAATCTGTGTACTACAAAACTGTTGGCAGAATAATGTAAAGGGAAAGCTGTCCTTCATATACATTAGTTTTACTGAATTGCTCACAAGTTTCTAGAAGTAGTCTACCACTACTGTATTTTCTCTGCTTTCTCCTTGAGGTAAAATAGCAGCCAAGGGAGAGAGAAATTTCTAGAGAATACAGGTTCACAGCTGGTTTTGTCACAGAAATATTTATCACTCTAAGAGCCAGTCAAATGACATTCCATAATGCTAACCCTTACTGCAGTTAACACTGCGGGGAAGAAATCTATCTCTGTCTTCAAATTCCATTATAATAAAAAGAAAACAACAAATGCATATAAAATAAATAACTTCTCTGATACATACATATTTGGCATTACAATAGCCACATGATATAATCATTTGCTATTAAATCACAACTTTCTGAAACTTCAATATGGCAAGAGGGAAATTCCTTCAGAAGAAAAATACCCACAATGATGTCCATTCATAGTTATAGCATATAGCTAAAGAATTTTTCTTTTTAAATAAAATAGACCAGGTTTTAAAAATGCAATATCCATGAACATATGAAAAAGCCAGGAAAGAGTTAGATTTCAAATCTCTCCTAAAAATACAATGTCAGAGATTGGGTTCCAGGCTGATGCAATTCCTAACTGGGGCTGTAATCTAGAGGAAAAATTTTATCTCCCTCTAGGATGTGTTCCCTATTTCCACTTTCTTTACTAACCATTGAGAAGGCTGAGTTCAACTTATGAAAACTATCAGCCTGAATTGGAGATTAATGTTTTGAGATAGTGGTTCTTCCATCTAATCATTTCACAAATATTTATTGAGCACTTGATATTTCTTGGCAAAAAGATACAGTCACCACCTTTGAGAAGTTAAACCTTTATGAAAGAAACAAACATGCAGTGAAACAATCTGACAAACATGGTTGCATAGAGCTAGGCTCAAGATGCTATGGCTACCCAGAGTGAGGACACCCGACAAGGCCAGGGAAGCTGAGGAAGCCCTACTATTGTGTTGTGAAAGATGAACAAAGCTGGCCAGAGAAAGCAAAGGGAAAGGTAATCTTTAACAAGGGACAGGGAAAAAAATCATCGTCTGATTTTTAGAATGAATGCCACAGCTATAATGTCAAAGATGGAGTGACAGAGGTGTTTTACAGGCAGGAAGGTCATTCTAGAGGCTTACTGGAACTAAAATAGGAAATAATGAGGGTCTGGATATAGAAAATGGCAGTGGGGATGGACAGAAGGGGAGAATTCAAGATATATTTGGGAAATACATCCTAAAAGACATGGTCTTGACTTATCAGGTAGAATGAAGGAGAGCAAGGGGCTTAGGACAATGGCCTGTTCTCCAGTGTGAGAGGCTGAGTGGATGGAGGCAGTGCTCTAAGGAATACCAAGAAAATGCAAATAAGAGCAGAGGGATTTTTTTTAATCAAAATGAAAGATCTGGCATGATAGCATTTGAGATGGTGTAAAGATCTATAGATATTCTACTCATTGAGCTTATCCAAAGTCATGAATATTACAGAGATCATTGAAGAAAAACAAATTTCCTTCATTTTCATCTCTTCTCAATGTAAAGTATTGACAAGATGGAGACTAGTAGACAATATAGATTTCAGGTATTTGTATCTGATAAATATTTATCAATTTTAGACCTTCCATTGTGCAATCAGAAGCATGGCCTCTTCCTGAACACTTTTTTTCTGCTCTATATCCCAGAAAATTTAGCCTACTGTATTTTAGTGAACTTGACATAAAATGAAAAGGAAAATGAAACAATAGCAACTTCTAAATTCTTAACTTTATTTATAAATTAACAGTGGTGACTTTTTCAATTAAGATCCTAATTTCAAATTAATTCACTAATTAAAATTCAGATTCATTTCAATACTCTGTGAAATTTCATTATTCAAGAACTTTCTTACCATAAAATGAAGATGAAAATCTTTCTCTGATCACTTATCACTTTTGTGGTTGTATTTCCTTTTTTTTTCTTTGTCCTGCTTCCAGATCTGCTCTGGGAATATCAACAATGCCCATAAAATGTCCAAGCAGGACATTCTGAGTCACAAAACTGATGTATAACTCTGCATAGCTCCCAATAAATAATACCTACAGTTTTAACAGTAACCAAAACTCTTGAATAATGTACTCTAGGATGCTCTGTTTCAAGCTCTTTAACACTAGAGACATAGATGAGAAAACACTATCTTTATTTTATACTCTATACTCATATATGAGTCAACCTTTGTTAGACTACATAACTAGGGTCCACCAATAGAATGCTTCCATTCTAAATCTAACCAGATTTTCACTACCTGTTATATAGTAAAGAAGCCATGTGTATCCCACAATGAAAAGCATTGTCTAAATCAATGTTTTTCAAATTGCAGGTTGTGACCCATTTATGGATCATAGAATCAGTTTGGTGAGCCACAATCAGCTCTTACACAAAATGAAATAGAAAAGAGCAGAGTATATAAAATGAGAATGCATTACATTTTATAAGGATATGTGTGGTTTCATGAAAGTTGTGTATATATGTATGTACTGGGTCCTAATGTAAATTATTTCTTAACAAAGAGTTACACTCAAAGAAATCTGAAAGGCACTGGTTTAAATAACCTCATCTGTGGATATTGTTCAGAAATGTCAGGAGTTTTTAGTTCAAATGTGAAGTGAAAATAAATTTTATGAAATGTGAGGACATATTTTGTACAACTCTCTTAAAATCAAGCACTTACTTCAAGCTGTCAAATATCTTACAGAATAATACCTAACAAATAGGATCAAAGGTTTCTCCCATACTGTGTTTTGTTACTAAGAATATATGGTCCAACATCACTAAATGACAGATTCTCACTTGATTGATTTAGCCTTGCTATTTGCTAGCAATTATGGACAGAAGTCCCATTTAGTTGCATTGATCTTGAATTTAACTTAAGAATAAATTCAGAAGTTGAGACACAAAATGCACAGTATGAATCCTTAACCCATGAAGACCCTTAAAAGATAAGAAAGCAATTGCACTCCTCATGAAAAACCTAAAGATGCATATGTTTTCATTATGTATCATCTATGTACATATACCCAAACACCATGTTAGTATATACAAACTATAGATATTCTACCGTACTTAAAGTATAAATGAAGAACACATATACATTTCTAATGGTTGTGCTTCACTTTAATTTTCTGAGAAGACCAAGAAACATAAAAGTTATATCCAATGTTTTATTTATGCCACCAAGAATAAGTTCTACCTGTAGAAATGGTGAAAAAACTGGGCCAAATATCACACTACCCAGTTATTCCTTGCTTTTTGTATCTGTATTTATGTTTTTGCAAATAAATTTTCTGTATTTAAGTTTTGCAAATAAAAAAGTATCACTCATGAGTTTTACCTGAACTTGAAATAGTCCTCTTTTGAGAGAACTATAGTAAGTGTGAGTTTATATTTTATTTCATTTCTATCATTCCATTCCTTAGGTTCTTTATGGTGTTTTAAAAAATCCATAATATAATTCTATGAGAGTTAACATAATAGACTGTAACAGCTGTTATGGTCTATTGTGTAAATAAGTAATTACAGAATTTACAGACTATCATGTAAATATGTAATTATGGACTTTTTAAAATGTGCATTATTTACTCGATAGTCTATCGTTTACATATGTAATTATGGACTTTAAAACATGTATTATTTACTCAGTCTGTAACAGCTCCTTGGGACAGAGTCGTTCTGGCCTATTGGGTAAACATGTAATTACAGAAATTTTTTAAATATGTATTATTTATCTGATAGTGCTGTTACAGATTATCACATCCATATGTAACCACAGATTTTTTAAAAATGGTTATCATACTTTGTATAATGCTTCCGCAAGTCAACTTAGAGATTTTTAGTTCAGGGATCAGTTATCCAAAAATAGGCAGTGAGTCCATTGTATAGAAAATTTGCAAAGAATAGTGATTTTCTGCAAGTCATCTAAGTAAATTTCAAGTTTCTCAAAGAAGTTGAAGAACTGACTCCCAAAAGAACAATTCATTTTGAGAGAAATGCTTTTATAATAGTCTCTAGCTTAAGTTTTATATTTCATTTTTCCACAGTTATCTATATTATCATAATATTTATTTTAAAAAGCTAGAAACTCTGAACATATTTGGTTTCTCTAAGGCAGTGTGTATCTGGCATGCATTTCACCTGTTATTCTTCATCTTCAACTATGAACATGTCCTTAGGATGATGATCTAAACCACTTGCCAATTTCTGTGGTGTAAATATTCCCAATAAGACTGACTTCAAGCTACTAAAGCAATATCACTTAACTCAGAGTGTTTTAACTACAGAACTGCAATTACTGATGGGAGCCTGCACACCACTGCCTCTTAGGCCATTTCAAATTTCAGTTATTGACTTGTGATAACAAATCTCTGCCACAGACTCTGAGGAAGTCAGAAACAAAAGCCCAGTTGCTCAGGGCATACATCAGGTGTTTAAAACTTAAAATTCAATGATACACTGTTAATTAAGAGTCAGTAAGAGAAGCGAGAGTGACCTCTTCCCTGATTCAGAAAATGGCTCCATATCTTCTTAATTAAGTGTATTAAGCGGCACTCTGGGAGCGGAGATGGGGAGTGGGGAGGTTATTGTTTGGTGTGTTAGATGGGAAACCAGTCTTGGCGTGACTCGTTACCGTGGAGATACACCTATAAACAGTGGTTTGGCAAGAATGTTCTAGCAGTGATTTACGTATCAAATGGGTGATTGGGCTGGAGAACTTTAAGATCTGCTCTAATTCTATGATGCTGTATTTCATGATTTAATAAATAAGTGAGATAAGGGTTAAATAAATCACATATCAAGAAGCCATCCATAGTTCCACAGTTGTATATTAGCAGATTTAACTGTCATTTTTAACTGAGTAATAAGTTGTAAACTCAGCTAGGTAACTGAGATCTCCAGAGATATATAATAAAAATGAAATTCAGATACTGCAAATTCTAAAACTAAGGCCATTAAAGTTGTTTATTTTAATAAAAAACTTAAATATTGCTCTGAACTGAAATTTAAAAAACTTTGCTTTAGTTGTTCATTCCAGTTTTCTAAGAATCTATGATTGAATATTCATAAAGATGGAGCATATATCCATTGGTTATTAATTATTTCAATTACCCCTAATTTAGGGGAGAATAAACTGATCCCTTTATAGAGCAGAGATAGAATCAGTGTACATACATATGATTAATTCTCTATACAATAGGTAGTGTTATGCACATCGTACTGTGTGGTCAATATAATGACTGCCAGAACAAAAGACCTGTCAGGTAATTTCCATCCAAAGGGAACAAAATATTATATACACTTATCTATGATGCTCACAAGATTTTCTTTCATTTCACTGCTCAAAATACTCTGTGGCATACACTAAGTTTTATTTATATGGAGCCTTTATCAAGACCTGGCACCATGAGTTGCATACCCTCAGGAAGAGACTGTGTTCCCCAATGTTTAAATCCCCATGTAGAGCAAAACACAAAATATAGATTACATTAGAGTATCACATGGCCAACCACTGACTAGAGCATGCCAGGAAGAGGGCAGGTGCCGCCTGCCAGAGGCTGCAATTTAATATCCTGCTATAAAAGCAATAGGAGGCTCCTGTTCATCTGAAACCTAGAACCTATAATAAAAACAGCAAACAATTCAAAACTGGCACATTACTCCTCCTGGCTGTTTATGTGCCAGATTTTTTTTTTTACCACGCCAGAGTTGCAAACTGTGTACAGTCCCCTGAAACAACTGAGCTGTTCTATTTGTGAGGTGGAATTGTAGGTAGTGAGGGATTTGCTATATAGGAAATTCTGTTTTCTTTGTCTTAAGGAAGTAAGTGTAATATATGTCCTGACAGTTATTTTGGGAACTCACTTATTCTGGGTTTATTAAAAGGCTGAACTACATAATTTTAGACAGAGTAAGACTTCGGCCGTTAACAAGCTGAGGCGCAGAAACGGGAAAGGGAAGCCAGAATTTATAAACGTTCATTTCATCCAGGTGCACCTCACTTTAAACAATAAATGCATCCCAGGAGTGAAGTGAAAATAAAATACTTACAAATCTAATCATATTTTAAATTATGTTGGGATAAGGTTACTTAAAGGAAGCTTCAGCTGGTTCTTTGGTAATGTGGATGACTGATTTGGAATTTATCAGTTTATGAAATATGAATTTTTAGATGAAAAATTTTAAAGCATTTATATATGTGCATATGTACTTAGAACTATATGTCCTTATAAATATTCTAAAAGAAATATAGGCAAGATAAAAATAGAGTGATGACTTTAATGTTTAGCTTGGTCCATATGGATTTTCTGCATTTAAATGAACATATGAAATATTTGCTTGAATAAGGATGTATTAGAAAATGAAAAACAAAGATTTCCTATTTAAAAAGTAGTAATACAGATTTATTTATACAATGTAGATGTAAACATATGTAAAGAGAATACACCAAAGTATTAACAATTTAAAATATGAATTAAAGATCTACAATTCTGCTTCTAATATCTGCAATTTCTATTATGACTTGCTATTGCTTTTCTCTCTTTTTTTGCTATCTTATTTTTTTTGCCTAGTTTGTTGTACTCATTTTATTTATTTATTTTTTATTATTACTATTTTTATTAAGGTATCATTGATATACACTCTTATGAAGGTTCCACAAGAAAAACAATGTTGTTATTATCAAGTCCCCCCATACCCCAATTCAGTCACTGTCCGTCAGTGTAGTAAGATGCCACAGAGACCCTATTTGTATTCTCTGATCTGTATTACCAATTTTTAAATAGCTTTTTCTGATTATAAAAGGTAGCAATTGATCTTCATAAACATTCTGTAAAATTTCAATAGATTAATTTTTAATGAAACACCCACAATCCCAGTAGTAACACTACTGTTAGCATTTTTCTAAATGTTCTTATGATGTTTTCATGAACATTTTCATATTGTTGATATACACTGTATATGTCTTTTAAAGCAAACATCAAAAAAACACTCAAAGGTACAAGAAAAAACATGATTAAAGGAAAGGGACTTATTAAAAGCAAAAAAAAAAAAAAAAAGAAAGGAAAGGGTTTCCATGATTGCAATTAGTTATCTCTGAAGTGGGAGTGTCAAGCAGTAAAACTCCGTGTCCACTTACTTGGCTGCAACACTTAATATGGAGCTATTTTCAAGGTGGGATTATGGGCAATGGAACCTCTAGGGATGGGCTGTTTTGCCCATGCATTAAATCCTCATTTTGTGTGAAGTTAATGAAAAGACTGCAATATGTTCTGTCAATGGTTCCTAGAGCATGGAGATGTCTCTTTCTTTTTCCCCTGAGTAAATGTAGTGAGATTTGTGCTGCATTTTATGGATGGAAATGTAAAGGAAGTGTGTGCTTTTGCTTTGTTTAGAAGTCCTGAAGATAAAATCATGTAGGGAAATGCAGTTGGTCTAAGGATGTAACATTGACTAGATGTAAAATCAATGGATTTGTGAACTTTGCTGTGTTTGGGGAAAACCTCTAACATTATAAAATCTCAAGTAGAAAGAGTTTTTCTATAGCATTTTAAATTAGGTAGTAGCTATTTTCAACAGAAGCTTGTAATGGTCTGCTTTAAAAACATTTTTATTATTCTAATTTGAATTCACATGTATGGTGTACTACAGCCAGAATAAAGACTTGCTTTGCACAGAAACATTTGGATGCTGTAATACAGTCCAATCTATGCTTCTCTCCTTTTGATAAAAGAAAGACTATTTGAGCAAATAAATGCACAATACTGGTAATAATAAAAAGCCCAGGATGGAATGGACAGGAACAGAAACCCACAGGTCACTCATACTCGGTATAGAGCCCAGTAGGTGCCCAGTCAGGCTTCCGACACTCCTAGCATGCCCTTCCCAATGCCCTGTGTACATTAGTGAGGGCCTCACTGTTGCTGAATTGGTGCTCAGACATCTGCTGGAAACCAACGGCCACCCAGAGATAGTCACACAGTCATGTCTCTCCTCCCTCCTCTCCCCAGCCCATGGCTTAGATAGGACCACTTGTTTTTCCTTACGATTGTTGAATCCCCATCACCTAGGGATTCCTAGGACCACAAAATAATCATTCCTACCAAACAACTCAGAGACTCTTCATAATTAGCTCCACTGACCCAGTCACCTCATCCTTGAATTCTTTCATTACATGGAACCCACCCAGGCCTCAGAAATTTTGGAATCTAAGCAAGTCTTCATTCAGCAGGCCAGAGTTTGTTTTTAACACCATAGAATTCTTTGGGTTTCAAAGGAGATCTTAGAAATAATTTAGTCAAATCCTTTCCTTCACTTTAAAGTTGAGAAAACCAGAAAATTGACACAATTTGGCAGACGGTTAGTGGCACAACCATAGGTGGCCCTCCATTCCAAGGGAAAGGCAGTACCATTTACTAAGCTATGTGTAAGGTGCTGTGCATATGTTACCACATTTGCTGCTCACAAACCCCTAGGTAGTCACCCGTATAATCCCATTCACAGAATAAAGCATTCAGAACAATTGGCTAACCTGCCCCAAACTGTATACTTTTAGTGCAATCTGCTGAAAAGCCATTCACTGAAATGGCCAATTTAACAAATAATGAATTTGAAGAATGGCTAATTTGCTGAATTTACCAAGAACTTGTTTCTTTAAACTATTATTTAATAGCAATTAATATTATCCATAATAGCTAAAGCTTTGGAAAATTATTTTTTAAAAGTTTTAGTTGACTGTTTTTATTTTGTCTTCATGGCAGTATTTTTTTTAGGAATTCAAATGTACTTTGTATTAGTGCTTAGTATATATCAAATCTGAGGTCCTAATTACCTGGCCTATTATAAAGTCCCTCCTGGGCATTCTTACTTCTTTTTCTAATGCTTATTGCACTTCATCTTGACTTTCTGCGTACTAGCACAATGTCAACGTAACAACAAGATATAAACTTTCTGCATTTGTAAAATTTCTAGCAAAATGAGTTGCATGAGATGGTTCAACATCCCTCAATGATATTTTTTTCAAGATTTAGCCTAATTTTGTTTAGTTTTACTTGCAGTTGAGTTGTTAGTTTGCCATGACCACTGAAGCCCAGCACTTCTGCAGCACCTTTGTCAATCCAAACCAGCCAATGGCATTTCCTGTGTTTCATGTTTAGAGAACTTTTAAAAGTGTACAGAATATATTGCAAGTAATCCATTTGATTTATCCAGTTAGCAAATCGATGAATCAAAAATGCACAAAAGGCAATGGGCCAGATGAAAAATAAGTCCATTGACAGAAACTCATCTTATCCTTGGTTTTAAGACAAGCACAACACTATGATTGGAATAAATTATAATTCCCAAAAGTCAGAGACCAATTCTCTAAGAAAACTCAGAGCACACTGAATTGTAGTCAGAGCTTATCGACTAATTAATGGACAAATGGCTGCAGCAAAAATAAAAAACTAAGAAGAGTTCAAACCAAACCAGAACTAAAACTTTGAAATATCCTCCCAAGCTGCTGCAGTCACCTTACCTGAAAGGATTTGCTATAAACTTTAGGAAATCTTAACAGAAGCAAAGTTTTGATAAATCAGTGATTTGGCAAATTGGTCATTCCCTGAACTGCCCCACAGGGGAATTGGGTTTTGGTGAATTGACTTTCAGAGAAGTAATTTTTGGAGAAACAGCAGTTCAAGGAATTAGTCCCTCAGAAAGCTGTTTTTCTGTGAGCTGATTTGGTCACCAGATGGGAAAGCATGGAAACCTCTCAGCTGACTCTAAAACTCAGTCTAGCCTCCTTGGTCTTTCCAATTAACCACATCATTGGATGTGAAGTGGAAAGATTTTTGAAGTTCCCTAAAGCCAAAGAAAATAAAACTCAAAATAGAAATACCATTTGCCCCAGGAATTCCACTCCTAGGAATTTACCTAAGAATTCAGCAGCCCAGTTCGAAAAAGAGATGCACCCCTATGTTTATCGCAGCACTATTTACAATAGCCAAGAAATGGAAGCAACCTAAGTGTCCATCAGTTAATGAATGGATAAAGAAGAGGTGGTACATATACACAATGGAATATTATTCAGCCATAAGAAGAAAACAAATCCTACCATTTGCAACAACATGGATGGAGTTCAAGGGTATTATGCTCAGTGAAATAAGCCAAGCCGAAAAAGACAAGTACCAAATGATTTCACTCATATGTGGAGTATAAGAACTAAGAAAAAAACTGAAGGAACAAAACAGCAGCAGACTCACAGAACCCAAGAACGGACTAATAGTTACCAAAGGGAAAGAGACTGGGGAGGATGGGTGGGAAGGGAGGGACAAGAGGGAAAAAGGGGCATTACGATTAGCAGATGTAATGTTAGGGGGACACGGGGAGGGCTGTACAACTCAGAGAAGACAAGTAGTGACCCTATAGCATCTCACCATGCTGATGGACAGTGACTGTAATGGGGTTGGTAGGGGGGACCGGATGAAGGGGGTAGTTTAATCACCACAATATTGCACATGTAATTGAGGATTAATGATACCAAAATAAACTATTTAAAAAAATTTTAGAGCACTGAATAAGTTTCTTTAAGTGTATTAAAATAAGTATATTGAATAAAACCTCATAGTTGAGTTCAGTGCAAATCTTGTACTATATGTCCCAAAAGAAAAGTGAGCTACAGTGATTTTGACTTGCCTAGTGAGAAAGAGCTTTCCCTGATACCAAGAACCTTAATTTGAGCAAGACTAAACATTTTTATTCATATCACGTGGATCTGTCTGGCCACAGTTAATTTGAGCATGTCACTTTATTCCCTGTACAGAATATCTAAAGCTTTAAGACAGATTCAGGGAGGCTTTTCTTCCTGAAACACAAACACTTACACAACGCTCTCATTAACTGGGACTTTCACATCTGCACTGAAGTGAAAATAGAACCTAAAGCTCTGTCCTACCTAGTATATGTCAGATAACACAGATTAGAAAGGGTGTATTTGACAATGGCATTTTATTCAGGCTTTCGAAGAGAAGAGTTGGACAAGCCATAAACTTGAATAACCATAAAACAAGGATAACTGCACTGATGTTTAAAAGATACACTCAAATGAAAGTTTTAAAGATACTCAATAAAGGGAAAATTTTACCTGCTACTCATTTGACTTTGCCCCAATTTTTCAGAACCATTGAAAAGGTGTGCCTCTACAACTTTAAAACTAAAACCACTTCCAAGTCATCTGGAGCCACAGGTAGAATTGGGAGTGTTTTCAGGGTGGAAGAGAAACATAATTATGTTAGCATCTTCAGGTTGAAATAGTCTACATCAGTTCTGCCACAGAAATATAATGTTTGCCAAATGCATAATTTCAAATTTTCTAGTAGCTACATTTAAAGAAGTGAAGGTGAAATTAATTTTAATAATGTATTTTTTCCATCCCAATGTATCCATTTCAACATATAATCAATATAAAATGTTACTAATAAGACCATTTTACTTTTTTTTGGAAAAAACCTTCAAAACCCAGTTGTATTTTATACTCACAGCACAACTCAGTTTGGACCACATTTCAAGCATTCAATAGCCTCATGAGGATAGTAGTTTCTGTTTTGGACAACACAGGTCTAGACCCACAGTCTGATATAAAAAGGGAGGGTGTTTTGAAGGTCCTGGAATTGGGTGATTCTGTTTGGATTAGACTGGAGTGTGATTTGTTTATTGTCAAATTCTGCATATTAGACTATTGTGAGGATACAGACTGTCTTGCCTGAGGGTTTCAGTTCCAGGCCAGTTCACTATGGACTCAGTGAGACCAAGAAATGACAACAGAATGTTTTTGAGGTAAAAGGGTTTTTACCTGGCTTTATTCTCACAGAGGTAGGTTGAGCATTAGGATCATGTCTGCATCCAGCAGGCTGCAGACTTGTAATACATCTCCGACTCTGCCTCCACCCAAAGCACTGGGCAGAGTTCTTTATATAGTGACTCTGTTAATAATAGCTTATTGCCTACGGGTGTGGAAGCACTAGCCTAGCATTAGGCCGGTTACATCATCAAGTAGTTTAGGGTCAGGTGAGGATCCTGGCCATAGGAGATTCCATTTTCCGCACAAGACTAAAAGAGCATAATCACAAGATCCCCAAATTCTGGGCTGTAATGCATATCCTAGTTACTAATCTCTCAAAATTGTAAAATGTTGGGCTGTCCCCTGGTTTTCTAAGTGTTTTCCTTTACATCTAAAGCCAGGTGGATAAGAAATACAGGAGTCCTCTCCAGTTCCCTGGGATTATTGAGAGCAGCCATTCCCAAGTGCAGTTTTCCTTCTATTTTGGCACACAGGGGAGAGATATCTCTACTCTGAGCTTTTGCCCAAGAGATTCCCTTTCCTCCTAACATTCTGTGAACAGGAGTGCCTGCATCACCACACCTCCATCACCTGATGGACTCCTGATTACTGTCTGAATTTGCTTTCACCTTCCCTTAAAACTCCAAGGTCACCCCCAAACCATTCCAGACTACCCCAAAGACCCAAACCCAATACTTTCACCATTTTCCCATAGCAAACATTGTGGGTTCTTATGCTACATATTTCCACTGTGGCTCTTACCTCACAGTATTATCACATCTGTTTACTGTCCCTCCCTTTTCCCCAGCTAGACAGTGAACTCCAGGAAAGTATCTCATTCACCTTTGTAGTCATGATCACCAGTACAAAATAGGTGCTCAGTAAAGGCTTGTAAACACGAAATGTTGAATGGTCTATAGAAAATATAATCAAATTCATTTATTCAAAATACAAATTGTTTAAAAGTATATGTCTAACATATTTTACAGCAAAAATGAATTCAACAAACAGTTACTAGGTGTGGTGCTGGATGTTGAGGCTACAGAGGTAAATGAAATTTCTGACTTTAGATGGCAGATAAACAATGGTTAAGATTAGGGCTTCTCAAAGGAATTGGAATACCAATCACCTGGGGAAGTTGTTAAAAAGCAGACTCTGATTCAGGAGGTCAGGGATAAGACCTGAGAGTCTGCATTTCTTACAAGCTCTCAAGAGATGCTGCTGGTACAAGGATCACACTTTAAGTAGGAATGGACTGTGGGCTAGGAGTCAGGAGACCTGAAATTTAGATCTGACTCCTGCTGTATGAATATGAGTCATTTCTCTAAATACTGTCAGATCTGCTTTCTCAACTCTTAGTTTGCCTTTGAGAGGAGAGTAGATGATGGCTGTGTTTGTCTATAACCTCTACAGTCCACAATATCCATATTCCATCAGTCTACAGAAGATGACAGGGACTAGAGTGTGATTCTCAGTTTTGGCTGCTCATTAAAATTACCTGGAGCTAAATCCATAACACTGATGCCCGGAACAGCCCAAACCCATTACCTTGGAATCACTACAGGCAAGACCCAGGCATCAGTATTGTTAAACTCTCAGGGCTAAGAAGTGCTAAAGAGTGTTATTACTAGTACATGTTGATTAACTCAATTGATTGGTGTTAATGAGGTCAGAGGTAAGCAAATGATGCTCTCCTGCCAGACAACCTTATTCTGTTGGCAGTACTTTGATCTTTGTTGTTACAAATACTATTTCTAACACTAAAAAGGCAACACAGAACACAGGCCTCAATGGGTATAATTGTGCACAGGAGAAAAGCTATACTGATACCATAAAGAATTATTAGCCAAGTTTCCAAACATTTTGCAGCCACCCTCTTGATCCCCTTGATTCATGAGACCAAAAGGAAAACGGGAATTTTCTTCCAATGAAAAATAGATAAAAACAACATCCTAGAAGCCACTAGATATTTTTGCCTTGCAAATGCAGTCTTATCCTAGGTTCTTATTAAATTAGCCTTTAAATTAGAAAATTTAAATGAAAAAGCCCAAACACTTTAAAACTACTTCATCAGTTTTCAAAAAGGAAAAGATCCTTTGTATTCTCCCCACATCTCTTTAGGTTAGATTAAGAATAGAGGGAAACATCCAAACTTCTAATCTGTACTTTTAAGATATCTTAGTTTCAAACCTGTTGGTGTCTTTAACTTTTTTAAAAATTTGCTTGGTTGAAGTAAGAAAAAAAAGATTCTTTTATCATTCAACTCAAGTAATGAATTGCTTTGAGGCACAGCAGTAGCATATGTTACTAAAATACCGATTTTTTTCCTTCAATTATTTTTCTCTTTGGTCAAAATATGCAGCTCAGACTTTCAAAAACATATATTATTTGTTTAACAAATATATCAACAAATAGCTAAAGAGTACACACTATAACCAAAACATTCTAGGATTTGAGAAGCAAAAACACATGATGTCCTGTTATCTTCAAAGGCCTTAGAACCCATCTAAGGATATTCAACTTACATTCTATGAAAAGAAAGCTAAAATAGTAGCTTTAAAGAGTTCAGAGAAGAGAGATTCCAGCTGGAATGGGCTAATGGAAGGCTAAATAGAGAAGGAAAAGGTTTCACTTGAACCTTGAAGGATGCACAGGGATTAGATCATTAGCCCAGAAAAAGAAATTCTATGACTAAGAGCATGAAGAAAGCATAAGATGGGCTCAAACATATTAATGAGACAAGTACAGAGATTAATCAGACAAGAGGGTTTGACCTGGGTCAGGTGAAAAGTCCCATACCATCCAGGCTTAGATCCAAAGGTTTAAGGACTATGAGCAAAGCAAAAACATAACTAAGCAAACTGGATTAATTCCCCTGCTTTCCAGGGACAGGATAAAATTGATAAACATAAGTTGGCATAAGAGTTGACAAAGATAAGGCAGTTTGGGGCCAAAACGGATGTACCTGAAGACCAGACTGAGGATTTTTAGTTTTAAATTTTCCTATAGATAATGGGAAAATGATGAAGACTTCAGTTTGCATGGTTGCTTGTCTGTTTCAAAGTAACATAATGAAGCCATGTTTTCAAGAAGACAAACTTTGAAGCCATATATAGCACAAACTATAGTGGAATGGAACTTGAGGTGGAAGAATAGATCAGTAGAGTAGTGCAAAGGAGCTGATCTGAACTGCAGCAATGGAAGGAGGGAAATGTCAGAGAAATTATGGAGAAATAATAAAAGTAGGACTTGGTGATGAATTAAATCTGATAGGTGCCCACTGGTGTCCCACACATAAATTCTCAGCACTCACTTCTTTGAAACACTGAGGCCTGTTTGCTGTGAACCCTGGGATCTTTGCTTGAGGCCTTTGGGCTGGCTGGGGGAACATGCCTGGCCCACATTGCGGGACATGCCAGAAGTGGCAGAGAAGAAAAACCTTTACAGGAAGCCTGAACCAAGAAGGACAGGAATTTGCAAGATAAATGCCGCCAATTCCTCATCCTTCCATCAGAATAACCCATAGTTTTACACTATCCTTCAGAGTACCTAATGGGGTTAAACTTCAGTTTCCCAATGGCCACTTGCTTGATTATATGTCATTTCTTGTTTTTCTTTTATTCCTTACCTCCGTTCACCATTCCTCATCATCATTTCTTGGTATCTGTGGGGAAAATGGAAGGTCCTATAGCCAAGATCCTCACCTGATCCTAAACTACTTGATAACATAATAGGCCTATGGCTAGGCTAATGCTTCCACACCCACAGGCATTGAGCTATTATTGACTGAGTCATAGAGCTCTGCCCAGTTCTCTGGGCAGAGGTAAGATGGAGGTGGATTACTGACCCAAAGACTACTGGATACAGACATGATCCTAGTGCTTGACATACTATTTTGCCAATGGGTTTCAGCCCTGGGCAAGTTCGCTATGGATTCAATGTGACCAAAGAAATTGACAGCAAAATGTTCTTTGAGGTGAAAGGGTTTATTACCCAGCTTGTTCTCCCAGTGTTAGGTCGAGCACTAGCGTCTCTGCCTTCGCCCAGAGCACTGGGCTGAGCTCTCTATATGCTGCAATAATAGCTTTTTGCCTAAAGGTGTGGAAGTGGTAGCCTAGCAACAGGCCAGTTACATCATCAGGTGGCTTAAGTTCAGTGAGGATCCTGGCCATAGGAACCCCAACTTCCCCACACTCCACCCCTCCAGGATTCTCACCTTACAATCTACACGCTTCCATCTTCCGCAATGGTCCCTGTGCGAGAAAGCTGGAGCACTGTAACCAGATTCCACAACAGCAATGGAGGATAACAATAACTTAGGGATAATAACAAAAATTCAGATACAACAAGATTATGATACAGTTAACAAAAATTATAATAATCCTCAAGCCAGAGGACATTCCCAATCCACAAAGACTTTAGGGGCAATAAGACACATGTTTTAATGACACCAACATAGGCAAATCCTGTCCATGAGGTAGGATGCATGCAAGAAAGTGGTCCTGTGATAGGACAGTAGCAGGAAGGGGGTCCCTTCCAGGTCTAGTATACCATACTTCTACTCCTCTCCCCATGGGGGTTACTGAAGGGTCTATATATAGTGCTACTGGAGGTGCATGCACTGGTCATAATGATAAGACAAAACTCCCCGGTAAGATGCTCCTACCTTCTGGCCGTTCAGGATATACTACTGTGATCTTTAACGGCCACTCTGCTGTTATTCCAGAAATACACAGGAGGCCAGCTTCCAGGCCTTGCCCTCAAGGGGCCAAGAGAGCCACCCATCGTTGGTCCAGGTGTTGAAAGGTCCAAAGCCACATCCACTCAATGGAGTATCCGGGGTTCAGTGCAATTGGTGCTGGCAGCAAAATATTACTATGGTGGCTGAACCTCGGCTTCAGTGATTCTTCCTTGGTTTGTACTTGCAGTTGTACAGGGGAGGCAGCCATATGTGTTAACATGTCTACGGGGCTCAGGACTCCCTTTCGCGGTCTCTCATTCAAATGCCATAGCACAGTCCATAAGCGGACTGACCATCCCCGCAGACTATTGGTATCTGACTTTAGTCTGGATTTAGCAAGCCATTGTGCCTCTCTATCATGCCTGCTGTGATAGGACTATATGGCACATGAAACTTCCATTTGATTCCCAGCTGTCACACCCATTCTTGCAGTGTATGTCCAGTAAAATGGGTGCCCTGATCACTCTCAATTACCTGTGGTTGGCCATAGGCGACAAACAGATGCTCCAGGCCTCTTTTGGTCATCTGCTGGTCTGCACAATGGGTAGGAAAAGCAACCAGAAGTCCAGTAGCTGTGTCCACACAAGTCATGGCATACCGATATCCTTCTGACACAGGTAGAGGCCCAGTATAGTCTGTCTGCCACCTGATGAGGGGTATAAGCTATTGTCCCATGTTGCTGTGGAACTTGGTGTAAGTCCCTTTTGAAGCACATGACAGACTCCTTCCAGGCTCTACTAACTTTTTCAAAGGTCAAAGGCAAGCCCCACCGATGGGCTACAGCCCACATTGTCTTTTGCCCCACATGCAACAAATGCTGATGTAACCATTGGGCTACATGAGAGGCAGGCTTTCCCTCTAACCAATGTATCTGGGACAATTTATCTGCCTCATCATTTCCTGGGGATGCCAGTGGCAAATGACATGTCACAAGGTATACTGTAATTATTTTGGTCTGACCACAGGCCCATAAGTCTTGCCACAGTTCTTGCCCCCAACGGGGCTGGTGACCAACCAGCCAGTTGACATGGTACCAGATTGATAGCCACAGGGTCAAACCCCGATGGACAGCCCAGGCATCAGTGCAAACAACTATAGGGGGAGGGCTCCTGGCTGATCACAAGCCACACGACCCGCAACTCTGCCCACTGGCTGCTCTTCGCCTCACCATCTTCCATCCATATTGTCTCAGTCTTAGGATGGAAAGCTGTGGCCCTCCATTTTGAGGGCTGCCCACAGCTGGAGCCATCTGTGTACCATGCATCTTCGGGTATAGGGGCTCTTCCCTCCCACTAAGGACTGTCTCCTACTAATGGTTCAAAAGCAAGTTCTTCCTGCTTTTCACTAGTATATGTTACGGGCCCCAATAAGAGTTGGAGTTCTTCACTCAAGGGGCTACCAGAGGGCACTACGCTGTTGTAGGTAAACATCCCACTTGGCTAGTGTGGGCATTTGTGCTACACCACTCCTTGGCTTTTGGGTCCAGTCTTGTACCCACCCCAAGATGGGATAGGTGGTCATTACCTTTATCGGGGCCATTCCAGTGATGGGTTCTGAAGCCAGCAAGGCATGATACACGGCAGCCAGTTGTCTTTCTATCAAAGTGTATCATACCTCTGCCCCTTTCCAGAGTTGTGACCAGAATCCAATAGGCTGGTGAGTTTGTTCAAGCCGCTGCCAGAGACCCCAGCCATAACCGTCTTCAGTCACATGAACATCCAGCTCACAGGCCTTGATGGGTCTATCACACTCAAGGCCTGCACAGCCTTGACTGCCCGTTTTGCTGTAGTAAAGGCAGATGCACATGTCTCATCCCAGTCCCACCTGATACCCTTTTGTACCAACCGGTATAAGGGCTTCAGAATTTGTGCCAAGTGCGGGATAAACATTCTCCAGTAGCTAGAAGACCCAGAAACTCCTGTAGCAATGCTACAGTTGTAGGGGTAGAAAAGGCCTGGACTTTATCTATAACTGCTTCTGGTATAACTTTGGTCTTACCCGACCAGACGACCCCCAAGAATTTGACAGACAAACCAGGTCCCTGAGCCTTGGTACTGTTCACAGACCATCCTTTCTCCTGTAGATGTTGCAGCAGTTTAGGTGCTGCACCTTCTAGATCTGAAAGAGAATTGGATGTGAGCATGACTTCGTCAATATAATGGTACAGCCACACCATTGGTGGTTTCTCCCATGTAACCAAGTCCTGGGCTACAAGTCCATGACAGATGGTGGGGCTGTGGAGGTATCCCTGTGGGAGGACGGGGAAAGTCCATTCCTGTCCTTCCCACGTGAAGGCAAACTGTTCCTGACTTTCCTACTCAATGTCAATGGAAAAGAAGACATTAGGAAGATCTACCACATAATGGTATGTTCCTAGTTCATGGCTGAGGGTATCCATCAGGCCTACAATAGAGGGCACAGCAGCATGCATAGGGGGTATGACCTTATTCAGTTCTCTGTAATCCACAGTCATATGCCAGGAGGCATCTGGCTTTTTTACTGGCCACACTGGGTAATTGAAAGGACTATGGGTGGGCTTTATAATACCCACCTTTTCCAGCTCCTGGAGAGTTTCTCCAATCTCTTTATGCTGTCCAGGCAGTTTGCATTGTTTGGTATTAGTCACCCACCAAGGCACAGGCAAAGCTTTGGGCGGTTTCCTAGCATGTCCCCTGAGAACTGCCTACACCATATGTACTCTCAGTCTGAACTCACCTGCACTGGTCTGCAACCATAGACCCTGCAGGGTATCAATCCCCAAAATATACTCAGGGATAGGAGATATATACACAGTATACTCTTTTGGGGGTATATGCCCTATTCCCAAAGGGATTTGGGCTTGTTTCACTCTGATAGCCTTACCCCCATATCCATTTATGATAGTGGGTGTCCCGGGGAACTGCTCAGGTTTAACATGAATCAGTGAACATTCAGCCCCTGTGTCCACCAGAGCCAGGACATGTTGTATGTTCACTGGGGACCAATGGATAACTATTTCAACATGTGGCCTCTGGTACCCCCCAGTCCCTCAGGGCAGATACTTCGACCTTCCCCTCAATCAAACCGTGTTCCCTAATCATTTTCCTGTGTGGGCTCAAATGAGGTTGGCTCACTCTCCAACAGCAAGTCTTGCAAACACACAGGCCGAACTTGCGGCTCTGTCTCTGACCTCTGCCTCTTTGGTCTTAAATGGCTGGAACTGCTGCTCTGGTTTCAGTTGTTGCCATAGCTCTAGTAAGATCCTATTTGACTTCCCATCTAATTTCCTTCCATCTGCTCCTGCCCATACTAAATCAACCCACATCTATCTAGGTCCTCATAACCTTCATGGGGCCCTTTAAATTCTTCTTGTGAGTAGCAGATCTTATTTCTTGCCAGGTTCTCATTGCTTCAGCCTCTCCCGCTACTGTATGTGTCACCTCGCTTAAGGGATGCCCTAAGTGAGGGGAAAGAATGGCCACTAGAGACCTAAAGAGGGATGTGGGAGCCATTTGAAGCACAATATTTCTCATCCTAATCTCATCTGATTCTCTTTCGGATCTAGAAGGTACAGCACCTAGACTGCTGCATAATCTACAGATGAAGTGAAAATCTCTTCATCTGGGCCATAATTCTCTGGACTTTAGATGGCATTTCTTATGCCTAGCCCTCATAACACTGGTTGGATCTCAGCATACGTCTGCCATCTAACAAGAGAGGATGGTAGATCACTCGGATTGGGCCACACAGCACGAAGTGCAGCCATAAGCCAATCAAGGAGTAAGTGAAGCCCTGGGGTCTGATGTGCATTTTGTAATCACTGCCTCAAAGCGGGCTGCACTGTCAGGGAAGCCAGCTCTCCCATCTCTGATCCCGACAGAACAATTCCATCCACCCGTAAGTCCCACAGACACAGAAGCCAAGCTGATATTGACTCTGAGGGCTTCTGCGTAAACAGGAGCCCAAATCCACCAGCTCAGCCTGAGTATAGGGGCGGACCATAGAGTGCTCCACTACCTGGGGAGGGGGCTGCTCCTCTCCTTAGGGAACTTTCAGCTGCTGGGTCTTTACTTTCCTTACAACCACTGGGCGTGCTTTCAATACAGGAGGGTTCAGTGCCTCTGGCACTACCCCTTCATCCTTCCCCAGCTCTTCCATTTCTGGGGCTGATGGCACCTTTCTCTCCCCTCCCCCAAGTGCCTCCTCTGCTACAACCTTTACCTTTTCTACTGTGCCTCGCAGTAATGCTACCTCAATCTTCAGAAGCTCTCTTACCTTCACCTCAATGCTTTGCAGCTTGTGTTGTCGTGCCACCTCTGCCTGTGCTTCCCTCAGAAGTTAGTCTTTTTCCTCGATGGCCTTTTCCTCCTTAAGAGCACCTGGCAGCACTGCTGTCTTGTTCTGTAAGGAATCTTTTATCTCTTCAATGGCACCTTGCTGCCGACATTCTCGTGCTGCCTCCTCTCACATCAATGCCATTTCCTTCTTCAGGGAATCCACAGAATTTTGCAGCTCGCATTCTCATGCTGCCATTTCTTGGGTCTTTTTCAGGAGCATGTCCTCTCTTCTGTAGACGTTTTTAATACTGTGAGAAGCAGCCAACCCACAGTCCCTGCTGCCTCACAGGCACTCTGTCTCTCTAAAGACCTACTTACTATACCAAGGGCCACTCCTACTGCCTCAGGTATCACCTCCATTTGCCTCCAGTCCTGGGGTGGGGCCCAGTCCTCTAGGAGGCAAGCCACCTCAGACCACATACCCACTGGGGGACAATCCACTGTCTCCCCATTCACAGGGGCAGCCTGCTGAAGCACCCCTCCCATAAGAGCAGCCTGTCTTTTTCCTTGGTCAACAATGAACCCTGCCAACTTCACCAATTGTCTTGCCAATAGGTTTCAGCCCCAGGCAAGTTCGCTATGGATTCAATGTGACCAAAGAAATTGACAGCAAAATGTTCTTTGAAGTGAAAGGGTTTATTATCCGGCTTGTTCTCCCAGCACTAGGTCGAGCACTAGAGTCTCTGCCTTCGCCCAGAGCACTGGGCTGAGCTCTTTATATACTGCAATAATAGCTTATTGCCTAAAGGTGTGGAAGCAGTAGCCTAGCAACAGACCAGTTACATCATCAGGTGGCTTAAGCACAGTGAGGATCCTGGCCATAGGAACCCCAACTTCCTCACACCTACCATCATGAGAATAAAGCTGGGCATAAACACTTTCACCCCAAGAATGTTCCATTGTCATTTCTCAGTCTTACGAAATCCATAGTAAACCTGCATAGGGATGAGACCCTCAGGCAAGACAGTATCAATCTCTAATAAACTTGTGGCACTGGGATCCTAGTCATGGAATCTGCTTCTAGAGGAACTTAAATTAATAGGAAGCATGTAGAATTAAACACTAGGCAGAATAATGAATGGCTCCCTGTGGGTAAAATGAAGGTTCCTATGGCCAGGATTCTCACCTGGCCCTGGATGGCTGACCCACTACACACGTGTGGGCATTATGTTGTTATTGACTCTATATAAAGAGCTCCTCCCAGTGCTCTGGGCAACACGGTGGCATAGTTGCAAGGCTGCAAGAGAGCAGAGATGAGACTAGAGTGGTGGCAGCACTGAGGATAGATTGAGATGGCTGCAGGGGTAGAGAGGCCCAGAGGCAGAGACCAGCTTGCTGCATGCAGACTCGCTCTGAGTGGACAGGATTCTAGTGATTGACCACGGAAATAAAGTTGGGTATAACCCTTTCACCTCAAGAACATTCCATTGTCATTCTTTGGTCTCATTGAATCCATAGTGAACTTGTCCAAGGCTGAAACCCATTGGCAAGACACTCCCCAAAGATGTCCATTTCCTAACCCTAAGAATCTGTGAAAGCAATACCTTCTTCGGCAAAAGTGACTTTAAAATGTACTTAAGGTTCATTAATGACCATGAGACTGGGAAACTATTCTGGTACCCAATCAAATCACAGGGATCCTTAAAAGCTGAGAACTGTTCTCCGCTGTGGTTAGAGGGAGACATGGTTATGGAAAAATAGTCAGAAAGATGCAACATTGCTGGTTTTGAAGATGGAGGAAGGGGCCCATGAGCCAGCCAAGGAATGTGGGTGGCCTTTAGAAGTTGCAAAAGGCAAGGAAATGGATTTTCCCTTAAAGCCCTTAGAAAAGAATGCAACTCTTTTGACACCTTGATTTTTAGCTCAGTAAGACCTATGTCAGAGTTCTACAGAACTGTAAGATAATGAATTTGTGGTTTCCTAAGCTACAAAGTTTGTAGTAATTTTCTGTAACAGCTATAGAAAATGTATACATTATTCTTAAATTACCCAGCCACAGAAATTTTGAGGTAGTCATGAAAAGTGAAATAAAGCAGATGACATTGACTTCTGTGTGTGTTCTTGATTGTGTGATATTTGTAGTGATTCACAGAACCTTTTATATATATGTAGCTTCATTATTCAATTAATTATAAGCATGAGACAGGAAAAATGTTTAATTTGTTGTGTTTTGTTTTAAGCAGCAAATTATCATTTAATCAATTTGTTAAATTGTACATGAGCTCCCTAGAAAAGATAATTTTCAAAATGTGCTGGTATAGAGGAAACTGCCAATTGATAATCAAATGCCATTGTCAAGCTCACTGTCTCTATCCAGTGCTGTTTCACCTGGACTATATTTAGAAGCTTTCATTTGGGAAGGATGACTGTGCGACACGTGTTGTATGAGTATATTCTTTGAATTTAAAAACAGAGTTGTGCCAACACACACAAGAGCTTGATATAAAAATTTTGACACATTAATGCAGAGCAAGTTTAAGTAATTTCCAGTGCATTGTTTAAAATACATAATCCTGGACACAGTGTTTTATCCGAGCATATGGTTTTTGTTTTCAAACTACACACCTTTGGAATATTATACGATGAATGTTTCATTATATTCTAATCCTGCAGTATCTCTGGATTACTCCATTTTTATCAGCCCCTGCCTTATCCTATCCTGGCCATCCAAGTTCTGCAGCCACACCCAATCCTCACCCCTCCTCACAAAGTAGGCACAGTAGTGACACAACAGAATCTTAAAAACTCCAATCTACTGGTGAGCTGGATTTGGCAAGGGGGGAGGTGTCTGTTGCCCCTATACGAAAAGTTCTGGGGTACCACCCACACCTCCACCTAACATAAAGCCTACCTGTCTGATTCATCCTCTGCCTGGTTCTGGTTCATATTCTGGTACTAAAGGAGCCCAATTATGACCAAGACTGGAGCATTGGTCTGTCAGGAAAGTTCTGCCAGCCTCTTACCCCTAACAAGGCTCTGCTTCCATTTAGTCTTGTACCAGCTAGCACAGAACTCTGATATATGCATCTGGAAGCCTAGTGCTGAGGGCACTGCTGCTTCTCTGAAACCCTGCCTTCCCTTGATATAGATTCCACAGATGTGGCGTGGCCTCGCTCTGCAGCCTTGGTTAGGGTTAGAGGTGGACAGGAGTGAAGGTGGGGGAGGATCATTTCAGCTGCTCCACTTTGTTTTTCACAGCCTCTGACTTATAGCAGCCCTCCACTTCTGCTCCAAGCACCTAACATACCTCAAAGCCACCTTTATGAAATCAAATTCTAATTAAAAAAAAACAACCTTATCCATCTGCAGATAGTCAGAGCCAAATGTTTTGCTTTGACTTCTTCCTTCCTCACATTGTATCTTAATAAGCTTTAACCAAACAAAATTTAAATAACTCACTGTATATATATACACACACTACTAGTGTAGAGACTATGATCTTTTTATATATTATCAATTCAGTTCAGTCACTTAAGTGGCAGGACAGGACAAAAACTGTTGCTGTCCCCTCTGGTGGGCTGTATAGTCCAGTGTTTCAGAGAGGGATCTGCTTACAACACATTCTTTAACTCTGCAGATAAGACACCAGATGCACGTCCCAACTCCAAAAAAAGGAAAAAAAAAAACCTTAAATACCATGATAATTTGTAGAAAGGCTAGATGGTTACAAAAGCATTTTGGCAGGGCTTAAGAAAATGAAATAAGGGAGAAGGCAAGTGCAAAAGACATTGAATTTCAACTAAGAATGGGCTCAAATACTTTAAAGCTAAAAATAATCTGTGTACCCTTGAGCTTGGGGACTGTCTGCCTCGGCAGATCACAATCCTATAGCCATATGTCCCCAAATAACTAATGAAGGTGATTCAAGAGGATTACCTGTAGGTGCAGGCTTTCAATGCTGACAAATGTGATTAATTTGGAAGGCAGGTGCCTTCCACAACTTATATTTGCGATGGAGTTTTTAATGTACTTAATGCTGTTTTAATTCTGTTTCTATTAAGATTCTATTTTCTTTGCGACTTGGTCTTGTGAACTGAGGATTTGCCAACCACAGTACCTTACAAGAATGTCATTCTGAGACATTCTTTAAAATTATCTACCATACCTTTCTCACCATCATCTTCTGGCTTTGCCCTCCTACAATCTTACCTTTTATCCTACCCCCTCAATCAGTGCTACCCACCCTAACATTATCAATGCTCTCTTCAAATTCAGCGGCCTCTCAGGATTCTGGGGAGCAATCTTTTGTTGGGCCCCAAACTGTCAGGCTTCCTTGACACCTTTCTTGATTTAAATTTATAAAATCAAGATTTTAGAGATATAAAAATCTTGATTTTAGAGATATAAAAATATCCTAATTCTCTATTCTCTATTTTTCTGTAGAATAATTCTTGGGCTTGATTATATTTCTTCTTTTGCCTTCACTTTAGTAAATGTTTACCAATTATTCAATTAAAAATCCCTAACAGAAATTACTGCTGATTTTGTGACCTAGCTGGCAGAAGAATACTGAGTTTTGATTGAAGTTCCATGTGAAGTAAACAATCTATGCGACTCCTAATCTATCAAATCATATGACTGGAGTATAAATATTGCAAGCTTCTTAAGCAGTTTTCTCAGCATTATTGATATACTGATTACCAAATAGTGAGATTAAATCATTGTTGATCCCCATTCTACCAGGATTCCAACTACCTTGTAATTTTCTAGAAATTTCAGGTACGACAGGAAAGAAGAAACACACCAAGGATTGAATAATATGGTCTAGAAATTGATTTCAAACATTTGCTTACAAATGTGTGCCTCATTGGGGCACATTCACACTTCCTGGTAGGCAAAGTCTAGGCTTGGGCAATGACTACAAAGAGCTATTCCTACCTAGAAAGCAAGTTATGCAAGCCACCACTGGAAGTCTAAATATCACACATTAAGTTTGACCGTCATTCAAATGCACACAGAAGAATAAGAGGGTCAGGGTGCTAATTACTAATGAGAAGGATGTTGATTTTAAATCTGTAATGTTAATATTGTATGTATTTTTCCAATTTGATAGTGTTTATAATTGGATATTTTTGTGTATGTTGCAATTTCTTTAACCAGATACTATTTTGTTTGTATCCCAAAGTCATATATAGAGCATTGAATTTTTTTTCTCTACAAAAGGATTTATTTAACCTCTTTAGTTAAAAATTTTTAAGGCCCTGATGTATATTGATTAACCTTGGGAACTAAAAAATAAATATAAAAACAATTTCCTACTCTAAATTCAGATTTAACAATGTGCTAATAGCCCATAATGAAGATAGCAGCCATCAGTTAATCAGCCCATTAAGTTAGGATCACAAATGTCAACTCAACTGCAGTCTACTAATTTACTGACCCTTAATGGGTCAGCAAGATCTATAACCCAAAGACTATCTTTCTGCTTCTGTTAAAGTCACTTTGTAGGCCAACTCTCCTCCTTCCGTGATTGTGATCTCTGACCTGGTATGCACAGGGAGTCAACATAAAATCCATTTATGAGAATGTGCTTGGGTTCCCAAGTAATGGAATCCCAAGCTAATGAATGAATGAGTTAAGTGTTTGGGTAGAAGCTCTTTATGGAAGCACCAACTTTGTTTTTCTAATGTCTGCACAACCATCAAAATAGGCCTGTATAATCTTCAGTGGGAGCTTCTGACTCCAGTAGATTCTAGGTTCTTGAGTTACCTAAGGCTTGCCACCCATTCTCATAGCTATCCTGCTCCGTAAGTCTTAATTTTGAAATGTCAGGGGGTCCAAAAGAACTGGGTGGCAAGATGGCAAGGTGTTGCAAACAATAATTGTAAATTAAGTTTTGCTTTATTAACAATATAGTGGGTTGGAAAGTTGTTTTGGTGATTAACAAGCAAAAAATAGGTATAATCTGTTTGAATCTCATAAATGAGAATCAGTTACCCAGTGTTTGCTACTTTCAAGGGGAAGGAGAGACAAGTAGCATACCATATTCCAGATGGGCCTTCAAGAGGGTATAATAAAAACTACAAATCAAACAGCCATTCACTTGAATTATATTTGTATAGAAAAGATGTAATAATTTCTATGATAAATAAGAGCTTTTTGCTTTTTTTTTTCTTCTTTTTAAACATCAGCATTTTCTTTCTCTGGTGATAAAGCAATTCATCCTACTGCAAATCACAATGTCCATTAGCAACCTGTCAGCCATGTGATGTCAGAGACTCAAAAGAACGTGTGGAAGAGATGTAACGGCTTGGTGCTGTCACCCCTGTCCTCAGCCAAGCCTGTGCCACGGCTGCTCAAATGCCACTAACTCCAGTCCTGCTCTGACAGCTCTTGGCTGTGATTTTCCCCCAAATAGAGCACAGACAGATAAGAGATGAGCTATTAACTGAGGTTCTGGAACGGGGAAGGAAGAAAAACAAGAAAAAGCAAACTATTAAATGCTCTAAACATTTCAAAAAAAAAGTTTTATTGGAAGCAAACAAATTAACTTGAAAACCTAAGGATTTGTTTTCCTCTCTACAAAGAAAATGTCAGTCACATGCCGATGGTGCTTGTAGGATTCCTGCAAAGGAAACCATCTTTCCAGGGCAAATAAAGTCCCCCTCTGTTGATGACATTTCCCTCGGTCTTCCTCCCCTGTCATTAGCCAACCTCCTAGTACCGCTCGTGCCAACTTTAGCACAAAGACACTCTAAAAAGCCTCTGTAGGAGCAAGAGTTCCATCCTATGGAAAAAAGTGATCCCCGAGGCCAAAAAGAGAGGAAAGATCTAACCTCTGGAAAAGCTCTCACAGACCTGGGTGGCTTTGGCAAAGTCAGCCTTTGAGGTGAGGTCGTGCAACCTTCAGGATGGCCTGAGAGAAGCAATGAGGGGAGGAGGACGCCAGGGGTAAAGAAAGGTCATGGGATGAAGGGCAGGAAAGCGGGAGTACGTAGGAGACCGCAGCGGCCGCCAGCCCCTGAGGACGTTAAGCGGCGGCCTTTCCCGGGCAGCGCCGTCCAGGCCCCCTCCCCGCCCCACACTGGCACCGCCGAGGCCAGTGCCGCCCCAGCGCTGGGCGGCGGCGCGCTCAGCCGGTCGGGAGGCGGCGGCGCACGGGGAGCATGCCCCGCGGCCTCCGCCCGGACGCCGCCGACCCCAGGGGGCGACAGACGAGCGGCGGGGCCCGCTCTCCACGCTGCCCTGCTGCCCCCTTCCCAGCTCTCCCCACGCCTTGCCCCGGCTGAAGCAACAGCCGCGGTGGCCGCAAAGGAGCAGCCACTGCGCCCCGGAAGCCCGCACGGAGGGCGGCCGCGCGGGGAGCAGGGGGCGGGGCGCGGGGGCGCGGCTGGTGGGGGCGGGGCGGGGCGCCGGGTCGGGGGCGGGGCGGCGCGGGGCGGCGCCCGGGGCCGGCGTCACTTACCGGCCAGGGCGCAGGGGCGGCTCGGCCGACTCCTCGGGGGCGCGGCGGCTGGGGCTGGCGGTCGGCGCAGCCCGGCGCTGCCAAATGTAAACAATCCGCCATGATTTCTTTGTTTAGCTAATTGAACCTGCCGCCGTCTGGAGTCCCAGGCGCTCCCTCTCTCCCTTCTCTCCCCTTCCCCCCCCCCTTGCGCTCTCTTTTATTTATTTGTCTTCCCCCCGCTCTTCAGTCTTTCCTTCTTTCTTGGGTCTTAGTAGCTGCTTTTAATGGAAGTCGAGGCAGGTGGGTGGTTGGTGCAGGGAATGCGGTGGTGGTTTTTATAAATACAGGTGAAATAATACCCAAATCTCAGGCTGAGGTGCAATTTCTGAAAGAGGAGGAGGGTGTTTCTCTCCCTCCCTCCCGCTCTCTTTCCTGCAATCGCCCGTTTATTAGATTATCTTCCGTGGAACGTGCCAGACAAATGTGGTGCAACTCCCGGTCAGTCACCTTTCCTTTCCGCCGAACTCTAGTACCCAAGTTCGCAGGCGGATTTTGGACTCAGCAAAAGCGCCAGGTTCTTCGTTTACTTTGAAAACCTCAAATATAAGCGGAGTCCGACTGCCTAAGGGCGTGCAGAATAGTTTCCACCACACCAGGGGAGGAATAATCATAATACAGCATGCTCATCAGGGGAGCATGACCTACTGGCGTCAACTCCTTCTTTAAAAAAACTGGATTTTACACACGCACACGCACACGCACACGCACTAGCACCAGCACAGTGGAAAGCTCCCAGAAGAGCGGGACGTTCAGCCTTCTATTTGCGTAAATTATTGGTACTTATTGCTGCGCAAATATTTGGAGAGACGGTAGACGCAGAGCATAATACAATGAGTTTAAAACTTGGAGGATGTAGGTTCTGGTAGGAAGGAAGGTTCAGCACCCCTTTGTATGTTTTTCTGTGGGTAGAAATGCTTTTGATTACCAGTTTTCACTATAGTTAATGCAAGCATCATTTAAGTCCTGTTCTAGACGGATTTATGATGAGATTCTGGGTAATCCATGGCAGAAAAATTCTAGGGTTATGGTCTCATTTATTTAAAAAACTACTCCCTCAGTCGCACTTCAGTTTTTAACCACCGTGCTCATGACACCACAGATGATTCAATATTTTAATTCATAAGGAGGATTGAAAGCCATCTACATCTTACAGTAAAACTGTGCCTCTTAAGTTATCATCAGAATTAATCTCATTAAAGGAAGTTATTGCCTTACCTGTGCTTAATTCTGTGTGAGGAGAGCATTATGGAATAGAGTAATGTCATCCTTAAAAATTTGGACCAACTGCTTACATACACGTCACATAATATATTGATTGTGTGTATAAAAGGGCTATCTAATCCAGTCAAGAGAACTGAACTAATGAGTGTTTACACTATAAGGCAGTCCCTGTAGTTGTTTTAACCACTAGGTCAATTATTAAAAATAGGTGTTCAAGCATTCTTATTATATAAAAAGAGAAAAGAGAATGAAATTATATTGCCAAGCAATGTGCATGACCCCAATTAAATCCCCCATTTACATATGGCTTTAGTTTGTTCCCTCAGAAAAGTTCAGTAGAAGTTAGTCATTTTTTCCCACCATTTGTGATGTTCTTCTCTATGCCATGCCAAATTTTACATGTTTCCTTAAATTCTAACCTATATCTAACCTTATGAAATCCACTTTGATATTTCTTCTCTTCCAATGATGGTGACTTACTTCCCTTGGCATCAAATATAAAACTTCTCAGCTTCAAGACTGTGTAATCAAGAACTTGGAATAGGGGGCTCATACTAAAATACACGGAATAATCTTTCTAACATTTTGTACTTCTAAAATTAGCTTATGGAACCATAGTTTAACTGAAAACTACTTAGATGAAAAACAAATATGTCTTAATTAATTAATTAAATTTATTTAAACACTTGGCCTGCTTGTGTAGAATTGCTACTCCATATTGACATAAATTATTCTAATATAGCTGAATTTTGCATATTTGCATCTTCCCTGTCCATCCTCATATTAATATACTCTGTCACTTGCCATCACTGAGATTAGTCTTGCAAGGTGGAGGGAAAGGAGCAAGTAGAGCTGTTCTTCAGCCCAAATTCTCGTATCTCTCTTTAGCCAGATGTATTAGACTAACTCAGCCCTCTACCTGTGTTCCTCCTTTACTCTCACACTACTACCATACAACACTTCATTTTTGACACTTCTGTTCACCAGATATGTCAGGGGCTTTCCCCACAGCAAGCCATTCTTCATGATACCATATGGGGATCCTACAATTTAACTCATTTCTGACTTTATTTCCCTGGAGACAGTGTCAGATCCCAGCCGTTAAGGGCTAAGTTCCACAAGACTGCTACCATTCCAGTTCAGATACCAATTGCAAGTAGTAGGAGATCCCCAGGCTACCCACAACTTCTCTCCAACTTGGCTACAAATCAGAGGTTCCCGTGACCTACTTCCCCTTTGTGTTCAATTAATTTGCTAGAGCAGCTCATAAAACTTAGGGAAACACATACTTAGGTTTACCAATTTGTGAAAGAATATGATAAAGGACACAGATGAACAGCCAGATGAAGAGGTGCCATAGAGTGGGGTCTGGGAGGGTCCAGATTGAAGGAGCGTCTGTCCCTGTGGAGTTGAGGTATATCACCCTCCTGGTGTAGATGTGTTCACCAACCTGGAAGCTCTCTGAACCCCACACTTTTATGGAGACTTCATCAGGTAGGCATGATCAATCATTAACTCCATTTTCAGCCCTTCTCTCTTCTCACGAGAATGGAGTATGGGACAGAAAATCCCAAGCTTCTAATCATGGCTTGGTCTTTCTGGTGACCAGCCCCCATCCAGGAGTCAACTCAATGGAACCAAAGTTGCTCCTAGCATTCTCATCACTTAGGAATTTACAAGGTCAGAGATGGGTCAAAGACCAAGTATTAGAACAAGAAATGCTCCTTGTGCTTTTATCACTAGGAATTTGCAAGAGTTTCAGGAGCCCTGTGTCAAACTGTGGGCTGAGACCAATATATATATATTTCTTATTATTTCACACCAGACAAGACCACAATATAGATTTGTTTATGTGTGTCTTCCTTCCCTTAGTTAGTAGCATTCTTTAAGTCTTCATACCAAACAAAATATTGATCATATACCAGATACTCATAGTGAAAAGACTGAACACTGATACATAGCTAGGTTTTATTTTTAGGTTCTTATTAGCCTATTTCATTGAGTGAGAGCCACCACGTAGTCATACCTTCCTGTATTCATGCCCTTGTATAGTCTTTTCCCTGATCATGGGTTTAACCATGTGAATTGCTTTGGCTTCCACGAAGTGTAATAGAAGCAGAAGCTTGCTAAGCGCTTGCACATGGGAACTTGTCCTTTGCGAATGCAGCCGCCAAGCTTTAGAGAAGTCTAGACCATCCTACTAGAGAGTAAGGCTACAAGGAGGAGAACTGAGGCACCCCAGCCCAGCTACCGGCTGAATTCAGCCACATGAGTGATCCCAGCCAACACTATGTGGAGCAAAATAACTGTCCAGTCAATTCATGGAATCATGACAACAAATTGTTGTTTAAAGCCACTAAATTTGGGTCTGTTATGCAGCAATGGATACAGCTCTCACCAGTTTCAAGGACTAGAGACATGATCAGGTTACTGCTGGAAATAAAGAATTTATCAAAAGCATGTGGGGGTAGGGGAAAGGAAACTCTGAAAACAGCCTGGAAGAGCCTCATGGTACTTCATCTGTCACTTCTTAGAATTCAATGACACAGTTACGTCAATGATGTAAAAGCTATTCTGGTGATTGATTGTCTTTATGTCATCACTTAAGAAGTAAGCATCTTTGAAGCTGCAAAGCAATGAGTTCAAAAGACACACGCTCTGGAAATTTAGCTATCCTGCATTCAAATCCCAGCTCTGTCCCCAAGTGACAAAGCAACGTGAATGAACCTGAGTCCTTATCAATCCTTGGGACTTCTAGAAATTAGTACAATTAAAAATATGCTTTTTTTTCTCAGGAAGTTTTTGAAATGAGGCTAGCAATGAGTATCAATGTTGATTAATGTTTGGAAATTTGGGGCTCAAACAAACTAATAAGTGAAATTGGTTGTCTGGCTACCTGTAAGTCAAATTATCTTCCTGTATACACTGCTCCTTGGTTGTGAATTAAGCACATAAGGACCTGACTTTTGATTTGTTCTCTGTATTTGCTACTGATACACACACACACACACACACACACACACACACATGCTAGTTGTTCAGATTCACTACAAATGGTAGGATGAACAAGAGAGTATACATGTCTCGGCATGGCAAAGGACCGAGTTTGCTAAACTTGAGAATTCGAGCAGTGTTTTGTCTACAAAAGATGAATTCTCTCAGACCTCTCAATAATCCAGTTTTATGCAATCATGAAATAACATACATTTACAAATTAACCAAATCTATAAACCCAATAAGACCTAAATTAACCAATTAATTTAATGTGATAATATTTTGCCTAAGCCAAGTTACCTCTATCTTTATGAATATGGTGCTGGCTATTACTGGCTTTCCCATTTGACCATGTGCCAAGTAGTGGTGCAGTGAGCCCCATTTTTGCTATTCACAATTTTGTGAAACTTTCCTTTGCACAGGTCTCCCTCATCTCACTTAGCCATCACTTGGAATGCGTTAAGTTCTTAACCTATTTCAGTCCAAGGTAATTAAAGCTGAGCTACTTAGCACTAACTCTAGACATAAATATGGGCATTAAAATGATCAAGAATATATACTTATTTTTAAGGCTAGCATTGAATTTGAAATCCAACCCTGAGAAAGATTACCAACAGGTAAATAGCACGGGGGTGACAGAAAGGAAACTTTGGGTTCAAGTTGTATATTTGACACTAATCATAACGTAACTTGACTAGGAGTCTTAGATATTTCAATTTGGGAAGAGGAAGCTTCTGAGAGCTACAAAGATTCTTTTGATAGGAATCATAAATAATGGCTTTTTATGGTGGAATCTCAGCAATGTGTCAGAGATGGAGAACTTTCTGTGGCAGGGCTTTCCAGGGTCTTCCATCATTGTCTTGCTTCTAATGCCACACACACTAAAGGCTGGTCCTCATTTCTTGGTCTTTAATTTTTCCCTCTTAATTTTAATTCTATTAGGCTATTTCTCTTAAAAATTGAGGCATTTAAAAGTGTTATTTTCATGGATTCCTTAAATTATACTGTTTACTTCCAGAATATGTCCTTTAATGATGAATAAAATGACTCCTCTATTATGGCTCCCAAATGATCTGAGGGTTTTCAGGAAATAAAACTTTTTTCTCTCAGTTTCAGTATTGGCTTAAAACATTATTTTTCAAATCCAAGAAGAATAAAAATTGGAAACCTCATGCATTCTGTAGTTTTTGGAATGAGTGTAAGGTTCTATCATGCAGCAGAGTTATGAGAAGATCAAATTCTCCTAACAGTTTCATTATCCTTGTTTTTTTTTTTTTGAGAAACTATATCCATAGCGTCCATGGCAAACCCAAAGAGAAGAATTGCAGGGTCTTGACAATGCCTCTCCCTGCTCTTGGCACAGGTAGTCGGGAAACATGAACATCCCACTTCTAGCCAGGCACTTCTTGGAATGGGTGCAGGATCATCTATGGGCGCAGCTGCTGCTATACTTGAGGGGTCCCAGAACCCAGACACAGCTCTTTGAGCAGCCAAATGAGTATCTATCTTCCCAACCACTACCACCTCGTTCACATTTTTTTTAGTGTGAAATATTAAAATTAGCCCAAATTGTTTTTAAAAATTTAATTATGCCCTTTGGAATCCATGCTTTGGAAACTTTTTTTTCCTTTAAATAAACCAATATCTGGAATATATACATACATATGTACATATATATATTTACATATAAAAATATGCTTGGAAAACACACTTTATTATCACATGCAGCTTAGTAGGAAAAACAGAGAAATCCACAATTAGCTCTTTTGTATGTTTCTTAAAGGATTTTCAGAATATACCTAGTAAGGTGTTGTCCTGTTCAGTGATGGCTAACACTCCATTATGAAGCAAATTGTATCACTTGTTTACACAACATATGGGGCTGGGGAGAGATGAAAATGATTGCCACCCTTCCATCCTTAAAGGTGGGTCTAGAATTTTCTCTATTCCACACAGAAGTTATAAATACTATCTTTATGAGATGGTAGTTATAATAATGATGCTCCCTTGCCAAAAAAAGTAACAAAGGTATTTTAAATTGTATTTTTTATAATGATAGGAAGATTTCAAATAATCTAGCCAATTTTAACTAATAACTACTGAGAATTAACATTATTATTTAATGCAATCAGTGCTTGAATAGAACATAAATCCGAGAACTAGGCACTGGGGAAGATATATAAGAGATGATGCTTAGAGATTTTTAATTCTCAAGGATAGAAAAGGGAGAACCCAAAGGAAATTAAGTGCTGGTTTTCTCAAATCCAGAGATTAGATTTCCTTATTCTTAAAATTACCTGCAAAGCATATTTTTTATGACATATGTATAATCTTCCAAAATCTACAATGTAGATTATGTGCATTTTCTACATGGAGATTTTTCATTTTATTTCTAGTTCCAGTTTCTTTTCCCACACATCAAAATAAACTGTTATTCTACTTGTTTTCATAGATTATTTGAAAACATAGAATATATTTTAAATGTTTATATATTAGAAATGTTATACCAACTTGTTCACTCTAATAAAGGTATGTAGCATTGTACTTTATTTGAGAAATACATAAGCACAATAAAACTTCACTTAATATGCTCTAACATTCCTTCAATAAACAGTGTGAAGTCAAATTCCTATGTAATTTAACAGTTGCCAGCAGCAGCACTCTGTGATACTAGTTGAAAATAGCTACTCACAAACATGAAGCACAACACAGGCAAATTATTCTATAGGTTTGCTCTTTTCCCAGGGTTCTGCCCAGATTGAACCAATTGGTGCAGAAGCATGAACTTGAGAAAGAGCAGTGTGAGCAAGCTCAGGTGCTGAGCTATTTTAGCTGTTTTTCTCTCCCCCTCCTTCTGTTCTTTCCCTCGGGTCACTTGAAAATACAAATAATAGTGACTAGCATTTGAAAATGTCAAATAAAGTGGAAAATTATATAATACAGTGTGATGAGAAAAACAACTATTGTAAGTTGCTGCCTAGGCCTTTTACAGTGTGACAAACCTGCTCACCCCCCGAGTCTGGATATTTAGATAAGGACCTGAGGTTAGGATTCCTGCCCCAAGTTCCCACTTTGCTTTTTCCAGGGCACCTTTTAAAATAACCACTTAGATTTTTTTTTAATTGAAGTATAGTTAACATACGATATCCTATTAATTTCAGGTGTATATCATAGTGATTTGCTATTTTTATACATTTTGAAGTGATCCCATAAGTCTAGTTACCATCACCATACAAAGTGATTACAATATTATTGATTATATTCCCTATGCTGCACATTATATCCCTATGACTTACTTATTTTAGAATTGGAAGCTTGTACCTCTAATCCCCTTAACCTATTTTGTCCACCCCTCTCCACTGTGGTGACTCACAGTTTGTATCTATGAATCTGATTCTGTTTGTTTGCTTTGTTTTTTAGATTTCACATGTAAGTGAAATCATATGGTATTTGTCTTTCTCTGTCTGACTTACTTCACTTACATATTATCCTCCAGACCCATTGATAGTGTTGCAAATGGCAGGATTTCATTCTTTTTGATGGCTATTATAAATAATGATATAATGAAATCAAGGGTGCATATATCTTTTTGAATTGGTGTTCATTTTCTCTGGATGAATACCTAGAAGTGGAATTGTTCAGTATTATGGTATTTTTATTTTTAATATTTTGTGAAACCTCCATACTGTTTTTCCATAGTGGCTGCACCCCTTTACATTCCCACCAGCAGTGCACAAGCTTTCTCTTTCCTCCACATCCTCACCAACACTTGTTATTTTTTGTCTTTTTCATAGTAGACAATCTGACCAGTGTGAGGTGATACCTCACTGTGTTTTTGATTTGCATTCCCCTGATGATTAATGATGTTGAGCATCTTTTCATGTGCCTGTTGGCCATCTATGTGTTGTCTTTGGAAAATCACTTAGAGTTGAGCCTGGGAAAAGTTAGTGACCTCCATTCCAAAGACTTTATAAATAAAAGGTGCTTGCTACTCAGTCTCTATCTCCTGCTTGCTCTTGACTTGGGATGGAGGACCTGGCTCACTGTCCACCCCTACATCCACCCCCTCCTGGGATTTGTAAGCAGCAAAGTCTGACTTCCTTTGTATGGAGGTACTGAAACTGTGCCTTCAATCAAAATACCCTGGGATTTTCACTTGCCCAAAGCGGGGGTTTACATGCTAAGGGGGTTCCCTGCCTTCCCCATGTGGGTTGTTTGGATCTCCTCATTCAGGTCATGAGCTCCATATCCTTAATTTAATACACCAGCTCTGGCTTCACAACACAAACAGTAATCTCCAAAGTAGAGTGCAAGAAAAAATTATTGTAACTTCTACCTGTAGGCGCTTGTTGTTATTACATACTGTTACTTTTTATTATTTTCATCTAAGAATAAAAATAAGGAATGCTTGATCTTTAACAAATGAATGGACACCCATGCTCTCAGTGATCTATATGGCCAATGGCAGCCTGTCAAGTATGGTGCACATGAATCCTGATGGAAGAAATGTGTTAGGACAGACGGTGTGTTGGTAGGTATTACAGCTATTCTGCCTACCTGATTCCTTGGATGGATTCAGCCCTGTTCTTTCATTGATTTGAATTAGGAAAATAGAGCATACAGAGGGCTGAGCCATGTAGAGGAGGAGACACATATTCTCTACAGGTGGCAAAAGGAAGGCTTTCTGGACCACCAGAGGTTTTCCACCCTGTGGAAAGTGGTGAGAGGATGGGAAGCTGGGCCTTTGGAGCCATTTAATCTTCTCATTTTTGTCCATGTACCATTTGAAAGATTACATTCCTTTCTTCTTTTCTGCCTCCTTCCCTCTTTCCTACTTTCCTTCCACCTTTCTTTTTTAGCCAATGTTAGCTTAATTTAGTTAAACCATGTCTGAGGAAAAATGAAATTTGCCCACGTAAGTCATGCTGTGACACTGTTTCAACCTGCTTCTGTCATGAGTTCTTACACAGCGGTGCCTATCACTAAGAAAAGATGCTGATAGACTATGAGTTTGTTGCCGTTATAATGACACTAACTAAATGTATTTTTATATAGATAATCCAAAATTTTCAAAAGACAGTCCTTAAGAGTGAATACCTCAAGTTATATATTTAAATACATTAAAAGATACTAAAATAATACATATTTAATATAACATATATTATATGTTATACAAATACATATATAATTTATAAAAATATATGAAAACAAATACATTCTATTTAAATTGCATATTTATTATATAATATATGTACTTACATGTAAATACATGTAATAAATTATACATTTTGCAAGACAAAAAGCAAATTTTTTTAAGGATAAGAAGTAAACAATGTTATTAAAAATTTTTACTTTATTCTGTTCATCAGTGATAGGTTTACCCTTGTACTCTCTCATATGGTGAATATACCCCATCCCTAATATTCTGAATATATCAGTCAGGGTCTAAGCATGAAAATAGAAACCTACCTAAGGTTTGTTTTTGAAAAAGGAAATTTAGTACTTGGGACTGCTTACACAGGAAATAGAAGAGCTGAGAAACTGAGCAAGGAATGGCGAAGCAGCTCAGAGAACAGCAGGTGTGAGACATGGAGTGCGCTTGGGTTACAGGATCCCTAGAAGAGGGGGACCAGGGGCCAGAGTTACCTCGTGGGTGCTGAGCAGGAGACACTGTCGGGGGCACTGCCATAGACAAGAGAGCCTGGGAGAAATGCAGTGGCCTTTGCCTACCTTCTGGTCTGTAGTGTCTGGCCAAGGCCTCCCACTGGCAAACCTAGCCTCCTGAGATGTCTGGACAACACAGCCTGCAGGAGCGGCTCTAGCTGTAATACAGAGTCGAGTAGGGCAAAGGATAAGGGTGGGAATGAGGCAAACCAGGCCAGTGCCTGTGCACAGAGCTTCCCATAGGCCTCCAAGTAACCCCTGTCCTTTCATACATCTACCGCTTGGCACATCTTCATCCATCTGACGGGAATGCTTTTCTTTCTTTTGTCTGCCTATCAAGCTATATGCCCTTTAAGAACCAAGTCATTTATTTTAAAAACATTCATGGAGTTCTTATCATATGCAATACACTGAGTGCTGGGTCATCAGACTATCAATTCTTTTGGAAATATGTTTATTTCCCAAACTTTTCTGATCACTATATATTGAGCCAGCATAGTCTAACACTGTGCAAGCATTCAGGGCCCAGACTATCTGGGTCAGATCCTCACTCTGCCACCCACCAGCTGTGCAGGCATGTCTTACTTTCATCTCTAAAGTGAAGGGATAATAGGTACCTTGTAGGATTGTTAGATGGATAAAATAGGCTAATATTTTATAGCACTTATGACAGTCCTGGCAGATAGTAATTTCTTTATCTGTGTTTATTAAACTAAATATATGGATACTGAGTCACTCCTTTCTCTGAGCCCCCACAGCCTTTCCTCCATATTCCCATTACAGAAGTTCCTTCTGTTGAGCTGTAATCTGCATACCTCTCACTTCTGGTAGAACATGAGCTCTTGCTGGGGAGATGGGATTAATCATCTTCATATTCCCAATGCAAAGGATATACTAAATGCTCAGTAAGTGTTTGTTTAATTAATTAACCACTTTATCTAAACCTTCCCCATGCCACAAATCATGAAATGAAATGATGAGTACCAAAGGAAAGATAGCTTTAAGTATGCAGAGAAAAGAGGGATCGTGTACCAGACTGGACATTCATGGAGGCAGCAGCATCTAAACTTTCAAAAATTTGCTAGGATTAGACACATACACCTAATCAGAGGAGCTGAGGGAAAATATGAGCAGAGGCCTACAAGAGGGAAAGCATGGGGGCATCACAGAAGCAGTAAGTGAAGGGAGCTTGAGTAGCGTGATTTAAAAAATGTAGGTAGGAACCTAATTGTGGAGGGCAGGTGGGAAGATTTGCATTATATCGTAAGCAAAGATCTAAATCTCTGTTTCAATATGATAACCATAATGGACAAAAATTACAACCATATCACTCACCTCAGTTTACTTAAGATTAAGTATGGCTCCTGTCTTAACATTCAAGAAAGCACATCTATCTAGTTATCTATCTCTGTCATTTATCGCAACTGTTTTTAGCATCAAATGTACAGCTCCCCCAGAGTATTCTATGGTTAAGAATTGTTAGTGCACATAATAGGTAACAATTGGCACAATGAATTGTGTATGTTCAGATTACTTTTCAGGGAGATTATTGTGACAAAAATTTATAAAATACTGATTCATAGTGTCTGGAATAGTATCATGTACTCAGTTCTCAAAAATGGATGGATGAAGGAAAATCAGGGTAGAGAATAAAATGCATGGCCACAATTCTTAATTCAATAATTCAATAAGTACAAAAGGATTATCTGTACTTCATTACAGTTAGAAAATCCATTCTAAAATATGAAAATTGAGTCTTCTGCAAGCAGCTTTGTTTTTTCTTTTCTAATGCATGGTGCACTGCAAAGCTCCTGAGAGCTGTCACTCGGCTCTGACCTACTTTGGAGTATGTCTCATTTTTGCTAGAAGCTGTGAGAATGCACACTTCCTCAGGACAGTAAGAAATGCCCATCTTTGGGATTAAATCAAATTTCCCACAGGGGCACTCAATGGTGAATTGGTCTCAAATAGTCTAAATCTCTTGCCATCTGTGATGAGGTTGTTCTTATTGTTTGGTTTGGTGGTGAGTAGCTTCGGGGAACACTGGGTGAGGTACAGCTCACCTTTTGGTTCAAATTACCTTTCTGCTCTTTTACTAAGTTCCTACAAGTTTCTTTGCCTCCTTCTTGTAACTTCTTTTCTCTCTTTAGCAAGTGAAACACTGTGTCCTCCCCTAGCTGTGTTATCAGTAACTCTCTGTGAATTGGTCAGCAGGATGGAGATATTTTCAGAACAATTCAGCCAGCATATGTAGTCTCTTTTGGGTACCAATTACCTCAAACCGCACACGTACTGTAAGTCTCCTGATACTAGGCGAGAATGTTTCTCTGCATCTTATGCTTCCTTATTTTACTTGGTTTTGCTTGTTTGTTTGTTTGAACCTAAGTTGTGGAATTTCAATAGCTTCTTTGCTTACAAAAGTGCAAACAAATATAAGTTTTATTCATATGGAGAGTTGCTATGTAAAATGTCAGTATGTTATAATTCATCATGTAGGTAGTGTAGGCACTCACCTTGCACTCTGATCTCAATGTCTACTTGCTTTCCTGGAAGGGTGTGTGGTTCAGGGTGATCTTATGGCCAGGGTCCAACAGGGTTCCCAGTGAGTCTTGTCTCCTGGTACTGATGGATGCTTTTGTGTAGACCTCTTCCACATTAAATAACATCTAATATTGCAGAAATGATGGAGTACAGCTTTTGAGGTTAGGTCATGATAGATACCGTGGCTTCCACATTGCCTTCTTGGAAATGATTCACTTGAGGAATGCCAGTAGTTACTTGAAGACACTTAATCAGCCCTATTGAGAGGTCCACATGGTAAAGAGCTAAGGCCTCCAGCCACAGCCTGAGGCAGGCATGTGAGTCAGCCAAGTTGGAAGTGAATTCCCCAGCTCTAGTCAAACCTTCAAATACTGCAGTCCCATTTGACACCTTGTCTACAAGCTCATGAGAGACCCTGAGCCAGAACCACACAACTAAGTCACTTCTGACTTCATGACCTGCAATAACCATGGGAGATAATGAGTGTTTCTAGTCCACAGAAACTTTGTAAGATAATTTTTTATTTTTGCATTAAGCCTCTAAGTTTTAGGGTGATTTGCTATGCAGCAACAGATACTAATACAGGGGGCTTCTATTCTTAGCTGCAGCTGTTTTACCCCTTAAGTATCTACATGAAAAAAAAAAAATCTCTCCACTATGAGAATGAAACTTCTTCCCAAACTCTTTCTGCTTTACATGAGAAAATGATATTCCTTTTATTACCATGCTCTTGACTATTACAAAGCCTTTAATGTTAACTGACAGTAATTGGTACTCATGCCCCACGCTTTTCTTAGTTACTAATTTTTATTCTAACCTCTCTGAGGAGTAAGGAGGCAATCGATATGTAAGAAATTTAATGGCGGCCTGCTGCAAAGGAAAGGCAACACACATGATGTTAGTGCACAGTTGATTCTTTTCCCTGAGAAGAAACAAATCTCTAGAGATCACTCTTGGTCTTATCTGCTATATCATTAACCAATGGATTTCATATATTTTATATTATCTACATAAATTTCACTTTAATTAATGTATTAAGAGATAGGAATCCTGGGTTCAAATTATAATTATGCTACTTTATAGCCTGTGACCTTGAACAAAGTCATTTTTCTAGTCCTAGCTTTCTCATCTGTGAAATGAAACAATTAAAACCCATTTGTTCATTCAGCCCTTTACTTCATGTTTATTTAGTATTTTCAATCTTCCAGGCCCTGCACCTGAGATGAACAAATCAGGCAGGACTCCTGCCCTTGGACTTTTAATATCACATGACTTCATTTTGGGAATAAATGCAGGCTGGGAAGGAGTCTATAAAAGGAATCCATTCATCACATAGTTTTCAGCATCTATGATATTAGTTCTGAGTTAGGTACTGATACTCTGGAACTATAGTCAAATGCCTCCAGTAACACTAGGCCATTTGTAGTTCTTTATACTTTGCAAGGCACTTTCTTATTATCATGTGTGAGCCTCTCAAAAACCACTTGTGATTGCTAGGTTTTATTACATGGACTATCTGCCCACCCTCCTCTCCTTCTGCCTTTGATTATATTACATTCCCATGTTGTACATTCTCAAATGCATTTCTCTAGAGTACTTTTCCCACCTGTAATTAAATAGCAAACCAGGGAATTTATCAGAGTCTGCCTCCCTTCTAAATTAAACTATTATCTAGCTCATTGCTTTATCCCAGTATTTAGAACAGAAAACGTACTCAATATATATGTACAGTGTGAACAGTGATAAAGGACCTGAGTCAGAGAGGTTAAATGACTTGCCTAAAGTCACACCTTGAGTTGTGTAAGTATCGGGTTTGGGCCAGCACCTACACAGATGTTTTCAGTGCTACTTGGGTTAGACAGGCAGTGAGTTTACACGAGTCGTCCTATGCCTTTTACCTTGATTTCTTACTTTAAAAAAAAGGAAAAAAGAAAGAAAACTCTATTTTTTTAGAGAAATTTTAGGTTCACTGAAAAATTGAGAGGAAGGCACAAAGATTTACCATATGCACCCAACCCTGCACAGGAATAGCCTGCCCCATTATCAATATCCCTCACCAGAATGGTGCCTTTGTTACAACTGATGAACTTACCATCATCAACCAAAATCCAATTTGCATTGAGAGTCACTCCTCCTTGATATTTTTTGGATTTTGGTTGCAGCCATAGCAGGGATAAAACATCCATAACAGCGGTGTTGAGCGAAAGACAAGAAATGACCAGATACACAATCCTGATTATTCGGGTGTCTTGCTCCATATGCCAGACTCTCTCAGTAAAAAATTTTTCTAATGATAAGAAAGGAAAATTGAACTACAATTTTTAATTTTTCAGGTGGAAGTATTTTTAAAACATTAAATGTAAATTAACTTGGCAGATAATTAATTCATTTGAAAATTAGCTGTATTAAATTTAAATTTCTTTTTGAAATACTAGAAAATGTGAAAAAAATGAGATGTTTTGCTTAATATCTAGTATCTCTTACTATTTTCCAATTCCCATTCATAGAAGAATTATCCAAACGGAAAACATGTCTGTATTATAATAAAATTATATTTCTCTTTCCTCCTTCAAAAGCTGGCTTCTTAGTTTAGAAAACTGTATTTACTCACTTGAATTCTGTGTTATTGCTCCAGTGTCAATTTCCCTGTAAAGTCTAACTCTATTAAAATATATTTGCCTGTGGCCATGCCATCTTTAAACTGTCCTTAATTAGCATTCACTTCATATTTCAATGCAAAGCCTCAAATGTCTGACACAGTCTATACATAACAATACTTTTGATTGACAGGGAGGTTTATTATGCACTGATATGACATCACATTTATGTATAACAATGACTTTTTGACTGACAACTAAGCAATGATAGAATTCTGGACACCTTCTATACACCATTTCTTATAAGGCAAACTAAAATATCCAGATAATTGGCTGATTTTTTCAGTTTTCATGCCAGTTGCTTAGCATTGAGTATGAGAAGTTTCAGTGAGTTATGGGCTCTCTTTCTTTACCTTTTCCAGTGATGAAAGATGATATTTTTGTCCCAGTAGAAGAACATTATGTGGTTCCAATCACTGTTTTCCTTCTAATGATTTTGTGTGTTAAAAGTTGGCAACTCACTTCCGGGAAGATGGTGGTGTGAGCAGGGCGGCAGAAATCTCCTCCCAACACTATATCTATCTACGAAAACACAGAAAATACATCTATTCCTAAAAGAGAGACGAGACTACACAGGAAAGTGCACAGCGTGCAGCTACACCCGAGAGGACTCGGCACCCCAAGAGGCGGGTAAGATACGGAGCCGCGA
>JAVSCE010014784.1:0-146296 GCA_032199065.1 Smutsia gigantea
AGCTGTCGGTTTGTGGGAGCGTGTGTCACGCCGAGGTGGTTCTCTGTTCTGGACTCGCCCAAGAGCTTGTATATCGATTTTGTCAAATGCTTTTTTTCCATCAGTTGGGGTTTGTTGGGTTTTAAAATAAGTTTGTTACTGAAGATTCATAAGATGTTTTTCCATATTCTTGGGATTTGGGGATCCGCCTGGGTATGTCAGGAATCATTCCTGAGCTCTTTCAAAGCGCAGGCCCAAGGTTTTTCCAATTGAGATAAATGTTTCTCTATTACCTACTAATTTCTTCTTTTTCTACTTGTTTCTTCCTTCAGGGCTTCTTGTATTTGATGTTGGGCCTTACAATTAATTCCCTTTGATTTCTGTTACTTTGTAATTTGGCATTTTACAGTCTTGCCTTCCAGTTGTGGGCTGTGACCATCTGCCGTTTCATCTCTAACACTGCTTAGAAGTCGGGCACTGTGCTTCAGCCCGGGGAGCCTTTCCTCCTGTTTTGGGGTGTCTCGGAGAGCTCTCCTTTCTCGTTTTCCCTTCCAGCAGCTCCAGGCGTTGCTTCTCTCTGCTTCCAGGTGCTCTTAGGGTTATGGCAGCAGGTGTTCAAGTAGGTGTGGGCTCTCCGCTCCTGGGCCAAGCCTTCCCTTCCACAACTTGTGGCCTCTGGGAGGCCCTGGCAGAGGCCCATGGTCCAGGTGTCCTCAGACCTAGCCAGTTCTCTCCCAGCCTCAGGTGACAACAACGTAATTGTCTGACTCCCCCTTTCCTTGGTCCTCCTGTCAGAAGATCCAGGGTCTTCCTGGAGCACATGGGCATGCCGGCCCTCCCCAGAGCATCCGTGGACCTGCAGGCTCCTGGAGCATGGAGTCCCGGGTTAGGGCCTCTTTGCTGCTTGTCCCTCTAGATCCTGTGGCTGTGGTCTCTCGCCATGCTTTGGGCTGGCCAGGGTGCTCAATGATGGCGTTGGTGCCACTGGGGGTGTTGGGCAGCACGTCTCAGACCCTGGTCCCCTTCTGTAAGCACTGCTGTGTCTGGTTGGTGGCTGAAGGTGGTCTGGGTCATGCTGGCTGGAGGGCAGCCCGGGGCCTCACTGACCTTCTGGGACTGACACACATTAAGGATGAGAGGTTTCTGACAGGCTCAGCACGTCTTCCGTTTCGGGGGGGTTGTGTATCAGCACACTAGGTTCACCCAAGCCCTTATCTCGTGGTGGGATCAGCTCCCCGGACCCCCACCTTTGCCCCCTGAAGCAGTTGGCCAGTCTGTACCCACCACCAGACATTTAGACCCAGCAGGTTTGTAATCTGGGGAGAGCTGCCCGTTCAGAGACCTGAGGATGGCGCTGTGGAGGCCGTGGCACAGTGCTCGTCCCGCCAGAACACGACTGTGGTTCCGTAGCGCTGCTCTGCCGTCTGGAGAACAACACGCCACCTCTGAATGGCAGTCTGTGGTCAGGTCAAAAATGGGGGTGCCAGCTGGGAGAGCTCCAGTACAGTGGACATTACTGAGTGGCCACAGGGCGATCTATGGAAGGATAACCTCCCCACAGCCCAGCACCCTGTACTGGCGGGGCCTGTTGGATCTGTCGGTCTTTCCTTTCCCAAGTTTCCCGAGGGAAAGAGCAGGAGTTCTGATGCCCGAAACCGAGCAGGCAGGTGAGCAGGTCGGCCCTCTGCTGTTGGGCACAGGAAGGGCTGGGTGAGCCCCAGCCCGGGGGTCCTCAGCACCAGCCTGGCCACTCAGGCCCCTAACTGGGATGGCTGCGTGGCCATCCTGATCCTTGGGGATCCCCCACCCCCTGCACTTTTGGGTCTAGAAGGCGGTGGGCCCTGCCGCCTCATACCTCGCAGCTTCCATCCCCGCCACTGGCGTCCTCTTGAGATGGAGGAGGGAATTGGTACAGAAGCCATGGTGAGGGAGGCAGGTCTTTAAAATGACCCATTTATAGGGGAGTGAACACTGATTCCACTTCTTCCCATCAGACATCTGTCCAAACTGCTGGTAGTGGAAATGCTGAGTGAGCACCGCTGCGGCGGCTCCTCTTTCCCTGTCCCCTCCGGCTCTGTCCTGCGGGTGGGGAAGGAGGTGTCCACACAACGCAAGGGCTTCGGTATGCCCCTTGTGCCCTTCCCCCACGCACACCCATGCTCCCCATATCCCTCCGGGGTTGGCTTCAAGGGTCTTTTAGGCCCAAGCGCTGGCCCAGAATGTGGGGGTTGCAGGGGCTGGGTGGGGGTCTGCTGAATCACTTCATCACTGTGCCTTAGTGCCCACGGCTTTTTAAGTGTAGACTTTGCCAGCCCGGTGAGGAGGCTTGTCTATTCCACCTTTGCGTCATGTGCCCCCTGGACTTTGTGTCTGATTTGTGAGTGTAATGGCGGGATCATTCAGAAGAGCACCAGTGTCAGCGGGGTAGAGTCCACTGCCGCTCGGGAAAGCAGTTGGGACGTCCTGGCTCAGTAGAGCAAGCGGACCACTGCCTCTGTGCCTGCTGCGCTCCAGCAGAACTGGTCTGAAGCCCCAGTCGGGCCAAGAGCGGTGTGGGTGACGGGCAGGGCATGGGGGCTGGGGACCTTCAGTCGGTGCTTGGGCTGGCCCCTGGGCCTTTCTCCACCTTGAAGCCGGTCGCTTGGGGTCAGGCAGGTGTGTGTGTGCTTACTGAGGTGGGCGCCCCTTGTTTCAAACCAAAGACAGTGTTGCCTCATTTAGAAAGTCTTTTTCATTCTCTCTTCAACAGCGCATCACAGCAAACAAGTGCTGTCCCTCCAACTAAACACACTTGACGGGAGTCTCAAAGTCTCCCGCAGTTGTTTTATGACTTTCTCACTAACTGGTGCATGTGGATGGTGTGTGTGGCTGCTGGCTGGGCATCTGGCTGTACCCCTGAGAAGCTGAGCCGCAGACCCTTTCCTGAGAGCCTGTTGAGGTCTGCCCCCCAGGCGGGGCAGCGCTGGCGGGGTTAGGGTGCCTTCCACCAGCCACCGCCCCTGTGTCACCGAGCACACCACACCCTTTCTTCCTGTTCTTTCCTGGAAAAAAAGATGGGCCTCTGTTTTAGACCCCAAATTCAAGAGTTTTAGCTGGTTCAGGAGCAGGGCCATGTGACTTTAGCCTGAAGGGCCCAAGTAGCACCCCAAGATGCGGACGATGCCCTTCATCCACACAGTGGGGAGTGGAGGCCCTGGACCCATGGCAGCTGCAGGTCAGTGGAGCTCTGCGCTCGGACTCTGCTACCGCTGCTCTTGAAGAAGGCATCTTCCTTATCCTTAGCACTCAGTTCAGAAGTTTTTTCTTGTGTGGAGGAAAGGGCTTGTGTGGGAGAAGCCTGCCTCATCACCCATACTTTAATTTTCCTTCCCCCAGGAGGCCTTCTCTGATACCTCCTCTTTACCCCTTCCTCCAGATTGGTTCAGCACCCTGCTACATTTATCATCAGTAATAGCATTTATCACCCCAACCTCCAACGTGAGTCTGCCCATTCTCGTCTATCAAAAAGACACAGTAACGAAAGAAGTCAACGTTGCTGTCCTTGAGCAACCAAGTAGTAACCATTTAAAAATCGTATGCAGTGGGCTGGGGTGGGGGGTGTCAGAATTAGAATAGGATGTCGGTTCTCCTATCACACTGTATTATAAGGGGGACTGTATTTATTTTATGTGGGATTGTTAACTTCAGCACTAAAATGGAATTAGTTAATTTTCTAAATTCTTGAAACAGCTCTTAATTATCCATTGTTTTATATATGCAACCCTACATCAGCTTCTCTGTCTCTTCAATAGACATTGTTGCTCTAATTAAGGCCTAAGGTTTAGACTCAACCATTAGTATCTTTTTGCCTGGTTACCTGACAGTATGTTTCACTTCATTTTCAGTGATTGGAAATCATTCACACATTTCCTTCCACAGTTTCAAGCTTAATCATGACTGTTGCCCATTTGATGTGTTGGGACACAGCACAGTTTATGGCTGACTTCATTAAGTTAACTGTGGTACTCCCATGTAATCATTTCTTCTATTGTATCCCCAGTGGGTGAGCCCGGGAAAGTTTTACTGCGGGGTGACTTTGAAAGATGGGTGAGGGTCTGTCAGGTGAAAGGAAGGGGATGGGCAAAGGCAGAGGCCTATGCCCAGGCAGGGAGGTGTGAAAGAGGTGATGACTGAGGGGCAGTCTAAAGTTCAGAGTAGTTAGAGCTCTAGGCAATGTGGGGAGAGCTGGGCAAGGTGGGCTGTTAGGGACCTGTTTGCCGCATTACCAAATCTGTTGGAGATGCAGTTTCTCCATCTATTATGATGGGGTGTAGTACCTGCCTCTAATCTGGACTTCATAAGCAGGGGGGATATTTAAAATATTTAACCACAATTACAACCCAGGTACCACCATGCTGAACAGATGTGGCTTATAATGACCAGCTGAGGGAGTCATTCCTTTGGAGGTTAAGTGCCCTAAGCTAGAGTGAAGGCAAGTCCTAAAGGAGGAAATTCCAGCTACCCTGGAAATGACAGGTCCTGACACCCTCTAGGATTTTATCCACATCTAGTCTGTGACAATGCACCTAGTATCTGAAGAAGCTAATTTCCCTTGTATTTGTAGGTACATTGTTATGTGGCTGCCTTGATGCCACCCAAAAGAAGAGTGAACTGGAAGGGAAGGGAGCTACATGCTAAGTGTTTTATGGGTTCTCTTTGACTCCTCACTCAATCTCCTAGGCAAGGCAGCATTAGATACATTTTATGATTGTGGAAACAGGCTCTCTTTGACGGCTGATTCCTCAACGGATGGTGAGCAGCTTCTAGCCTAGGTCCGTGTAGCTCCAAAGTATGGTGTTTTCTCTGCCACTCTGAGATTCCAGAATCCTGCTCATCGTCAGTTTAAGCTTCAATGACACTTGCTGTTTCTCACTCTCCCATCCATCCAGCCAACCCATGTTCAAGAAAAACAATTTGAAAGGTGTGTTTTTATTTCACACACAAAACATGGGATGTGGAATACCCAACCCCTAACAAACTACAAACTCTTGGAATACAGAATAAAAAGGAAAACCGGCCAATCTCAATGAGACAAAAATTTGGTTTCACAAAGCTGAAAAATCCATTACAAAGCCTCTGTTATATAAATATAGTCAGTCTTATCTTTAGTGTAGAATCAGACGATTAAAAAAGAAAAAAGAAGTTTGTTGGCATAAGAAATCCCCTGGTCCTTGAATTCACCACAATCTTCATTTGTATTCCCAGCCAAATACAAGTGAAGCCTCTATGATGAGAGTTACTAGGGCTCAAGGCAACCAAATGTAATTTAAATGTTATCTCCTAAGCCCACACTCCCTCCCTCAGTAGTATGCATACACCATGATAGCCTTAGTTGAAGAGCTAATATATTTTTCAAAAAAATACTAACAGGTGTCTACGCTACAATTGATTGTGGTGATGAATTCACAATTCTGTGAACATACTAAAATCCACTGAATTTCACATTTTAAATGTGTGAATTCTGTGGCATGTGAACTCTACCTCAATAGAACTGTTGAAAAATATATGTGTCTAAGTTGCTAGGGGAGCAACAGGTGGCCCTAATATCATAACTCAGGAGTTCCCGGTAGGACACAGGGATGACCCACACCCATCAGTGCACTAAGGGTGTAGTAAAAAGGAGATCCTTAAGGTGTTATGACTAAACCAGGGGAGTTTGCGAGTGCTCTAGGGACACGCAAGATGTCCGAACACCGAAGGTAACGGGGTATGTACTTTTTCCAACTGCTTCCAGAGAAGTCTAAGAACCTTCTGTGGCCTTTGTCACAGAAGAAGGTCATTCAGTGGGAAGGCAGGTACCCAGAATTCTGCTGAGGCCACAGAAAACTTTAGACGGGATCTCAGGAGCTAGGTATCTGCACCTGTTGGGAAAAATTCCAGCATGGCCACAACCTGGTCCTGAGAGCCTGACTTCCCCAAGAGGAGGATACACAACAGAGATTTATTCTAGATTTACTGAGCCAAAGGGACTGCCTGCCTTCAGTGATGTTACTGATGACTGGAAGTCACAGCAGGGCCCTGTTTTATAAGACCACTGCCAGGGCAGCAACAGCCAGTCAGATCCACTGACCATTTTGTGACAGACAAATCACTCAGAAATGCCATCTCCATTCTATACCTACTGTCTAGTCACCAAATGGCCACTCGAGAAAGCAAACAGGCATTAACCATGGACAACTGGGCCCTTGACTAAGGGATGGTCATGCTAGCCTGCTAGTGAAGGAGGGAGAATTGCCAGTGGTTGAAAGGAAAAAGGGGATTTAAACTCTTGCTCTGGTTTTGCCATTCTAGTTACTTGAAGTTCATCGGTTTTACCTGGTGAAAAACTGGAGGAAGGAGGACACTCACTTTACTTACCTTTCAAAGGGATGCTGGGAGAAACTGGGACCAGAAGTCTTTTTAGTTGTTTAGCCACAAAGGAAATGTGAATAGGAAGAAGGAAGGATAAGGGCTTCAAAGTGCAAAGCGTCCCACCCTGCTGGACATCGTGTTCAACTCCTCTAGGCTTTCTTCCTTGAAGACTGATCTGGTTCTGCTGCTGGGGTGTGGGCTGTGAATCAATTCCTTTTTTGGCCAGCCTAGGAGGTGTTTATTTTGTGGCCGAGCAGGTGAGCTAAGCTTAGAAGCAGACATCACAGCCACCGCAGGTCCATGCCCTTGTATGGCCCCCTGAAAACCTTGGCCTCTGTTCTTTCAAAATAACATACCCCTGTTCCATGATATGCAGACTACAACTGGGGCACCCAAGGATGAGGAATTTTGATTTGATGTCCCTGTGGGTAAAAGCAGGTAGAAAACAAAGCTAGAACAACAGGTTTGGACCTTCTCTGGTTCCCTTCAGTGTCATAGGGAGATGGTGGGGGGGTTAAAGAAATGGCTAGAATAGATCCACCAGGCCTTTGGGCATGTTTTCAATGAACTTTTTCCTTTGGCTCCAGTAAGAATATTTATCACTCAAGAAAAAGGAATTAAATACTTAGTTTAAAAACACAAAACTCAAAACCACACTTTCCTTACTGCCTCTCTGTGTGCTCAGCAAGCCTTTTCTTCCCTCAGCCTTGCTTGCCTCGCCCTCAGCCTACCGTGACACTCAGTTTGAACTGGGTCTGCAGGCCACCATGAAGGTGGCCTATCAGGGAACGCCAACACCCTCCGCATGCAGCCTCTCTCCAGAAGAGCTCACGAGCGGAGAGCATCTGATCAGGAAAACTCCCAGCCACTTCTGCCCTTGAATAAGAGGACAGAAGAAGCAGTTTCTATACTGAAGAAGAGAGAAATGTTTTCATTCCAGAACTATAAGTTATGAACAGGTGAAGCTATGGCTCTCATAGCTGGACCATTTTGGGAAACAAGATACAAGCAAGGGAGTAATATACAAAGTGTGGGTATATTTGCCAGGTTTGGGACAAACAGAAAGAAGGGTTTGGATAATTTATAAAAAAACAAAGTTCTGAAATTCAAACTTCTGATAAGGCCACAATGAAGAGGTTTTTCCAGCAGTGGGTGTTGCAGGAAGCTGGCACCCAAATCGCCACAGTCTTGCAAGATGATGTGCCCAGGTGAGGCTGCAGGCGAGGCAGGCAGGGCCTCTCACAGGTCCATGTCTGGGCCTCCCGAGGATGTCTTCAGTGGCACCGAGTCAAATCCATCCGGAGTCCTCTGAAAGAGAGATGGTGACAGGAGCTGGCTGCTGTACAGGGCCAAGTTTGGGGAACAAAGGAGAGAAATGGAACATAGGTGACAGAAGGAACCCTATGGAACGCCTGCTTTCAGTGGCTTTGTGGAAACAGACATAAGATACCCTCTATTCTTCTTGTTCCTTTCAGTCAGAAGATATGAAAAAACCTTTAAAACCCTCTGTACTGCATCTTTGCTGAATTCTAGAAGTTCCAGAAAGACTAAAGGGTCCCAGGGTGGATTATTCCTCCACTGGTTAAAAAAAAAAAAGAATTTCTACAGAGGTCAAGGGTGTCACCCTAGTAGGCCACCACAAAGGGAGTAACATTCAGCAGTCTGAACACCTACCCACCGTCCTTTCCTCGCCATCCCTCCAGACCTCTCCTGCCCTCTTGCCGGCCTCCCTTCCCACACCTGTTCAGTAAACTGGTTCCGGGTGGCGCTGAGGTGTGGGTGCTGGCGAATGGGGCTCGGACGAGCGGCTGGGATGCTCCCTGCTGGCCCCGCGCCCAGTGACCGTGTTGTCTGTATTGCACTCATGAGCTTCAAGCTCTCACCCACCCACACGGAGCCGACTCTCCCACATGGGACCTGCTCGGCAGTGAACAGCCTAGACTTAGCTATGACTCAGACCTCAAAGGACAGGTCCCTGACGCTGGGGGAGAGCACCCTCCACTGGTCAAAGGAGAGCTTCGCTTCTGTCGGAAGTTGATCATAGAGATCGCCTCTTCCCTCCTCCCTCCTCCAAAAAGAAGGGAAAGGATTCTTACAACGCAGATGATTCAGTACTCCTTCTGGAAGTTAAAAGGCCCAAACAGTCCATCAACTGGGGTGCATGTTGGGAGAGAAGGGGCCTGGTCAAGAGCAGCCCTAGGCTGCAACGGAAAGAGTTTGGTGTGGAAATACAGGTGGCAGAAGCCAGGATTTTCAGGGTGGTGGGGACGGAATAGTCTGGAAGGTGGGGAGAGTAGTGGCAGAATAGTGGTTCCTCGGTGGGCATCGCTGAATAGCTGTAGTGACTAGTGTCTTACAGCTAGTGTCTTCTCCAGCCCTCCAGGCTGGCCTGTGTGCTGACCAGTTCCCCTACCTTGGAGGTGAACGATTTGATCTTCCAAAAGAGTGACTTCTTGCTGGTAAAGATGAGGTCATCCTCCACGTCCTCGCCTTCCATGATGGCGCAGCTGTCGGCTGCCGGCAGGTCACAGTCTTTGAGGGTTGCGTTCATCACCAGCTTGGAGTACTTGTACTCCAGTCTATGAGACGGGGACGGGAAAGACAAGACCCCAAAAAGTGGGACAACAGAGAAAGGAGGGAGAGAGGTTGGGCTCTAAGCAGATAGTCCCATTCCATGAGTAAGGAAACTGAAGTGTAGCGCCATGGGGTTAGGGCTGGGCACCTAGCTGAAGGCTCTTAGCTCCCAGTTCAGGGGTCTTTTCCTTAAGGCTGACTGTTCCTGTGTTCTCGAATATTAATAGATATTGGAATCATGAAGTTATTATTTTTAATATTAATAATAGCAAACTAAGCATACTCTTTGTTTAACGTTTGAGGATCTAATAGCCATTTATAGGCTACTCCATGGCACCATTCCTGTTCAGGAGTGAGGCTAGCCAAGGTTCAACAAGACACTGGCCAGAGTCACAGGGTCTGTGGCCCAAGGCGAGGAGCGCCCCACAGATGCGTAGTCTCAGATGTTCTCCCGGCTCAGCGGTCCACCCCTGTCCATCCCCAACCTCCAATACCCCATCATGTACTTTTGATTCTTTTTCCAAAAGTAACAGGTCAAAACAGTGAGCAGGACGGCAGTACAGGTGCCTGCAGAGATGCCCACTTTCAGCCAGAAATCTATCGTTTTGCAGATGGTGACTTTCTGCTCAGGCAGGGGGATGCCACCCGTGCATAGCTTTGGTTCCCGCCACACGTAAGTAGTCTTCTGTTGGGGAGAAAAACAAGGAACTCAGATGTCACATTCCCTTCTCTCCTGGCAAGTCCCCAGGCAGAGAAACCTACCTGGATTCCAGCCACACAGCTGCTGACGATAGTGTGGTAGTCAGCGGCAGAGCAAAGTGGGCAAGCAGCCACGCTCTCCCACAGGAAGTGGAAGTTACAGCCATCACAGGTCCCATCAGAGCACGTGCTGTCAAAGCAGAAAGGAGACTTGAATGCTCACTAGCTGGACGGTGTGGAAGACCTGGTTAGGGTCCTGTCATCTCATAGCTTGCCGGACCCATCCTCTCCTTGCCAAACCATTAGCTCCACTGGGATTCTCCCAATTAGTCCTTAACACAGGTTTTTGCTCTTGGATTTTCCTAATAAGAGGTCTTGCTGGCCTCCACGGGGCTTTCCACCCTCTGCCTTTTTGCTTCTGCTGACATGAGATGAGAGCTAATGGATGGTGTCTGAGCTCCAGCACGGCGGCCCAGCCAACCTCCCAGAAACTCCCATTCTCCCCATGGACATACTGCATTTTGCAAAAACTGCTTTGTTGCAGCTTCCTGGGGGTGGGGTTCAGGAATGGACTTCAGGTCATGGAAAATCCGTTATGTACTTCACTATGATGTTTACAAGAACAGTGATCTTACTTCTGACACCACTGCTGGGGCAAACTAGCCGCCTTGCCGCCCATCTCCCTGATCAGTTATTCAGGAGCAGTATTTCCCAGACCATTTTCCTCAAGACACTAGTGCCTCGCAAGATGTTAACTGGTGTCATGTGAAAAAAAAAGGAGGTGGTGGGGAGGGGTACTGTAATCAAATTAGTTTGGGGAATTCTTGATTTAGTGCACTCAGCTGGTAAACGCAGAAATTGGGTCTTTTAGTTGTGGAGAGATTATCAGGATTCCTTAAACCTTTACCCATCCTAATGATAGCAAGTACATGCCAGACACCATGAGAAGTCCTCAAATCCCATTGTCCCATTTAATCCTTACAACAACCCTGAGAGAATGGTTTATTATCCTCATTTTATAGAGAAGGGAAAAGAGGCCTAGAGAAGGGAAGAAGTGTACCTATGATAACATAGCTACTAAGAGCTCCGAGCTCTGCTATAAGCCACTTGGCTATGCAGCTGTCCCCATAATGGTTTGGGAATGGGAGGATAGCTTTGCCTCTTCCTTCTACCCCATTCTGGACCCTGAAGGTTGAGGGATTGGAGCCATGGCGGTGTCCCCAAGAGCCCATTGACAGATCTCAGACTATTTTCCCATTGCTCTTTTTCAGTAATCTTTGGCTCTTGGAATGAGTCCAGGAAGGGAGGCTTTGTTACATCCCTTTACCTTGGCAGTGACAGACTTCCAGGGGCAGGTTTCAGTGGACTGCATCTGACTCGGATGGTGGTCGATCTCCCAGAACTACAGGACTGGGTCACATCACTGGACCTGCGGGGAAAGCCAGCCCCCACGGGGGAATGAGTCACAGGACTGCTCCAGTGGAGCGCCACTCAGTCAAGTCAGCACGGCCCAGTTTCCTTGCTGGGAGTGTCAGGACCTGTGCTAGCTGGCCCGACACCCAGGAAGGGGCAGGCCTTGGTTTATCCCCCGAGAGCGGGTATCAGGAGACCTGGTCAAGGGGAGTGAGCAGTGGTCTAGGAGAGGTTAGCTTATGCATGATGCTGGAATCTCCTCTGGTGGAAGGGAAGTCAGCCACAGATCCTCTCATATTCTTCCCTGCTATCAGTATAGACCTGCCCCAGGAGCGCCCAAGGGAATCCCCTAGGTTTAGGGAACGCCCAGCCTCTAGCTATCATCGCTGGGTGGATCTGCTAGAACTTGGACATGTTGTGGCTTGATAAGTAGTAGGTGGCTGGAGAGAGGGATGCACCAGAAGTTGTGGAGGGGCCCAAGGATTCACATGCATTAGCCTGGCTTATCTTCACCTATAAAAGAAGATCACGTCCGGGATTCCCAAAGACTCCTGGTGGAAAAGTTCAGCGGGGGAGGTGATTCCATCCAAAGTTATATCTGTTGTCACCCCTGGCAAATTAGAGCTCCTAATTAGTCCTCACTAGTAGCATTAGCCAGCAACCACTTTAATTCTTTCAGGACCTGTCAACATGCAACCTTCCTTCCTCTCATCACACCCCTGCGTGGCTCATGAAACAGTGAACCAAGGTTTGTCGGAGGCCCCGGGGGCACCTGGCACCCCAGGACAGAACAGAAAACGAAAGTCAGGAGGTTAGGCTTCTCTTTGGGGCCTTTACCCTGAGCCCAGCAGCCTCGCTCTCTCTTCCACACACACGCGCTCTAACAGGCCGGAGCAGCTTACTCACCAAGAAGTCGATCAGCCAGGCTGACAGGCTGCGAGGACACTGCGGCCTTGTAGCCTGTCACCTCAGGGGGGATGATGACCGCCTGGCAGGCGTAGGCTGTGATGGATTTGGACAAACCTGCCTCACCCTCAGGGTTCCGGAGGTCAGTGACATTGTCGGTGCACACGGACATTTTCTTGCCCTTGGTTGGGGGATGTGGGGAGGAACAAGTGCGAAGGAGTGACTGGTCACAGAATTCCCAAAAGGGAATAGGAAACAGTGTTTTCACATCTAAAATTTCAGCTTTCCAATAGTGTATTGCAGTGGAATGATTCATCCCAGACCTAATTAAAAGACAGATATGTATTTTTTAAGCTACAAATGAGGCCTAGGTGTCCTATTCCTGGAACTCTGGTCGAGTGGTCCCCAGTCGTTTTGTTTCCTTGGAGTCACATGGACGTCCCCCTGAGCAGTGCTGTGATGGTGGCAACTGATTTGGAGATCTACTCTACCAGCCCCCACTTAAGGGTCTGCCTTATTCTACTCAGTCTTCTAGACAGATGCTGACACATATAACTGACCCCGTGACATGTTCTGAACGTCTAGCCTGGCCTGCATTCCCTCTCCCAGTCTCCCTTTGGGCTGTGATTCCACCATGCTTACCCTGGAAGCACTTTCCACACAGACCGTCAGAAGTTAAAACAGTCCCCATGACCCGTACCCTCCCTACCTTGACATAGGACATCTTAGCAACAATTGGAATGTAACCCATTTTAAAAAATGCATCTAGAAAAGAAAGTCTTCTTCTTCTCCAGTCTTAAATGACCCTTGCTGTATTAACTCTGGAAAACAGTAGGAATTGACACTCTTTCCTGGAGACTGTGTAAGAGGGGAAATATTGTTCCTTCAAAGATGTTGTATTTATGGAATATCAATATATAACTTGTTTGCTTATATAAAACCATTTGTTCAATATTGTAAAGTCAAGTGGACTAAGCATGTAGGATGTAGGATTTTCAATATTGTACATTTTATTACAAATGGAGCTATGTAAATTGCTATATCTGGCATCTCTTAGTTTATTTTCTACATCATAAGAAATAAGAACATGAAAACAGAAAGAAACCTTTACATTATGATAAAACAAAGAGTTTTTTTCTCTTTGAGCTGACAGTCTATAGTGTGACAGTACATAGTAAGCATTTCTGAAAAGAATAAAGGAACAAAGAAAAAAAAAAAGACATACTCTCCCAACCCACTGAATGTAAGTTTTGCTACACAGGTCTTGCTTTAATCAGTCTCAATTCCTGGGTTATCATTAACTGTCACTTCTGCAGCTTCATTTTAACTTCTTCAAGGATGGGAACATATAGCTCTAATCTTTCATAGATTAGTTTATTCCTTTTTAAAATTAAGGTATAATTGACATATACCATTGATGAGTTTATTTCTTGCCAGGTACTTCATATAAGCACACATCAACTTTTCTGCCTGCTACAGGAGATGGGCAGAAGCGTGTGGTGTAAAGACCTTCCGGCCACACAGAGTCACAGACTAAATGCTCAGGATCCTCTTTATCCTGTGACATTTGAAACTAACTTTCCAACTGCTTGTTTGTAATACAGTCCATGCCGCAGTGGTGTGATTACCCTTTACATTTCTGCCTTTGAATTTTGGATCGAAAATATCTGCAGCAGAATGAAGGGCTGAAGGTAACATTCTTTCCTTATCTCAGAAAGCCTTTCACATTACTTTCTTTATACTGTCAGCAAAGATACATGTAGATGAACTAAGAACAATTTTATCCAGCCTCTAGAAAACAAATGACAAAGTGCCATGATTAGTAAAGACTGCTCTTTCAAGGGGAAAAAAAATCTTTCTCCTGCACCATCTTTATGTACTCATTTTGAAGGAATAAAGGTAAGGTCGGAGTAAGTGAATACTCTATTTTAAACACCTTTTTTCCTAAATAAATATAAACCAAATGATTTTATTTTAGAGGATAAAGCCCTCAGGGAGAATAATAATCATTTTAAAACCTTCGAATCGCCTCAATCCCCAGCTGCCTGGAGGTTTTCTAGCTTTTCTCCTGCATCTCTCTCTGGCCTCTGATCTCCTGGTGTCCCCTGCCAGTGTCACACTGTTAGCATTTGCGCATTACCTGGTTTCCACAGAGACTGAGGATAAAGTGATGGAAATATCTAAGGCCTTTGGAAGTGAAGCTGGGCCCTCCAGCCAGAGAGACGGTGTTTTCCAAGGCCGAGAAGCTGTAGTCTGACGTCCTGCTGGGAGTGGTGATGGAGAAGGTGCAGTCGTTGTAGCACAGGGAGTGGATCTGAGGGGAGAGGGTCCGTCAGGCCCATTGCTGGGGCAGGGCCCTGGGGAGACCAGCAGAGGGTGGCATTTATTCTGCGCAGCTGCCCCAGCCCACTGGGCCAAGAGGAGGGGATGGACGGTAGGCATTAAAGGAAGGGCCACAGGGGCTGGTGGCGGTCATGTGCATCTCACTGTTCAGTCATTAGCACGCTTATGATGTGCAAACCCAAACCTGTTATTTTACAGTAAGCAGTTCAGTCAGATGCGATAGCTTGTCCCTGTTCCTAGATTACAGAACTCTCTCAAGATGCAAGAGAGCTTTTCTCTTTTTCAAGCAGAAGAGAATGAGGTGCTACCTGGAAGGAGGATGGCAGAGGAGAAACCACAAGCGTTGCCCCTTCCCTCCAATTTAAAACTCACTGAACCCTGTCTCCTCTTTCCTAGGTGCTTGCTAGGAAATGGGACTGCAAAAGGGGCTTTATTTCCCATAACCCCCTTTCTTGCTCCGTTTTAGGGTCCCTATTCAGCAGCAGCCTGACACAACTGTCATCCCCTCCCCTAGCAGCAGAGGGAGCCCCAGGGGAGGAAGCTTGTGGCCAAAGTCCAGGGAGCCCAAAAGAGGTTGCGGGGGCTCTGTGGAATTGTGGCACTTACTGCAAAGCTAAACTGAACAACGTGTGCAGACTGCATATGTAATGCCTTACGTGTCCATGTGTTTGTGATCAGTAAAATACGAGTTCACTCGAGCATTACTGAATACCCAAGAGCAAGTTAGTCACAGTACTTCCTTAGATCCAGAAAGTATGCAACAAGTGCTGGGGGCAACAGCAGTTTTTCCACTTTAGAAGAATCCACTGGGATAAAAACGATGTCAATTAACTGTAAGTCCCAGCGAAGGTAGGCTGCCTTCCCAAAGAAGTGGGGGCAGATTCCCATAATAATAGCCTGGACTGAAGTAGGCTGCATCTGAGCCACAGGTCCTACTGTTCCCTCCCTTGAGGTCTCTGCACAGATGTCAAATAACCCTCTGGACCACACGGTAACTGATCGCCCCTACCCATCTCTTGAAGATGAGACTTGTCCATGACTGAAGCCTAGACCCTGAAAAGCAACTGCTATAGCTAAGAAGTTGCCATCCACGGCCACAGCCTGGGGACCCCACCTGGGAGTAAGCCATAAGCAGTGCATGGGCAGCAGCTCTGCAAGAACCCCACCCAGGGCCTGGCGCCCTCGGAGGTGATCCATGCAGAAGACCAAGCTTAGGGTGCACGACCCACTGCTGGCACCTTGTTGCTCTTGGTCCCTGGACCGCAGGGCATGCAGGCCTGGATGCCATAAGGCTGGTGGGCTTTCAGGATTGTGTTAGGGGGGCAGGAGTGACAGGTCCCTGAATCCCGATCAATGTAGTAGCCAGCAGGACAAGAGGTGCAGGAGGAGCTCATGTCAGAGGCTTCCAGGGCACAGGGACGGCAGAAGGAGGCCACCCCATCCATGACATTGGTGACATTAATGGAGTAGATCTTGGCAACATCATTGGTGTACTTTCTGCCCTGGAAACCAAGAAACAAGACAAGAGAGGGCAGACGCCTTAGATGCCAGCCGCAACTGAGTTCTCAGGACATAGTAAATAACTACTTGATCTTTTTTATCCTCTTATTAATACTCAAGAAAAACCTTAGAATTACCCTATTCTTTTTACTCACTTACCAGTAAGTAGCTTTTTATGTATATTTTGTGTTATTTTAAAACAAGACTGATCCATTTTAAGTGATGCATAAAAAATACTAAGTGCCATGGGAGAAATATGAAGTAGATACTGTTATATGAAAAAAAACTGGCCCTTTCCTTGTGAAAGGAAAAAAAATGTGTTTGTAGAGTAACTGCTGCTCGGGAGATACTCCAGATGTTAACAGGGCTATCACTGGGCAGCAGCAGGATTTGGGTGATGTTATTTCTTCTTTTTGTGTACTGCTGTCTTCTAAGTTTTCTGCAAGGAATCTTCATTGCTTTTAGAAAATAAAACCAGAGTTGTTATTGTTAAAAACAGCAGGGCTGAACAAGGGCAGCACACAGGTCCTCAGGGCAGGGGTCACTGATGCTGAGGGGGCGCAGGCCATTTAAGGGGCCTGCAGCGTCAGCCTTCCTGGGAGTCATTCAGGCAGGGCTAGATGCTTCTGGGGGCTGAAACAGGCCGGACTCCACAAGGGCCACTTCCGTTCTGACCCTTGGATCCTGAACCTCACACTCCAGGGCTCAGAAGTGGCTTTTTGGAAGCCAGGGGTCTGAGCAGGGGAGGAGCTTACTGTCTCATGGAAAGTGGTCCTCTGGAAGGCCCAGGTGAAGCTCATGGTAGCGTTCTCCCCGATGACGTAGGTATAGGACTGTTTGCCTTTGGTACCTTTCCACGTCTCCACGGGTGTGTTGGTTCTAGAATTCACACCCTGAACCCAAGACAGACAAGTGAAGAAGGCAAGGTGGGCTGGATGGCCAGTAGGGGAGAGGTGCCATCCCGAGGGCCGTCACAGTCAGTCACGCCCGTGAGGTCTCTGATGGACGTTCTGGGTCCTTTCTCTGTGAAATCACTACAAGCGGGGGCGTCAGTTATGTCGGTCGTTGCGCGAGTGGGGCCAAGGGGGCAACCCTCCCAATAGTCCCTGGAGGCCCCACAGGGGGCAGGGAAAGGAAAACATACCACCATGAAGTAGAGCTCGCAATCCACAGAACAGATGGTCTCAAACACAAATGTGATCCTGGCCACCTCTTTGTTCTCTGTGTCTGCCATCACTGACTGTGGAGGTCTGTGGGGGTAGAAATTCAGGTCAGTCCCAGAAGCCAGGCAGTGCTTATTGAAGAGCCCAGACAGCAGCAAAGGGTCTTCAGGAGGATAGGACGGAGTTCCGAGTACACGGGGAGGAGCATGGATGGAGTCCCATCTGCCGCTGCAGCTATGTGACCCTGATCTAGCCAGCCTGTAGTCTCCTCTTCCGTAAGGTGGGGGTGACAATGGCCTCCTCGTTTCCCTGCCATCACTGTGGTGAGATCCAAAGGCCCAGCTGATGCGGCAGTGCTTTGGGAAATGCTCTGCGGCCTCGCTAGCAGAGTGTGGTCCCCAGACCTGCAGCACGGCCGTCGCCCGGAGCCCACTGGACACACAGGACCTCTAGCCCCTCCCGAGACCCACTGAAGCAGGATCTGCAGGTCAGTGTGATGCCCAAGTGATGCAGATGCACATTAAACTTTTAGAAGCACCACTTTCTTAAGATGTTAAATACCTGCATCCACTCAGCAGCTCCCTCTGGGGTAGTGAGAGCTTTACCTGGGTGGAATGAGCAGATGTCAATTTGTAATCCCTTAGCAAAGTTCTCAGGTCGGTCCTTCTTTTAGGAAAGAGAGAGACATGCCAAAAGGGGCAGGGTGGGCGGGGTTAGGAAGCACTTGACTACTGGCCACCGGATTTGCAAATTGAAAAGTACTTTTGGGAACGTCACCCTGAAAGGTGTGCTCAGCTCGCGATGCTGGGATGCAGCTGCTCAGCTCCGAGTGATATAAGGGAAACTACAGCGGAGGAGCTCTGGCCTGGGACGGAGAGCAGGCGCTTGACAGCGGGGACCTTGGAGCCTCAGCGCGCCCCTCTCAAAAGTGCCCGTGGGCAAGAGTTCCCTCGGGCTTTGGAAACCCTTTATGGCTTTTCTTCTGCCTTTGGCCGTTTGCTTGAATTCTGAGGCCCTGTGGTTCCCAGCTCCTGTCCACACAGCCGTGCTGAGCGACGGGTGGAAGAATCATCTCAACCTGAGTTAGTCCAAAATCAGTCAATCCCCCTTGTTTTACAGATGAAGAGGACGACACCTATAGGGACATGGGGACTTTCCCAAGTTCAGAAACCCAGTGAGTAGCAAAGTTCTAGGGCCCTGTCCTCCAGTCCGATGCCCTTCCCACCACACCACATTGCCTGTGGTATTTTTTTTAATGGCAAATGACTTGCTTGTTGTCCTAGGTCTTCTTGGGATATGGGGATAAACATGACAATAAGAACAATCCCTCCCAGTTTTCTTGCCCCCAAAGAAGAACTATCTATGGGTACTTCTGGTCCTGTTTTTTAAGTTTTTCTCTTTTTTTTAACCCCATATGCTATTGTAAGGAGGAAGATTTTGAGTAGCGTGTGGCCAGTCGATGGGAGAAACTGAAATGGGACAAGAGGGCACCAGGCACATCCGCGGGGCCGCAGCGAAGGACCTGCGTCAGCACCAGGCCAACCTCAGCGGCCCATCAGTGCCCTCTCCTGCACTCTGAACTGACATGTCAGATGCCAGAAGCCCTCTTGTCTGCATTGCAAGCTACATGGGGCTGGGGTGTGGCCAAGGTGGTGTGCGTTTCCCTTTAGCTTTGTATTCACCTAAATCCTGGTACGACCAGAGTGAGAATCATGAAGTCATTGTCTGAGGCTCCGACAGCTGTATAAATGTGATCGCCAGCCACCTCCCAGCCTGCAACAGGAGAAGGGACGGTTAATGTTCCAGTGGTCTCGGGTGCAGGGCACATATGCGCCCAGATGACACTGGGAGAGAGAGATAACACTGTCCTTTGAGGCATCCAGAATTAACACTGAACACAAACCGTATTACTATCCTGCTATTTTGGTGAGAGACTCTGTGACTCTCAGAGTTAGCCCTTTGGGGTGTGTGCATACTGTTTCTAGTTCTGTTTCTGTCCCTAAAAGGAAGGTTTGGTGGAATATATGTCCATGAGGAGTGGAACTGTCAAAGGAATATGTAGCATGATTAGCTCATTTTTCTGCAGACAACATTATTATGAAGAACTGTGACGTTGGAAGAGCCCCTGGGGGAGCGCAGGGACCTGACAGCTCATGGTGAGGTGAGAGGCAATTACCTGTCATGCCCTTGTACTCAAAGTTGATCCCACTGAGAACGGTTGTTTCCATGTTTGTGGGCAGTGTGTTCCACCATTTGTACTCGAATCCCACAGCAGGTTCCGTCCCAGCGAGACAGTGGCTACAGTCTAGGGGAACAAGGTCCAGGCATTCAGCAGGAAGGCTGCAGCCACCCTGACCAGCGGGCGGCCAAACAGGGCTGGTGCCGAGCGCCACCGCACCGTTATATCAACGGACTCAGAAACATTCCGACAAATTCACCATGGAGTGAACGCTGACCCTTCATTCCAATATTCCAGCCATCCTACTTGCCCACCAAATTTTTCGTTTCAAAACTTAAATGTATCTTCTAGTCTGATACAGATAGTTGGTGTTATTTGTCACATTATTATCAGGAAATGTATTCACAATAGGTACACAGATCCCCCCGACTCCTTTTTGCTGCACGGCATACAGGTTCTGATTGCATCAAGCTGGTCATCCCAGCTCCCCAAACTTTCTAGTAGCATCCCTGCCACATGCTGGAAGCTTCCACTGTAAGGATTGGGTACCTTTGGGCCTCAGTCCTGTTCACAGGTGGAATGAGGAGGAGGGCAGGACTCTGACCTACAGACAGGACCCACCCTGACTTCTCCTGAACTTGGTCCTCAAAGGTAGCCTGGCTCTTCCTGCTGCCCTTGGAAGGACAGAATCCATATCGCTGACCCCTCTGAGCCACTGCATGGACTGCCCCGGGGGGAATGGATGTGATGCAGAGAATAGGGCGATAATGGGGTTACCAGAGCCGTTGGAGTACGAGCCATAAGGGCAGGGCTCGCAGGTGCTGCTGTTGGTTTTGAAGAAGCCTGGGTTGCAGGGTGGACAGCGGGTCTTCACGCCAGAGGCGGGCAGCTTCACTGCCCCCTCGAGGTCCTCGCCACAGATCTTTGGCTGGGCCCACTTGTACATGAGCTGTGTCTGCAGAAATGGACGAAGAATGGCTCAACCTGTTTGGGACTTAGCACATCTTTAGGAATTTATCTTGAGGATGGAGGTCAGGTGTTCCTGGGCTATAATGAAAACCCCACCAGGACCAGGGTTTTGATCACCAGTGTATCCCAAGGACCTGTCCCAGTGCCTGGAATGTGGTTGGTCAGGATAAATATCTGCTGGATGAATGTTGACTGGATCAAGAGGGAGACACCTAATGAGGACTTGTGTGAGAGAGGGAAAGGGGGAGCTGTTGTCCCTAGAGAGAAAGCTCTGATTCCGATGTAGAATCTTAACTACTACCAAAGCCAGAGGAACAGCAGCTGGCAGAAGTCCCAGAACACAAAAAGGCGTGGAACAGAGGTGGCTCACATAACCCTCGGGGAAATATGGGGTGGCTGAGGTGGCCCAGTATGTCTTCCAGGTGTCCTTTGCTTTTTTATTTATTCAGTAGCCATTTATAGAACACCTATTGCAACTGTGTGCCAGACCTGGTGACTCAGAGATGGCTGGGGCATGTCCCCTGTCCTCAAGGAGCCCTCCGTCTAGGAAGGGCAACAATCACAGAATAGTGAGCTGTGTGGGGTTTGGACAGGGTGTTCTCTGGGACATCAAGGCGGGAGGAGCAACCCTGGTCAAAGAGCACAGGTTCCAGCTACAAGACCAGTGCGTTCTGGGGATCTGAGTCACAGCGTGCGGATCGCAGTTAATGACACTGGATCATATACTCGAGAGTTGCCAAGAGAGTAGCTTTTAAACATTCTTACCACGGAAAAGAAATGGTAATTATATGACATGATGGAGGTATACGCCAACAGGATTGTGGTCATCATTTTGTGATATATAAGTATATCAAGTCAACATTTTGTATACCTTAAACTTACACAGTGTTGTGTGCCGATTATATCTCAATAAACCTAGGTGGAGCAAAGGGACGAGGAATGGTCAGCCATTAGTTAGTGGTCGAGAGAAATACTGCTGTCTGTCACTCACTAGGACAGTCCCTACTCTTTTGACGGAAGCATTGGATACGGAAGAGAGGACCTGCAGGAGGCCCCTGGCTGGGCAGCGCCAAGCTTCCTGGGTGGCCCTGGGGTCAAGTCAGAGACAAAAGGGGCTCTTGTGGACAGCACCCTAGTGCTGATGAGGATGGTCTGCGCTGTTTCCCGTACACGTGAAAAGGCGGGTGAATAAGGCATCTGGCCATTTTATTCAGGATTAAGAAATGACAAGGTCTGGAAAGAGGCCTGTTTGCTTTCATTGATGGTGAGCCCTGGGGCTCCCCCTCCCGGGGCTCAGCTCAGTGTCCCTCCCTGTAAAGAGCAGCCAGTGGCCAGAGCCCCAAGCTTGTGCTCTAAGCTTGCCCCGCTTGGCCTCTCTCCAGGGAGAAGGGTGTAGGGAGCAAGGAGACCGACTCGGGCCGCGTCTTGGGGCACAGTCAGCGACCCCGGTGGATCAGCCATCCTAGCCCCTTAGAAGGCAGTGAAGCACGGCAAAGATCACAGGAGCAATAATAAGAGTCAGTTCGAGGGGTGTCCCTTGATTTTAAAATATGGTTTAGAAGACAGTGAAATCATGAGACTGAACAGAGCCAGCGCAGGCCTGAGGCATAAAGCAAGAGACTCCTGTGAAGTATTCCTGGTGAATGCATATTCACGGACGCTGCTTCCCGGCCCCTTTCCTGAGCTGTGGCTGGGCTGCAAGGCAGAGCACTGGCTCTGGCCCAGCCTAGCGTCTAAAGGCCCCAGTGGTGGTCAGGCGAGGGCAGACACCTGGCTCACAGGCAGCAAGGCACACTGCAGATCTAGAGGCCTTGGCCCGAGCCTGGAGGAAAGAGAATGCAAAAGGAAGCAAAGACAGCCACATTCAAGCACAGGTTTTGCCTATGGGGAGAAGAAGAGCAGAACTAATTGTTCTCATTTAATTAGAGAGTCAACTGAGGCCAAGAAAATGAAAATAATTTTTACGAGGTCATACAGAACAGGAGACATTACAGAACTGAGTCTACGGCTCCGCTGACAAGCGCTGTAGCCGTTCTCTCGCGGCTGCCAGACAAGCAGATGATGCTCCAAACACGAGGGCAGGTGGGTGCAGAGTAAGAGATGACTCTGAAAAAATGATCACTGTTAAGGACCAGACTCTATCCCAAGCTTAACTGGCAAAAGGAGAATTCATCCAGCTGCTCAGCCAGCAGATATGTGTGCATCCTGATAGCCAAGCAAATGCTCTGTGCTGAATGCAGATTTCCTGACTCCTAATTCTATTTCCTTGAGAGGATCTAGTTTAGGATACAGACACCTCTTCCAGAATGTCCAATCTAAGGCAGATCTCACCGCTTGGGCCCCGGAGCCATCCCTGCTCACTTGCTGCTGTTCCTCGAACTCACCAGGCTCCTGTTTGCCGCCTCTACACCCGTGTGCCCTCTGCTCAGAAAGCCCTCCGGCGCCCCCTTATCCCAGAGAGGTCGGACCAACCTTCTCTAAAACAGCATCTCCGCCCAAAGTCATTCTCTATCTCTTCATCCTTTTTTATTTCTTCCTTCCTACCACTTGTTACCATCTGACAGCGTCCACATCCATTCGTTGTTTACCTGTTGTCTCCTTCTCCACTTGCTCTGAGAGTTAAGCCCCGTAGGAGTAGCCATCTCCGCAGTTTGGTTAACTGCTGAACCCTAGTGCCTAGCACAGTGACTGACTATTGAAATGAACAAACTACCTCCTCCGAGAGGCTTTCCCAGTCCCCCAGTCCTGGCCACTCCTCTTCCCCGTCCCCCAGAGCCTTGCACATCCTTCTTGTTGCCTTAGCAGGCCTGTCCTTCTCTCTCCACCATCCCTCCCAGGACCATGGGCTCCCTGAGGGCAGGAGCCTCCTGGTCACCTCTGAATCCCAGTGGAGCCATGGCCCTGCACAGCAGTGATCGTGCACAAAGTGCCTGCCAGCTGGCTGCCGGTGCAAACTACAAAGGCAGGTCTTCCTGAGGCAGAAAGCCCTGGGGGACCGGGGACCCGGCAGGAGCGGAACAAGCCATCTCCAGTGAGTCAGGAAGGAGGAGTCGATCCCCTTTGCCGGTCCACAAAAGCCGTGCTGAGGGGACAAGTCTGATGAGTTCCATGAAGAACTAGTGTGCATGGGCAGGCAGTCTTTGCCCAGAGGAGCTAAGCAAATGGAAGAAACCAGACAAAAGAAAATGAGATTGCTTTCTGCACCGAGTATATGGGAATACGTAATGGAACAAGTGAGGCAAAAGGAGTTTCTGGCCTGAGAAGGAATGAGGCCATCTCATTTTGCTTCCCCACTAGCCCCAGGGCCACTGTGGAGGTCTGGGGGGTTTTCTCTGGTGCCAGCCTCACTGGCCGCTAGAACTCTACAGGCAGTAAAGCAAAGAGCAGGCAAAGGAGATAATGAGTGTAAAGGGCCCCCGAGACGGCCACGCACCTCTCCATTGGCATCACAAGCTGTGTGGGTGTAGAAGTAATCTTTGTCCGTGCAGGCTGGGCGCACTTTGCAGGAGGACGATCCTTCTTCTAAATTGCAAAAGCAAGGACAAATATTTGCAGTGACATAATACAGCAGAGCTCTTGACCCTGCGAGCCCCAGGGCCCTGGGTACAGCACGGCACGGATATTGTGCAAGTGCAGAATCCCGCATGACCACCCTTCCCCTTGCCCCAGCGGCATCATTTCCCGTCCCTACAGCCCTGCTCAGGGACCCTCTTCGCGCCTCTCCCGGGCACTGAGGAGGAATCAGGGGCCTGCACTGTGGAGCAGGCCGTGGACACCCCCTGGAGCAGCAGCAGGGAGGGCGCCAAGTTGGACGGAGCATGCTGCAGGCTCACTGCCACCCACACAGGGTCCCTGAAAGCTGCCATCTTCAGGGCCCTCAGCACCCTGACTGTGCGGGTGGTTTTTCTACTCCTGAACGGCTGAACAAAACATATGACAGCTTAGGGCGGTGCCTTCATCCTCATATTCCAATTCTTTCTCTGAAATTCCTCTTAATGTGTGCCTAGAATGCAGGCCTTTTCCCCCTTTGGAATTTCCCCGTCTGTGGAACCATCCTGCATGAACCAGGTGATCTTTCCTCTGAGTCCCCTTAAGACACGAAGTTCTTTCCACCTTCCCCACCCCCAAGCATCTCTGTTCTATCTCTAACCCTTGGCCTGTACTTAAGGAAAACGTTATTAACTATCATTTTATTTATTCTGCTCTCTGTATGTTCTCCTTCCATCTATGTTAGCTCTGCTTTAACCCTGTGAAACCCTGGATAGCAAGAACTATTTCTATGAATCCCTCTTTAAAGCTGTGGATTTCACCTTTTTTGAATTATAAACCCTTTTGAGAATTTGAAAAAAAGACCTGTTTCTTCTATGCAGAAAAAATACATAATCCATGCAAATAAAATTTTCTCAATTTCCAGGTAATTTGCTTTTTGAGGATAATACCCACTACTTTATAGATTTCCAGTATACACTGCTACTACTAGCACTGTCACCATGATTTTTGATATGACCACTGTGAAAATGGCGAGACCTCCCCTCCCTCTATAGTGCCCGACAGGCAGTACGGTGGTGCAGAATGAGATTTTCAGTCATGCAGAACTGGGTCTGGCTCCCTTCTAATTACTTAGTAGCTGTGCCACTTTAGGCAAGTTACTTAACCTCTCTGAGCCTTAGTGCTTTCATCTATAGAGCAGGAATAATAATATCTACCTTACAGAAGCCAGCACATACCTGGCACACGGTAAGTAGGGACTCACTAAATGCTAGTAACTGTTACCTGGGTTTGTAAGAATTATTTTTATTTGGTAACTGTCACAGGATTTTTAATAAGGATTAAAAGTCTCTCTTCCAGTTAAGGCTTACTTCTCAGCTGATCCCTTCTTCTTCCCAACGCACCAAATAAATTCCTAGGTCAAAGAATCTCCTAATTACAGCCTGGTTAGCCTGCACTGGGGTGTTCCCTCAACGACACACACCTCTTCTGTCCCCTGAGCAAGAGGGAACCAGTGGCTGAGAAACAGCTGGGGTCTTTTCAGCTCATTTATTTGGTTAACAAGCAGAAGGCCTAATTCAGCATAGAAGGATTCAGAGACTCATGCTTCTGGTGGACTTGGACAGAAGTTTGTGGGGAGATGCTGAAAACATACCAATTCCCAAAACCTTGCATATTGTATCTAGCAAATTGCAAGTTACATTAGAAAGTGCGTTCTGCATAAACACCTTTTCTGCTTAGCAGATATTTGCTCAGCCTAACCCCCTAGCTCTAGGTTCCAGGAAAAATGTGCCAGCTGTTTACACACTGACAACTGTTAAGATGGTTTCAATAAATGATTAACTTCCATACTTATACCTCACTTTCCTAGCTCAGGTTTCATCAAGGTGTTTAAGTTGAGTACCAGTCAAGTTTGAAAGGTCTGCCTAGTTGTTTGGTGAGGGAGTGAAAAGTGAGTCCTGGTGAATCGGCCCTGGGCAAAACTGTAAGAAGATAAAGTTTATCTTGGGGGCTGCATCTCCTCTCTTTCCCTTCCTCCTCCTTTCCCCACCTCCAGGAGTACAGTGTCCTCTCATTCTGATCCATTTTACCAAAGGAAAACATTTCCCCTGAGTATTTAAGCACTTGATAAACCCAAGGCCAAGCTCAGATACCACCTCAGACACTGGGCAAATCCCTTAACCCTTTGAGCTGCTCTTAATTCATTTGCAAATGGAGAAATCCCTCCTGCACTGTGGTATGAGTATATATGGAGTAATGTTTTGTACATTGTTAAGTCCTAGACAAATTACTTATTATTGTCACCAATGTTCAGAGTATTTTCATATGGAAGACTACTGCTGGGCCAGGCCTCACTGTAAATGAATTAATAAGATTTGTCCTTAACATGTCAGGCACTATTCTAAACCTTTTACCTGTATTTATCAACTGATCCACACAATAACACTATGAGGTTGATATGATTATCACCATTCCCTTTTTATAGATGAGGAAACTGAGGCACAGACAAGTGACTTGTCCAAGGTGGCCTAGGTGGTAAGTGGAGCAAGGATTTGAACCATAGTAATTTAGTTCTGGAGCCCATGCTCTTAAACCCTATGCTGTTCTGTTAGGAAATGAATCCCTAATACTAAGTGCAACATGAAGGAATTAATCCTAATGATCAAATTTCAGGAATCAATGAGAAAGATGCTTTTAGCCAAGCCTTTTGTCCTTAACATCTCCACCCCACTAGCTCTGCCTTAGTCTAGATCCTGGGCACCGGCAATGGTGCCTGTTGGGAAATCTTCCAATGTGGCCTCTGCCTTCAGCCATTCCTTTCCTCGTCCATTTTCCAAATGGTAGCCAGAGTGGTCTTGATCAAAAGCAGAAGCCAGATCATGTCCCTTCCCAGCTTAAAATTCCCTAATTTGCTTCCTAATGGTTGATAGGAGCAAACCCCAATTTGTTTATATTATACTCTAGTCAATTAGGTCTGCAGTAGCATTATGTCTAAAAAATGTACATTCCTTAATTAAATACTTCCTTGCTGAGAAATGCTGTCACCAGAGTTCTCAGCAGGCTGCAATCTTTTTGCTGGTGGAGGGTCTCACCTCAGTGCCGATGGCTGCTGGCTGATCAGAGCAGTGGCTGCTGAAGGCTGGGGCGGCTGTGACGATTTCTTAAAATAAGACACCAGTGGAGTTTGGGGCATCGTTTGACTCTTCCTTTCATAAATGATTGAGTTCTCTGTAGCATGCGATGCTGTTTGATAGCATTTTACCCACAGTAGAACTTTTTTCAAAATTGGGAGTCAGTCCTCTCAAACTCTGCATGCTGCCTTATCAACTAAGTGTGGGTAATATTCTAAGTCCTTTGTTGTCATTTCAACAATCTTCACAGCACCTTCACTAGCAGTAGACTCCATCTCAAGAAACCCCTTTCTTTGCTCATTCCATAAGACTCAACTCCTCATGCATTTAAGTTTCATCTTGAGGTTGCAGCAACTCAGTAACATCGTTAGACTCCACTTCTAATTCTCCTATTTCCCCACATCTGCAGTTATTTCCTCCACTGAAAGTCGTGGGTCCCTCAAGTCATCCATAAGGGTTGGAACCAACTTCTTCCAAGCTCCTGTTAATGTTGATATTTCAGTCTCTTCCTGTGAATCACAAATATTCTTAATGGCATCTAGAATGGTGGATCCTTTCCAGAAGGTTTTCAGTTGACTTTGCCCAGCTTTGTCAGCACAATCACTATGGCAACTACAGCCTTACAAAACGTATTTAATAAGATGACTTGAACGTTGAAATTACTCCTTGATACATTGGCTGCAGAATGGATGTTGTGTTAGCAGGCATGAAAACATAATCTCATGAGAGCATAATCCACCAGAGCTCTTGGGTGACCAGGTACATTGTCAGTGAGCAGTAATCTTTTGAAAGGAATTATTTTTTTTCTGAGCAGTAGCTCTCAACAGTAGGCTTCAAATATTCAGTAAACCATGTTGTAAACAGATGTGCTGTCATCCAGGCTTTGTTCCATTTATAAAGCAAAGGCAGAGCAGATTTAGCATAATTCTTAAGCGCCCTGGGATTTTCAGAGTAGTGAATGAGCATTGGCTTCAACTTTAAGTCACCAGCTGCAGAGCCCCTAACAAGACCGTCAGCCTGTCATCTGAAACTTTATAGCCAGACATTGACTCCTCTCTAGCTATGAAAATCCTAGATGGCATCTTCTTCCAAGAGAAGGCTATTTTACCTACATTGACAATCTATTCTTTCGTGTAGCCGCCTTCATTATTTTAGCTACATCTTCTGGATAAGGTGCAGCTCCTACATCAGCAGTTGCTGCTCCGCTTTGCCCTTTTCTGGTGCGGAGACGGCTTCTTTCCATAAACCTCATGAACCAACCTCTGCTAACTTCAAACTTTTCTTCTGCAGCCGCTCACCTCTCTCAGCTTTCAGAGAACTGAAGAGTCAGGGCCCTGCTCTGGACGAGGCTTTGGCTTAAGGGAATGTTGTGGCTGGTGTGATCTTCTCCCCAGACCACTCAGACTTTCTCCATATCACCAATTAAGGCTGTTTCACTTCCTTATCATTCATGTGTTCACTGGAGTAGCACTTGAAATTCCCCTTAAGAACTTCTTTTTTCCATTCACAGCTTGGCTCAGTGGTACAAGAAGCCCAGCTTCCAGCCTGTCTCAGCTTTCAACATGCCTTCCTCACTAAACTTGATCGTTTCTAGCTTTTGGTTTAAAGTGAGAGACATGCCACCCTTCTTTTTACTTGAATGCTTAGAGGCCATTGTAGGGGTATTAATTAGGTGGCCTGATTTTAATATTGTTGTGACTCAGGGAACAGGGAGGCCCGAGGACAGGGAGATGGGAACAGGTGCTCGATGGAACAGTCAGAGCACACACAGCATTTATTCGCTGATTAAGTTCATTGTTTTATATGGGTACAGTTTGCAGCACCCAAGAACAATTCCAACAGTAACATCAAAGATTACTGATCACTGATCATCATAACAAATACAATAATAATGAAAAATTTTGAAATACTGCCATATTTACCAAAATGTGACAGAGACATAAAGTGAGGAAATACTGTTGGAAAAATAGCACAGATACACTTGCTTAATGCAGGGTTGCCATGGACCTCCAGTTTGTAAAAAAAACGCAGTATCTGTGAAGTGCAGTAAAACAAGATGTGCCTGTGCTTCTTCCAGAACATCCCGCCCTCATCAAATCACCAACTCTGCTCTCACCATGCAGCTCATCTTTCAAGACCACAGCTAGTGAAGCCTTTCCTCCCGCTCCAGGGAGGGCTGACCACTGCCCCTTTGTGCCTCTACTGCCCCCCACACTCTGTGCTCCTTCCCAGTGCCTGCTGGCCATGGAGTCGCTCCACTTAGGGGTTTCTATCACCTTCTTCCCACTTTTTGACATGAGCTGGAGGGCAGACCCCAACCCTAACATCAAGCCCAAGCCCTGCACCTAGCAGGCACTCAGAATTTATGGGTAAATGGTTGACTAAATGGTCACAGGGTCTCCTGTCGCTCCCTTCATGCACAATCATGGGCTCTGATCAGTCCCTGCATTTTCCCAGCGTCCCACTGACTCTGTATTCTGGAACAGTCAAGTCGCAAAGAAATGTGACTCTCTTTGTACCCCAAGCTGGTGAGGTGGTCAACAAACTGACCATGTTCTTTGTAGTAAGAACTCACTTTCCAATCAAAGGGGTAGACTGAGAAATTGGTGGCAAAAGGAGAATAGACTCCAAGAATTCAGACTCCCAACCTAACACAATCATAACAGCAATTTGGATAAAAATCACCTGCTATAGAACTGGTCAAAACACTCCGAGGCAGTTTTTCTGAAACCGCCTTGCCTTTCAAACCCTTATACCACTGCTGGGCTGGAAAGGGAGCAAGAGACAAAGACTGACAAAGGCTGCCATTGTTAGAGCAGGGAAGTGGAAAAAGAAATTCAAGTGGAAAAACAGGAATTTAGACTTACAAAAACTTCCCCTAAAATCTAAACATTCCTGTTCTTGCTGAAAACTATACTCTTTTGGCAAGATCTGTGGAGATAAATAGGACTTTTGTTTTAGGAACAGTGTAAAAATAAGACTTTCACAAGGTCAATGGCTGGTCTTGACTGAGCAAACATATGCTGTATGTAACACCTGTGGGAAGGGCAGGTGTGTCTGCTTGCGGGCCTGGAGGTGGGTTTATATATGGTTCTGTGTAAGAAAGGAAAAACTGAATAGTAATGAGTGTTTGCAAGGGAAGAGAAGGGACTCTTTCTCTCTCTCTACTTGTTATTTAGAACCTGTCTTGGAGATTGGCCCCTGTGCTGACCACTGAGCTGCCTGAGCAGAGAGCCCTCTGGGGGCGCTGCCCATCCTACATCAGAGGCTACTCTCAACACTCCCTCCAATGACCAAGTCCTGTTTTTTAAGTTGGGATGCTTTAGAAAGCTACTCAGGTCTGTAAGCTGAAATAGGCTACTTCCCGCTGTCCTCTTATTTTCCCTTAGAACAGTGTTCTTTAACCTGTTTTCCAAGGGACCCTGGGTTTCCTGAAAAAGCCTGCTTTGCATTCAGTGGACGCTCAAGCTGGTAAAAGATTGTAATTCCACCTTTAACCCTTGCTATCAAAATGTTTTGCTCATCAGGACAGCTGTATGGCTCTTCTAAATTAACTTTGATGATAATGGTTATATGCAAATATAAATGTCTTATCGACTGTATGTGTTATTTATAACTATAATCTTATATAAGGTTTCATTTCTTTAAATTTTCACTTAGGAAAAAAACAAGATTGCTGCTCCTTTCCCTAGCTTTCTTCATCCCTCTCATTGGGCTGATTTTTCTTTTTTGCCGCAGCACCCTGACTTTTTGCTTCCTAACAGACGACATAATTTATTATATATTTATTCATTGTCATCATAGTTTATTGTCTGTCTTCCCCGCAACAGAATGTAGATTCCATGAAGACAGAGGGCTTTGCCTATTTTGCTCGCTGATGTGCTCCAAGCACCTAGAATAGGGCCTGGCAGACAGCAGATGCTCAATAAATATGTGTCGGGTGACGTCGTTTTTGTTCCCAGCGTGGCTGATGGTGTGTGGTCTGGCAGAGCTCTTCCAGTGCCCAGGAAGTTAGGGACTAAGAATTATCAGCTTAGCCAGAGGATGGCTCTACTTCCTGTTCCTCCCTGTGTTTGCGGGTGCCCCCACTGGCCTCCTGCCCGCGGAAACATCACCTGAGTATTTGTCAGGGTCACACTGGTGGCAAGAAGTTTCTCCCTTATTGGAATAAGAGTCGGCCGGACAGAGGTGGCAGAAAGAGGAGCCCTGATTGGCTGCGTATGTGCCCGGCTTGCAGGGGAAGCATTCTGAAGTGTAGGCCACCCCTATGGAGGAAGAAAAATCAGGAAAAGCAAGGATTAGGCCTAGAGACTGGGCAGCCTGGGGACTGACCCTCACCCGTCCCACAGAATCACCAGGCCAGAAAGTCAGCAACAGACCCCAGCCCCAGCCCCTCACTCCGTACCTGTGATGGCGATGTTTCTCACCAGCACAGGCTTGGAAACTCTGGACCACACTGAGAAGGCTGTGGTTCTCCAGTAGAGGACATTGTTGCCTCGACTGAGCTCGACCTAAAAGCCACCAGCAGGAAGCGTTAGTTCAGGTGCAGAGACAGATGTCCCTAAGGCGCTGGGCTCAGCCTCTTTCCGGAACCCTTCCTCTTACAGTCTGCATGGCGGTGCCTATTCTGATCCTCTCCCTCAACTCGCTCTGCTTCGGCCTTCCTGTCATCTTGGCTTAGCTCCTCTCCTTCTAAGTCTCCTCCCACTACCCTCTTCTTCTCCCTTAATCACATGTGCCATGAGCGTCCTGAAAGTGAGGCCAATGAAGGGACCTGAAGGTACTGACAACAGGTGACTGGGATTCCCTCATTCCTCTCTGGTTCTATTTATCCATGCCCCATTCCCAGATGACCTGGCCTTGAAAGCTGGAAAGCTGCTAGCCCCGAGGTCAAAGCCATAGGAGCAAGTCAGCCCACGCCCATATACTGTCAACTCCAGAGCAGAGAAACTGTAGCCTCTTCATCACGTCAGACCCCTGCCCTTCAGGGACAGAGCCCAGACTGCAAGGAAGCACTCTGTGGAGGAAAGGCCCTTGGGCCCTTTTCTGGGATTTCTAGAAAAGGTTAGTATCTCCAGGAAAGCTGGTATGATACTCACACTGTGGAATTCCCATCCTTTCTCCGTGGTTTTCATCCACCTGGAGTCATCTGCATTCGGCTGGCACTGGTCATTCTGAACCTGAGGCAGCAGGGATTTGGGGTCAGAGACTCAGCTTTCTAGGACAGTGGCTTCCTCATCCCACCCTGCACCAGCCCTCCAGCGGACCCTTCTAATGGGAGGAGAGTTGTCCATTTCCTTTAGGGACTGAGCTCAGAACACACAGGCCTTGGAGTGGGAGCTGGTTATACACACAAAACTTCAGGGAACTGACACCAAAGAAATAGCCTGTAACTCAGAAGCCATTCTGTGCTGCCTTCCTGTGTGAGCAGGGCGGAACACCTCGGGCCTCCGGACTGCCCTCCCCCTCAGAGGACCTTGACTTCTGCCTTTCTAGCCTCTTGAAGCCTCAGCCCATTTTGCCCACAGTTCTCTCCAGGGGGAATCAACTGTGGCAGTTCCCTAAGCAGGACTGTGCCTGTGATGCGTGTAGCTGAACCTGAGCCTGAAGACTCCTCACCTCCCACCCGCCCCCTTGGCTTACAAAGAACTCAAAGATGATGCCGGAGTCCGGGTAGTAGTATTCAAAGTTAACGGTGCCAGACTGCTTCAGGCTGACAGCGTACATCAGCGTGGCTGTGCATTCATCCGTGTTGGAGGAGATGTAGTCGCCCAGGGGCTGCCATTTGGACCTGCGAGGGGAACGAGAGCCCAGTTCAGTGGCAGGGGCCCAGCCCCCCGGGCTCTGTGCGGTGTGGAGGTCTCAAGTCCTGCTTGGTCTCTGAGGAATTACAGCCTTGGGATTCACAGGTGGAAACTCCATGAAGAAGGATCTCTAGACGGAAGAGCCTGGGGCTGTGGCCGACAAGAGGAAGCTGGTAAGTGTGCCCCTCATTATGCAGAACTACCCAGAAGACAGAGGACAGGGCAGGTGAGGGGGAGGCGGCTAACATTGATTGGTTGCTTACTACCTCCCAGGTATTGACCTACATGTTTTATATTCATGATTTCTTTTCATCAGTAAGAGGAAGTGCTACCCTTTCCCATTTAATGGATGAGGAAACTGAGGCTTGGTGAGTTCCTTGCCCAGTATCCCACAGCCAGCAAGTGCCAGGGCTGAGATTCAAACCCAGGTCTGCCTAACTCCAAAGCTGTCAAAGAAAGTCAGCAGACACGGCTACTCTTTGGATCTCAGAAGTCCATCCATCTAGTCTGGCTGTTTTTCTGGCAAAATCCACTTTTAGATGCTGCATATAACTGGTTTTTATGGGAACAGAGAAGGCCAGAGAACCTCACAGACAATCAGTCTAGTCATGTTGACTTTATTTTCTAAATCTCTCTCAGCTCTGTCCACCTGCCCAAGGGCTCTCTTTATCCCTCCCCAACACTGTGCCCACAGCGCTGGACCAGCCCCCCTGCATCCAGCCCCTCTTCCTCCAGCCTCTTCTCCACTCGGTGGCTGGAGCGACCCTCCAGAACAGAGCCTGCCTGAGGCCCTGAGGCCCCGAGGGTAGGGCACACATCCTCACCCACGCTCTGTGCCCGGCCTGCAGAATTTCAATCCTCTGCCCAACTTTCTCTCCCGCTGGGTCTTCCCAGTGCTTTTCTCTCTTCCTGGAACAAACTTCCTCCTCCCTCCCTCGGCTTAGCTTTTTTTCTTGTTTGCTTCAGTGTCATTGTGGGGCTCACCCATACTCACACATGAAGCTCTTCTTTCATTTTTCTGCTATATGATACTGTCGTGTATGGTTCTACCATGTTTCTGTACGTGTTACTTGTCGGGGGGCATTTAGATTGTTTCCAGTTTTCTGCTCCTGCACATGCTCTGTTCAGGACATTCCTGTTCCTGTCTTCTCATTCACATGTCTGAGTGGAATGCCTGGGAGTGGAACTGCTGGGTTAGAGGGCAGGGGAACCTCCCACTTTACCAGCTGCTGCCACCTTGTTCTCCAGGGTGGTTGTCATCCATTCACACCCACCGGCACTGAATGAGAGTTCCTGTTGCTCCACATCCTCCCCCAGTTTCGGGTGGTCAGACTTTAAAATTGTTGCCAATACGGTATGGTAAGAGGTAATGTCTTGTTGGGCTTTAAATCTTATTTTCTTGATTATTAGTGAGGTCGAGCCATCTTTTCTTAGTTTATTTGCAATTTAGTTTCCTCTTCTGATCAAATTTTAATGCTTTATTTAATTCATCTTTAATTATCTGTCTTCCTGGATGGCTTGTAGATGCTATGAGAGCAGAAACCAAACTTCCCTTGCTCACTCTTGTATCCCCAGTACCCAGCCCTGGGCCCGGCACATAGGAGGGACTTGAGACCAGACAGATGAGTGTAGGGAATGGCAGTCAGAGACGATCCCCCTAGTTCGCTGTTTTGCTTGCGACCAACACAGTCCTCTAATTATTAAAATGGCCACTTAAGAGGACCTCAAATTAGTCCACTGGTTTCCCCTCTATTTGTCAGAATAACATGGCACTTCCCAGCTGTTCAAAGTTAGTATTATTCTCAAATAGAAGCATATCCAAACTACCTAAGCTGAGCTCGTCCAAGACACCCCAGCTAACCTAATAATATTGATTTCTCCTCTTAAAACAGGCATCACTTAGTGCTGACGTGCTTGACAGCATCAGCTATAAATAACTCCTGCAGTTGGATGAATAATTAAAAGGATGTAAGTGGGTTACATTGCAAAATGCATTACAATTCTGATTTTTGTCAGAGCTGTCCCTGGTGAAGATCATTTCATGTTCAGTAATAACAATATATCTTGATTTATTTCTAGTGCCAGGCATTGCTCCAAATTCTTTATATGTATCATTTCGTTTAACCCTTTCCACAACCTACAAGAAAGGCACTATTTTAATCACCATTTTTAGATGAGGAAATTGAGGCACAGAAGTGATTAGGAAACCTGCCCACAATCACTGAGCTGTGATCTGCTTATACCCGCTGTTTTAAAAGAGGCAAGTCTTCAAAGAGGAATCCGTGCATGGTGGCCCTTCACACCCCACCTAGCTCTTGTTCATAAATTCAGTTTAGAAAGAAGAAACTGCACAGGGAGACTTAGAAGCTTCCAACTTTTGAGACTCTTTTTAATGTTTACATCTTTCTCTCATTATGGTTTCACCACCACACCATCTTCTCCACTAAGATACAACATCCTTTCTACGACTCCCTCTTCACGTCTATTCCGTCTGGCTTATCCCAGTCCTGAATCTGAGGACTGTTTCCGGAACCTTAGTCCTGGGACATTTATCCAGGAACCAAAGATGACCGCCTGAAGGTTCATGACCCTGCCATAGAAACTCAGTTTAGTTGGCCTATTTTGTTATCAATTATTTATTTTGTGTCTACTTTATGCCAAATATTAGATGCTGGAGTAAAGAACAAAGACAGACTTGAGCCCTTCAAGTCTGAAGCTTGCATTCTGTTTCTAGTTGAGGAGACAGAAACTTAACTAATCACACAATTAATCACGTAGTAATAACTCTGGTGAGTGTCATAAGGAAAAATACAAGATAATGCAAGACTAGGAATCTATGGGGCCAGGGAGGGTGTCTTTGAGAAAGTGACAGTTAGGCAGAGACCTGAGGGTGAAGCAGGAGTCAGCCAGGAAGGAGAGTGTGTTCACAGGTCCTGCAGGGAAAGGACATGGTGACCGGTGTGGCTGGAGCATAGAAAGCAAGGGAAGCTACTTAAGAGAAGCTGGAGAAATGGGCAGAGAGCAGAGTCCTGACTGGGCAGGGCTGAATATTTGCAAAGTATTGCATTGTATTCCAAGAACAATAGGAATTCATAAAATCTAGAGTTTTGAGCAGGAAAGGACTGTGACTAAATTTGTGTTTTACAATCAATCTGGCTGCTGGTGGACAGAGGCCTGGAAGCGGCTAGAAGTGGAAGCAGAGACTAGCTGGGAGGTGGAGCTGTTCAAGTTAGGCTGGGGCAGTGGGTGGGGAGTCAGGTCCACAGGCAGTCGAGCAGCAAAGCCGGCCACTTGGTATCTTGGTATCAGCTCAATTCCTGCCTTTCTGAGAGCGGTGAAGAAGTCACAAAACGTATGCAGGTGGCCATTTGCTCTCCATTCCCACAGAGGAGAAACCTCCTTTGCTCCTTCCCAGGGATGCCGTGGTGCCTTAAGACACGGGCCTGAAGCTGTCTGTGCTATGGAACACAAGTTGTTATTAACCAGCCCACATCCTGCCTTGCTGAGGGAGAATGATTTCTGGACTCTCAGTAAGTCCTGAGAGAGAGAAACCCTTTCTTCACACTGGTAGGAACGAGTGAACGAGCCAGGCCCACGCCTTGTCCGGGGTCAACCACATTCTCTGTTAGGATTCAAACGGGGGTCGGCTGTCTTAACTCACACATTCTCTCTCCTTGCAGCTTTAATCCTCTGTAGCTTTAACTCTGCTGCCAATGTTGTCATACTAATGATTTTGAAATGTAATATTAAACTCTAAAATAACATTAAAACTGGACTATAAAATGCCTGCTGCCTGGCTCAGACATTGGTACTTCTAGTAGATTTAAGTATAGGAATGCGAGACATTGCTCCCAGTTTTAGAAATCCAAAGGTAATACAATTACTAATGTTTTATCTTTTTGATTGCCTTGGGTATAAGAGAAACTTTCATGTACTTTCTCCCGTATGTTTGTCAATATGTAACAAGAACAGTGAAGGACTGTCTTTTGCATCTATTCATTCCCACCCACCGACCACCCACACCTTCCCACATCATTTAATTCCTATCCCTAGAATTAAATAATCAAAGATATGATAAGGACAGCTCATCAGTGCTCCAAGCTTTTTCAGTCGAGCTTTCCGATTACTGAAAAGATCTCTTTTTGAGCTGGAAAATTTTCTGGTCACCAGCATCCCAAGGGATTTGGAAGATCCCAGCCACCACTGACCAAAGTCTGGTCCTACTCTGTTCCCCCCACATCTACACATTCAGGTTCGGCAGACCAGTTTTTTTTAAGTTAGCACCCAAGACAAGAAGATACCTTTGCACACTGTGTTGCAATAAAGTTGAGGAATTTTATTGCCTGGTCCAAATTTCCATGGTGGAAATCCAATTAGGTTTTGTTTTCAATGGACTGGGCCATTTAACTGTCGTCCACCTTATCCGCCTCTCTCTAGTTCCCCATGTTCTCCTCTCACAAATGCCTCTCAGCTCAGTAAGAGCGGGCTGAGGTGGATGTCACGCGGGGCCTGCTGCAGCGCTCACCCCGGCAGCGTGGCCCCCTCCTCTCCATCGTCCCCGCCCCACCCGAGGAGCGGGACAGCAGGCTGTTGTGCTCCGAGCAGCCTCTTTCCCAGCAAGGGAGCGGGGTGGGGGCTGGACTCACGAGGTGCAGTTGTCTGTGGACTCTGTGGTGCCGCTGTCAGTCTCCATGTTGGTTGAGAGGCTGGCAAAGCCATGGGGCAGCTCATCCCACTCATCAAACCGGATGCCCGTGCCCAGGGAGTAGCGGCCCTCAGCGCACGGCTTACATGACTGGTCCTTCATATCCAGAAACTCCCCGGCTTTGCAAGAGAAGGCTGGAACACAGGGCAGGGACCAGGGCAGGTGGTGAGGCCACTGCCACCAGGAAAAGGCAGGTTGTGGGCATCCTAGAGGGAGGAGCAGGGGATCAAGCTCTAGGAGTTTGACCCTCCAAGATTTAGAGCCATGGCACATCTTGTATGATTCCATGTATATGGAATGTCCAGAAAAGGCAAATCCCAGAGACCAAAAGTAGATTTGTGGTGCCAGAGACTTGGGGGAGGGAGCATTAGGAGAGACTGCTAATGGATATGATGCTTCTTTTGGGGGTAGTGAAAATGTAAAATTAGCGGTTGTACAACTCTGTGGATATTCTAAAACCACTGAAACTTACCCCTTGGGTGAACTTTTTGACATGTAAATTACATCTCAATAAAACTGATATTAGAAAAAGACTTCGGGTTGCAGCAGCTCTGCCTTGCTGCAGGATGTCAGGGTTGCCCCGATGGTCTCATCTCCTAAGGGGGTAGCCTTGGCCATGCTGAGAGTTCCCTGGTCAAAAGGATACCGTGATCTCTTGTGCCGACCCCTCTGCACAGTGCCCGGTCCTTCAGCCTTGAATTCTCCCTTGAGTCTCTGGCCTCGGTCTCCTTTCTGGTTCCATTGCCCCCATGCTGGCTGGGATTCTCAACTCCTGCAATTTCTCCTGACTAGTTTCCTGTTTCTTGTCTTTGCTCCTTCTGTGGTCAGAGGTAACTTTCTAAACCCTGATATGTACTGTTATTCCCATTATATAAAAAATAACCAGGCGCTCCCCTTTGGCTATAGAATCAAGGTCTCAGCCTGGCCTCAGGGTCTTCCACAACTTTCCCCTGACCTACCTGTCCAGCTTGGTCTTCCACTACAGACTTTTCTTCTCCCCAGCCCCCTCCATCATCCTCCCTGTGGGGCCTCCCCCAGACCGATGTTCTTCCCCAAATGTGTCTGGAGTTCTTTCACCTCCAAACTTTTGCTCAAGTGTTTCCTCTGCTGCTTCTGATCACTAAGCATCCATAACTCCCATTCCTTTTCACCTTGTATGAACACATCATGCTGGTGTGTGCCTCGTATGGGGTTCTGAGCTCTTACAGGGATAGCAGCTCAGTGACTGGCACAGAATCGGCAGGAGTCCCATGAAGATTTGCTGAAAAAATGAGTGGATGAATGAGTGTCCGCTCCTTCCACCGGACCGTAAGCATCTGAGAGCAGTGGTTCCCACGGCGCAGCGCACAGGAGGAACCCAGTAAAGCTGGCCGAGTTAACTGAAGATGGCTCATTGGCTTCAGTTAGTCACACCACAGTTCTGCTCAGATCTTAGCAACATCCATTCATGAATTTAACGTACTTTATTTGCTCACCGACTGAATCAGGCACTTTGCTAAGCTTATTTTAGAATTTAAGTGCCCTCAATCTCCTTCCCAAAACTTCCTTGATTCTAGTCCCTGATTTCTATTATTATGCTCTTTACATGTCTGGGGAAAAACACGACCAGTGCAGGGGACATAGCTGCCAGTGTAGAATGGTTGTGACTGCAGAGTCACAGAGGCGGGGCTGGGAGCCTCAGGTAAGCAGCCACCTTGCTGATCGTCCTGTCAGTTCTGAGTTGGGAGGGTCCCCTTCCCTGGAGGGATGCCTGCTGCACCTTAAAGGTCTGTCTCTGCAGAAATTCATCTTCTCTGTCTTCTTTTTCAAGAATGAAAGCAAATCAGTCTTTCCTAATGACTGATTGAGGCAGGGGAGTGTAGATTGGAGACAAATGCACAGGCAAAAAAGAAAATGTATGCAAATAGAAAAAAGTTATCTGAGTGGGACGCAGCTGGAATTGCGTATACTTTATCCCTCATGGGATTTAAATTTAAAAACAAAAGCAAACTCAGATACCTAGTTAACCAAATCTCAAAGGGGCCGGGTTTAGGGACTTGCTGGGGGAGGGATCTGATTCCTTAAGATAGCTGCACTGTTGCGGGGGCCTAGCTTGGAGGCAGGGGGCTGGGGGCCGAGGCCAAAGTTGAGCGGCTGGGCTGCTTACAGCACTCGGTGCCCTTGATGGGGTCCGGAAGGCTGGTGCACAGGCCGGGGCTGTGTGGTACAGCAACCCTCCACCTGGATCCTGTGCTGTCACAGGCGGTGTACTCGTAGTGGTACTCAGACTGCAGGGGAGAGAACAGTGGGGAAAATGTGCATTAGCAGCAATCAGACATTAACAGCTTCTTAGCCACTTCCTGCCCCGCACAAGGCTACTGACAGTCATCAGCCCAGGGCCAGGCCCTGAGACCCTACAGGGAGCAAGACGTCACGGTGCCGAAATGACTAGTATACAGCACATACAGAAGCCACAATAACTGAGCCCATTCCTCTCCACCAGCCATGGTCTATTCCTTAGAAATCCTTTTTTTTTTTTTTGCGTGACTTCTTTGTTGTGCATAAATAATAACCTGACAGACCAGAGGAATGTGGGAAGGTAACTAAAGAACATGCTAGGAGCAAATGGAGTTTTTTTTTTTTGTCCCAAAGTGTAGAATTATGAGCAAGGCTGGTCCAAGAAAAATCTGCAAGGGATTGTCACAGAAGCTGTATTTCTACTTCCATTTGTTCTTCATGCTCCCTTCTGCCCTGAAAGACGATGAATTCCCATCTTGCATTTTATGAAAATGTCCTATTTAGCCCAGGCTTGTGTGTGCCCCCATCACATGGGCCTATTCATGCCTAATTGCTTCATGCAACAAGAAACTCACACTTCGATTGCTTTACCTGAACTAAGAATAACTGAATAATAACAGTGTAACAGCCAAATCAGACAATAAATAGAACAGCAGCAGCAACAAAGAAAATAACGAAAAGCACTACTTGGGAGAAAGGAAATACAACAGATACACCAAATACCCTTAAACACATCTTATTCTTTTAAATCTTGTAATAAACAACAGACCACAGAATTAATGTGATTTTGGCTCTAACAAATATTTTACAATCCGCCCTTTGCTAAAACCATACCTAAGTATAGAAGTACTTTGTATTCTCCTGTCCATCAGAAAAACAGACTTTGTGTCCCCCCTTCAATCCATTTGAAAGCATGATTGCATAACATGTATACACACAAGGAGCTGAGACTAAAAACAAGACAGCTTTGAAGTCTGTTGACCTAAGAATACATCAGCATCAAAAGGAGAAAGTTTCACCTCTGGGAAGAAGGAGACATACTGCATGTCATCGATGCTAAGATGCACGTTTCTTCCACATTTTAACCTCCGTGAAATCAAGATGTGGCTTATAACTGGCAAAATAAGAAAGCGTTCTTTGTGTCATACGTTAACCAATAAAGCTTTTTATTTTTTTGCCGTACATAAAAAGTGGTGTGTCTTAGAAGCAAGGGCATCTCAGATTTGTGGAAATCTGGTAAACATGTTTCTTGGTCTGCAGTTTCATAAACGTAGGAGAGCAATTTTAGAGTCCCCTTTTTATTTTTCTCTATCATAAATATTTACCAGATTCATACTGCGTGCCCAGCAGGTAGTACTAGGCACTGTGCCTGTTGGGCTCAGGACAGCAAAGCGTACACATTCAGCACTTTTATCCAGAGGGAGAAGATACAGAGAACAGGAAAATCAGGGGAACTGTGAGCCTAACTTTTGATGAGAATCGTTGGCTTTGGGGTTAGATGTCAGCCGTCACCTGGGAGAGAAAAGCACATGAGGCTGGGAACTCTTTGTGTCCGTGGGCTACCGTCCCTCTGGGGCCGCTTTTCCACATAATTCCCGTCTGTTGTCTTATCTCAGAGGATTCTGAGATACATTCAGGCAACTACACATCTATCAATTCCAGGTCTAAGAAGGATAGTCTGCAAAGGGTTTGCTGCAAGAACGAGGGGTGAGTCCACAGTATGTAAATTAAACGGATGAGCGAGGGAACCAGGCAGAAGGGATTCCATGGCCTGCCTGTGAAGTAGTCATGCTGGTCACTTGCACAGCGCTTTCACACTTCCCAAACGCCATCTCATCTGATCTTCAAACTCCCCACAAGGCACGCAGAGCAGGGCTTGTTTCCTTCCTTGTACAGATGGGAAAACACTCTCAACGGGATGACATGGCTTGTCCAAGGTCACGCAGCTGGGGAGTCACAGAGCTGGAACCCAGGACCCCTGCACCCTCATACATCTACCTAATCAAACACAAACTCACACTGGGCCGAATCCACAGCCAAATATGAAAATTAAGTAAGACAGTGTTTGTTGATTGCCAGGCTCACTTCGAGGCCCAAAAATTGGTGTCAAAATATCTAATCTGTTCGAGCAGATAATTTCAGTTCACTCTGACTGCACTTGGCCTTTTGGAGACACTTGGCCAAGCCCATTTCTTTTCATCATCTTTCATTTGGTGTCCCCTGGGTCCCACTCGGGTGGGAGCTTTGCTGGGAAAATGGTGGTTTCAAGCCTTAGAAAATTTTCCTTTCAATCTGTGCTAATTACTTCATGTCACTTGGGGATGTTTACACCACCCAAGGTGGCTGGCTCTGCGGCAGCTGTTTGAGATCTGAACTATGCTTTGCTATCTCACCATTCAAGGCATCAGCTTAGACAGATGCTTAAATCACAGAAGTAACTGGCAGTACTCCTCAATTACATTCAGCATTCTGTGAACACATCAACTCCCCAACAGTACCTCAGTTTACCCAGTGATCTGTCTTTCGAAGCACATAGTCTGTATAATATACAGATTCACAATGGAGATGCATAAATATATTCAGTATATATGTCCAACACCCAATTCCTCTCTCCCCTGATACACAAATCATAATCTCAAATGGGGCCCAGGAGGCAGTGCCTACTGCCTGTATGTGAACCAGGGAAGCAGGAAAGGGTTTGGAAACATGAGGTGGGCACCTTCATTAATCTGCCCTCTCCAAATCACCCAGCCACATACAATGCTCCCGAGGCACGTGAGAAAGAAGAGGAAAAAACCTCAAAGCTGGGATTTGCTTTGCCAAATACTGAGCTATCAGTTGGTAACACTGATCTTTCAGCTCCAGAAGAAAAAGGATTCATTCACTCAGACCCACAATGTTTTTAGTCCCTGATGTCCAGGTATTGAGTGGATTGCTGAAGTGACAACATAATTTCCAAGTCAGGACGGTACCTGGAGGGCAGTGTGTCCTTCTTTCCATCTTTCCCCCTCCATTCTTTCAAAATAACATGTCCTAGTTTTTTAAATGATACCAAAGTGAAAGATTAGAGATTGGAGACAGGTTACACATAACCTATAGATTAGGTGCTACAGAGGCATCTGGTTGCCATTCCCTGTGGAAGACGTGTAAGGTGTAAGCTGGTGAGGTGGTGACCAAGGGGTGAGGCCCACAGCCCGGGCGGCAGGCAGCCTCTTCGGCGTGCCCTACGCCAACAGACAAGCCAGGCTTGATTCTGCACCCGCTACCCACAGTGCTCAATTTCTCCAAGCCGCAGTTGCCTCCTGTGGAAAATGGGGAAATACAAACATCTGCCCCATGGGCAGGGCTGCCGTGTGCTGTTGTGCGGGCCTCCCACAGGGCCGCCCGGTTTGGGGCAGGAGTGGAGATGGGAATCTGGCCTGAGCTCTGCATGTAGGTGCTGGGCCCTCCTGCGGCTCTGATCTGTCCAGAAAGGCAGTGACTTTTTCCCACAGGTAATAGGTCCGTTGTGAGCATAAATAAGACGATATAGGTCAAATGCTTAGCACCGTTGGGTTTTTTAATCTTCAAAACAACCTACTGAAGTAGGCACTATTATTTTACCATTTTACAGATGGGAAAGCGGAGGCATCAAGAGGTAAAAAAGTCACTTGGTCAAGGTGACCCAGCCAGGAGTGTGCCGAGCGGGACTGACCCAGGCAGTCTGAGTCCAGAGCTGTGTTCCAGCCTGCTGGTGTTTGTGGGCAGCCCACACAGGGGCCATGCACACTCGCAGTGGGTATCTGGTGCCCAGCAGTGGCTTTAAAGATGCTGAAAACTTTGCTATGAAAGCCAAGGGCTACAAAAAATACTTAGCAAACAGGGCCCCAGGGGAATAGAGTCAAGCCCAGAGTTGTGTGGGCTGGGAAGGCTGAAAGGCACTGTAACCCTCGCTGGAGGACCTCCTGTGCTGTGGACAGGTGTGTTTTTGCCCACCCTCTGGTCTGGCAACAGACTGAGAGGATGCCTCCCCTCCTTCTTACTGTCGGTCTTGGCAGGACTGTTGGACGGGATGGCCTCTGCCCAGGCACGACACAGGACCCGCACAAGGCCAAGCAGAGGCTCTCCCTGGGTATGTGGAGCTGGGGTGGGGTGGGGGGCAGGGCACTTAGCCCTCAGTAGGGGCCTGAGTGGGGTGGGACCTGACAGGGCAGGAATGTGCGGGGTAGCTGGGGATAAGCCCCTTCCTCACTTCTCTACCCAGGGCTGGCCTTCGTGCTACCCCCAACCAAATCCACAGTAGTAACAAAAACGAAAATTATGCCAAGCATCACACATGGACAAATACCGTGTGAGTCCATTTATATGAAGTACCCAGAGTAGTCAAATTCATAGAGACAAAAAATAGAACAGTGGTTGCTAGGGGCAGGCCCTGAGTACAGTTTTGATTTTTCAAGATGAAAAGATTTCTGTAGATAGACGGCGGTGATGGTAGCGCTGCAGTGTGAATGCACCTAATGTCTGAACTGTACACTTAAAAATGGTCAGGATGGTACATTTTTATGTTGTGTATATTCTACCACGACTTTTTTAGGAATACATAAGTTTTGATACTATCTCAAACTAAAAAGCTCTGTACAGCAAAGGAAACTGTCAACAAAACAAAAAAGCAAACTACTGTATGGGAGAATATTTTTGTAAATGATAACATCTGATAAGGGGCTAACGTCAGACAACTCAACACCAGAAAAATAAATACCCCAATTTAAAAATGGGCAGAGGACCAGCATAGACATTTTTCCAAAGAAGACATACAGACGGCCAACAGGTACTTGAAAAGATGCTCCACATCACTAATTATGAGGGAAATGCAAATCAAAACCACAACGAGACATCACCTCACACCAGTCAAAAATCCAAAAGACAAGAAATATCAAGTGTTGGCAAGGATGTGGAATAAAGGGAACCCTTCTACACTGTTGGTGGGAATGTGAACTGGTGCAGCCGTTATGGAAAGCAGTATGGAGGTTCCTCAAAAAACTAAAAATAGAAATACCATATGACTCAGTAATTCTACTTCTAGAAATTAACCCAAAGAAAACAAAATCTCTGATTTAAAAAGATAATATGCACCTCTATGTTTATTGCCACATTAACAACAGCCAAGATATGCAAGCAACCAAAATGTCCTCAATAGATGAATGGATAGAGAAGATGTGGTACAATGGAATATTTTTTTTTATTTTGCTATCATTAATGTACAATTACATGAACAACATCATGGTTACTAGACTCCCCCTATTATCAAGTCCCCACCATATACCCCATTAGTCACTGTCCATCAGCATAGTAAGATGCAATGGAATATTATTTGGCCATAAAAAGAAGGAACTCCTGCCATTTGAGGCAACATGGATGGAGCTAGAGGGTATTATGCTCAGTGAAATAAGCCAGGCAGAGAAAGACAAATACCTTATGATTTCACTTATATGTGGAGTCTAAAAACAAAACAAAACAAAATGGGCAAAACAGCAATAGACTCATAGATACTGAGAAATGACTGGTAGTTACCATGGGAAGGGGTTTGAATGAGTGTGTGAAATAGGTGAAGGGGATAAAAAGGCACAAAATGTCAATCATAATGTAAATTAGTCACGGGGCTGAAAGTACAGCATAGAGAATATAGTAAGTAGTTCTGTAACATCTTTCTATGTTGACAGTAACTACACTAGTTGGGGTGAGCATTTAATGTATTTAACAGTTGAATCAATATGTTGTGTTTGTGAAACCAATATAATATTGCGTATCAACTATACTTCAGTTATTTAAAAAACTATGGCACGGACACATGCCCAGCCTCTAACTTACCCTATTAAGTACCCTGGAGAGAAGAAGTCTGATGATCTGGAAGTGTAAATTTAAGAAATGTCTCCCAAATAAAATTATATATACAAATATATTTTTAAAAATTACTGTCAAATTCAAGAGACCCCCAAAAGGGAGGAGTGGAGGGCAACAGAGTGGATGTCATGACAGTCTCACTGGTTATGCTATGGTAGCTCCCTGACTTTATTTATTTTTGCTCTTGATGACTAGAGAAAGCATTGCATTGCAGTTCTACAAGTAAATATTAAGTGCTAAAAAATATTTTTTAAACATTCTGCTCTTTTGGAATTAAAATGTTTCAACTCTGGAAATACTGTTAACTTGGAACGTGCCAAGTCTTTTACAGTCTAGGAAAATTATGTTCACTCATTCCATATTCAACAAGTACTTATTGAGGTCCTATTATCGCTAGGCTCTGTTGAAGCACTGGGTCTCAGACAAAGTCGTGCTCTGAAGGAGCACAGATGTGAATGTGGTGGGGAGTGTGCTGGCAGGGATGGGCTGGGAGGAGACAGACCATCCACTTACACAAACAGGCTAACTTCCGGTTTTCCACTGCTTTCTGCAGTTAATTCATACAAGCTCTTGCCTGCTTCCACTTTTTCCAGAGAAGGTCTTGATGTCTGTTATGAACTACATGTTTGTGTCCCCCCTAAAATTCATACGTTGAAGCCCTAAAATGATAGTATTTAGAAAGGAGGCCTTTGGGAGGTTATTAGGTCATGAGGCTGGAGCCCCCATGAAGGGACTAGTATCTTCTAAGAGGAACAGAGCCCGCCCTCTCTCTCAGTCATGTGAGGACACAGTGAGCGGACGGCTGTCCACACACCAGAAAGAGGCGCTCACCAGACACCGGATCTCCTGGCTCCTAAATCTTGGACTTCCCAGACTCAGGAACCATGAGAAATAAATGTTTGCCTTTTAAACAACCCAGTTTGTGGTATTCTGTTATAGCAGCCCAAACAGGCTAAGACATCATGTAAGGACTCTGCCTGAGGGTAACACATCTCTGACTCCAACTTGACACTAACCACTGAACCAAAATGTTCCTTTTTCAACTCACGATGGTTTGAAAGCCATGCCAGGCCAGACCCCACAAACACTGAGCCTAGCTACTTAGAAGGAACCTCTGCAACAGCATTGCAGAGAAGACAGAGATGGCCGCCTAGGACAGTCAGAGGGAGGAGCTGGGTGGCTGGGGAGCAGTGAGGTCTAACTGCTCCACTGGCCTTCCTGCCAGGGCACTTCTCAGCCCAGCTGGCCGAGGATGCTGGCAACAGGTGGCCCAGACTGGCTGGAAAGTCAAGGGGCTGCTCCCCACATGGGGCCTCCAGGGACTAACATGGGTACACCCCAGGCCGCAAAGCTCCTCAGGGACGGGAGGGCTCGGAGGGGTGACAAAACAAGCCATCTGAGAGACCGAGAACAAATGGCCCAGGTGGCCCTTCCCCATTCTGGACTTCAAAGTCTTCTGGTTTGTTAAATGAGAAAGTTGGATTTAGACAATTTCTAATTTCTAAGATTCCTTCCAGTTCCAAAAGCTTGTTATTTGACGGCTGGTACCTGCATGGAAATCTGTTCTTCCTTCCACCTTTTATCCCTTCCTGTAAAATGGCATTTCTCAGTTATTTTATTTACATTTTATTTTGCCTTTTTAAAAAATTGAAGTACAGTTGGTATACAAGTTAATATTAGTTTCAGGTGTACAGCATAGTGATTTGGCAATTATATACATTACAAATGCTCACCACGATAAATGTAGTTACCACATGCCTCCATAAAAAGTTATTATAATATTATTGATTACATTCCCTATGCTGTACTCTTCATCCCCATGACTTACTTATTTTATAACTGGAACTTTGTATCTCTCAATTTCCTTCACCTGTTTTGTCCATCCCCCAGCCTCTCTCCTGTTAACCACAAGTTTGTTTTCTGTATTTATGAGTCTGTTTTGTTGTTGTTATTTGTTCTTTCATTTGTTTTTTTTAGATTCCAGATAGAAGTGAAATTGTATGGTATTTGTCTTTGTTGTCTGATTTATTTCACTTAGTATAATACCTTCTAAGTCCATTCATGCTGTCATGAATGGCAAGATTTTGTTATATTTTATGACTAATAGTTCATTGTATATATGTGCCACATCTTTTTATCCATTCATTTATTGGTAGACACTTAGGTTGCTCCCATATCTTGGCTATTCTAAATAATGCTGCGATAAACAGAGAGGTACAGATATCTTTTTGAATTAATCTTTTTGTTTTCTTTGGGTAAATACCCAGAAGTGGAATTACTGGATCATATGGCACTTCTGGTATTTCTCAGTTTTAAAAAAATGTGTCTAAATAATAAATGTTAATTGTAGACAAGATGAAAATACAGGCTAGAATTTAAAAGGAAATAAAAATCTTCCATAAGCCTACAAAGTAGAAATCACTACTTTTAACATTTTCTTGTATTTCTTTCCAGATTGTTTTTCTATATATGCAAATGCATGTTTAAAAACAAAATGAAGATTGGATAGTACATAGTTTTGTATTCTGACTGTTACTTACATTTTAGGTCACAAGAACTTTCCCATATTTTTACTGGTTGCACCACAGGTGCTCGAACCATTCTCCTATTGTTGGACATTGACTTTTGTCCAATTTTTCCTTATTTTAAACAGCACTACAATGAAGTTTTCTGTGTATCTCTCATTATTTCCTTTGGATAGACTCCCAGAAGTGGAATTACTAGGGTAAAGAGTGTAAGTTTCTTTAAGATTCTTGATCAGGAAGGGAGATTTCGAAGAGAAAACAGACATCTCTAAGTCTTTTTTAAAAACCTCTCATTATAAATTTCAAATACATATTTTTAAAAAACAGAACATAATGGCCTCCCCATCTACATATCATACAGTTTCAGTACTTATCAATCTCTGCCATTCTTGCCCATCTGCTTCCATGCACTCCCCAATGACTTCCCCCCACTCCTCCCCAGTTGAAGTTTTTGCTTTTTTTGTAGATTTTTTTAAAGCAAAATTTATATGCATTGAACTGCACAAATCTTAACTTTTCAATTTGGATAAATAGATACATTTGAGTGAAACACTGACAGGGCTAAGAGTCACTGTCAGAGACTGCCCCGGTAGAAGGCGACACCTGCCCTCCACCAACTGCCCACAAACAAAATAGACAGAGCGAAGCAGGGGCCTCACATCCTTAGTCTAGGATGGCAGAGCGACTACTGCATAAAGTCACAACCACTCAAGGAAGCAGGGATCAACATGTCTGGAGTTTGTCTTGGCTGCAATAGGGACTGTGTCAAGAAACAGGTTCTTAAGTGAGCCTGGATTTGGACTGGAGGCCTTGGGGTCTGGAGGAGGCTGTTTCTGTAGATCCTTTGGGGGAGAATGTCAAGAAGGGGCCAGAGTAGGCCAGGCGAACCCTCTGTGCTTAGTACAGAAGGATGGATTGGTATTTGCTGACTCATTTGCAAATGCTTGTTTGCTTGGAAAGCGCCTGACTCAGACAGGTGCCTATCCCATCAAACCATCCCAACTGCCAAGGAGACACGAGCCCTTTTTTGGGAAGAAGGAATGAGCTCTCCTTAGCACAGAACATGGAGAACCATGGAGAAATATCAGAATTTGAGAGTCAGTGCTCCACATGGGATTTTCCCATAGGCCCTGTCCTAGCTGGATGGTTTCCCAAACTCCTATTCTTTGCTGTTTTTGCTGTGGAGCACCCTCCTTCAGGTTTTGAGTGGATGGTCTGGCTGGGGGCAAAGCGACCTCACTCTGTCCCACTGTGAGCGGATGTGAAAGGTACAGGCTCTTTCCTATTGTTCTCCAGCCAGTCAGACTGGGGAGGACGGCAGGGCTTCTCCCTCTCTGCCTCCCTCCTTCTCACCCTTTTAGGACTGCAGACTCAGGAGCAGTGTCTCCTGGGCCCACGGCCCACACATACCAGCTCTAGACCTCTGCTGCCTACATCTGTCTGATCATTACAACTGCCTGCAGATCACGTTAAAAATATAGATTCCTGGGCTCTATCCCAAGATTCTGACACTCCTCAATATTCTTCTTCTTCCTCCCTCCTTCAAAATTCATTCTTCTATGCTTTAATACTTAATCTTATTTGGAAGCAAATCAGAAAATTAATCTCCCACAAGACAGGCCCTTACCACGGCCCATGGGCCATGCCCCCCACGCCCGGAGGTGGACTCAGCTGTGTGCATTTTTCTGGGCCGAGGGTCTGCATGTTTCATTAGCTCCTCTAAGGAACCCACCCACCCAACCCACACAGAAAGCCATCAAAATCTGTCCTGATGTATTAGTAATTTTTAAATAGCTTAATATTTTACCAAACAAAGGCTGTTCACTTTTTAGCAGGAGGCTGAAACACTTTAACCCAGCGATTTTCAAATTTAGGAAGCTAGCCCCCTCAAAGGGGAGTGGGAATTCCCCCCTTTAATGGAGCAGTGTTATTTTAAAATCTCCTTTAAGTTTATTCTTCTCAGTTGAGATTCTATTTGACCCAAAGTTTCACACCCCAAGAAAGTTTAACACGGCAGCCATCACCTGAAAGAGCAAATTGCTACAGGTGGAATGGGGGGCACTGAGGTAGACTTGTAGGGTTACAGGTGTCTTTTTGGCCTCTTAAATTACCCCACGTGGTCAGTTGTTTTCTCTACCCACAAGTAACAATCCTTCTCCCCCAGAGGCGCCACCAGACCCAGCAGTGGCCAGAGCAAACAGCCCCAGGCTGGCCCCCGCTGGCCGTCCTCCATCCACGCGTGTGGTTGCCTGGCAACACGGTGCCCAGAGCCCTGGGGCTCCCAGTCTGGAGGTATATGGGGGGCCATGGCTCACATTGTCCTTTCTATTCTGCTCTGGGCTTGTAGCTTCCATTTTGATTAAAAACAGCAGGGACAGTGCGTGGTCACCCCGGCAGAGCTTGGCCTGCTGGTTTGGTCGTGGACACAACATACCAAGCAGATACTGGGTGTGCACACCTGGCTGGGGCAGTTTTGGCCACCATGCTCTGGGCTATGCAGGACACTAACCCTGCTGCCCAACCTGTGTGTACCTTGAGCTGCCTGTCCATTTGGGGCACAGCCTTGGTCTGGGGGCTCCTGGGAGACAGTCTGCAGGGTAACGAGGAAGAAGGGACTGGTGTGGCAATGACACCACCATCGGTGAGCCCATATGGGCGCCCTTGCACAGGACTCTGGGCCGGGCACCTTACATACATCTTCCTCTTTTACTACCACAGCTCCTCCCACCCCCCTCATCCTCACTGCCATGACCTCCCTGTTTGTAAATGCAACCTGCTTCCCTCCATCCCACTGATCCTCAAATGCTTTAGGATTTCTTCTTTCCAGAGTACCTACCATCTTCAAACACACTTTATAACTGAGTTATTCATAATGTTTAGTGTTCATTTCCACCCCTGTCCCCACTCCAGATCAAACAGAAGCCCCATAAGAACAGGGATCTTTATTTTTTGTTCACTGAGGTAGCCCAAGTGCCCAGAACAGTGCCTGACACACAGTAGTTATCCGTAAGTATTCGCTGAGTGACTGAACGGTGGCAAAGGGGCATAACTCTAGAGCGGCTCTGGAGCTGTGCAAGGCACCCTGGATTAGAGCCCAAAGATCTAGACTGTCGTCTTGTCCTGCCACCCCCAAACTGCATGACTGTGGACTGGTTACTAAATCTCCCTGTGCCTCCATTCCCTTGCCCATAAAATGGGGAAGATAACACCCTGCTAAGATGATTGAATAGATTTACCCCAGCCCCAAACTGAATAAGATCAAACTCTCAGGACAACTAGGAGATTATGTTCAGGAAAGTTTTTGTAAACTGGTTTAAAAAAGAAGCCAGCTACTGCTCTGACCCAGCCTGGAAAGAGCTCGTGGAGAGGGCACTAGCCCCTTCTCTTCTCTCTGGCAGTAGGGCCGGGAGAAAGAGCCCCAGTGACATTTCTGGTCTCCGGCAATGATGACAGCAGCAATTAGACCCTCCTAGGTTCCTGCTGATGTTTACCACCTGCCCTGACTCATCCTCTTCTCTGGTCCCAGTCTTCTCATACATATGAAACAACATCTGTCATTTTTCCACTTTTCTCCCCCAGCCCCTCCCCTACAGGTAATCTCTCCAAGAGAAAGGCTGGTCGCTGACATTTAGACACTTGGTAACCGTGGCCAGTCCATCAGGCGTAGAGGGCTTTTCAGTATTGCTTGTAAATATCCCTAGGATTGAAATGGCTTTGTAGCCAGGAAACACAATGTCCTTTTATAAATTTCAATCCCTTCTGATAGGTGAGAGTTTGGTACACACATCTGCTCTATAAGGCAGGGCTTTATGAGATCATATTTCAAAGATGTGCTTTTCTCTGGTTTTTAATGAGATCGAAATGTTCCATTAAATTTTTCACCTGAGTTTTAATCATACGTGAAAGAAACAATCCAACTAGGTCCTAGCCTGTGCAAAACTCTTCAAAGACAGCATAGTGTGTCTGTTACATGTCAGTTGTTTATGATGGAGAACCTGAAGCTGGAAGAAGGACTGCTAGCCTGAGAGCCAGGGCTTCTGTAACTCCAGGGGAGCAAATGGGTCTGAACAGCTGCAACACCACAGTCTTCCAGAACACTGTTTCTCAGACTGGGAGTTAAGAGTCCTCAACTCTTACCCATTGGTGTCACTACCCATTTTCTTCTCCCCCAGCCCTGGTACCCTGAATCTACATTTTGTCTCTATGCATTCACATATTCTGGACATTTCATATAAATGGAATCATATAATATACAGCCTTTTGTGTCTGGCTTCTTTTGCTTGGCATAATGTTTTCAAGGTCCATCCATACGGTAGCATGCATCAGTACTTAATTCCTTTTTACAGCTCCATACTAGTCCATTATATGGATATACCACATTTTATGTAGCCATTCAACAGTTGATGGACATTTTGGGTTGTTTCCACTTCTTGGCTGCTATGAACATATGTTTACAAGTTTTGTGTGGACATGTTTTCAGTTATTTGGGGAATATCTAAGGAGTGGAATTGCTGGGTCATATGGTAATTCTGTGTTTAACTTGGTGAACTGCCAAACTGTCTACAACAAGGGCTGTACCATTTTATATTCTCACCAGCAATGTATGAAAATTTCAATCTCTCCACATCCTTACCAACATTTGTTATCATCTGTCTGTATAGCCACACTGTTGGTTTCCTTTATCTCGTAAATGTAACCAGCGCCGCTCCCTGACAGAATCCTCTGTTGCCACCAGGACCGCGTCCAGCTGTGAGCTAGAGTCCACGTGTCCGAGCCCACAGCAGCAGGCTGTGCTCATGGATCCCATCTCCAGGCTCAGTGGCACTGAAAGCTTGAAATTGACTGTAATGGGAGTATTTACACTACGGAAATCAATGAATACAATAAAGGAGGGTTTTCCTTCACATCTAAAGAGCAGTTTGGTCAACATTTACCAGCACTCCACTAACAGTCTCCATCTGGGCCTCACTCCGTAGCTTTCTTTGATTTGCTCTTTTCTTCAGCTTGTAAATTTGTCCTTCTACCCATACATCTTCTACTTCAATTAAAATCCTAGCCTTTTCTAAAGCTCAGTTCAACTCTCTTACACAAAGCTATTTCCATAGTTTCAATAGTCTTCATGGACTGATAATTCCAAGCTTGTATCTTGAACTCACTTACTCCTGATCCTTACCTTGACCTGCGTATGGTGGGCATTTCTCAGGCACATCAGATCCAACATTTAAAAATAGTTATAACTGCCCTCCCCACTGGTGTTTTATATCTAACTGAATGGTACCACTATCCACTTTGTGGTGGCAGTATGGGTCTTCAGGGATTTTTTTAAATACTTTATTTTCATTAATTTTATTGCCTAAAAATTTATGTTAGAATGATAATAATGTTTATATTTTAATACTTGATGTGTTACAGAAAATACATCTGAAGTGTTTAAACACTTACTTTTACTTATTCCTCTAAAATGTTTGATGAACTCCAAACGTGTTAAATAATAAAGTACCAGTCTTGGCATTGTTCTTTTGCTCTGATATTGAAACTGCTACATTCAGCACCTCCTCAAACCAAGAACAGTGTCCTGGACACTTCTCTCTCTTAGCTTCCCCATATAATCACCCAAAACCTATTTTATTTTTCTATTTTCATTGTCAGTATTTTATTTTTATTGAAGTATAGTTGATACACAATATTATATTGGCTTAAGACTTATCTATTTCTACCTCCAACATACCTCTTGAATCAGTCTACCTTTTTCCATCCACACTGGTACCAATGAAGTCACAATACAGTTACTTCTTGCCTGGAGAAGCCTCCTTACTGGTCTTGCAGGCAGTAGCCAGAGTGACCCATCTGAATTGCAGAACAGAACATATCACTGTACCACTGTTGTCCTCAGAGTAAGCACCAGACGCCATGCAAGGTTTACAGGGCCTTCACTCCCTGACCCCTGCTTACTTCTCCAACCATCTTTCTCTCTATTCTGACCCTATGCCCCAGCCATAACACTTTGAGATGTTGCTCACTTTACTTCAAGGTACTTCACCTGAAAATATTCACTAAATATATGGTGAGGGGATACAAATACAATCAAGGTGGTCCTGGCATATACAAGGACCCCTGTATACAGCTGTTCAGGTTGTGCACTGCACAATCCTGGGGCATGCCATTCATGTAGTATACAAGGTACTATCCTATAAGCTATATGTCATAAAATAAGAATGCTATAAAAAATATATATATATAATAACAGGCAGAAAGTGACAGATGAGAAAAAACATGCTTTAAGAATTTTTTTAAAAGAAGAGATTTCTTTAATGCTTTCTAGCTTTCTTTTACCTTCAGTCCATAGCTATAATCACCTGGCTTATAATATATGGCTAAAAATTAAACTTCTCCAATCCCAAACTGAATAATTAAAATTAATTTAGAGGAACCCCTTATAACTTGGGTGTTACACCTTGATTTTGTGACCAGCACATTTTTCCATGAGTGTTCTGCTGATACTGGTTTTGTTCTCCAAACAAAGGGAGAGAAGCCTACAGTCAGGGCTGCCCTCACATCTTCTGTGTACAGCCAGTGTCTACAGGTTGCCCCGGGAGTGCAAACTAACTTCAGTAGTAAGTGAGAAGGCAGCAGGAGCTGCTTCCTGGCCGAGAACTTGTTGGTAGGGCACAGGGGTGGAAGGAATACTGATTGTTTTATTTTGTACCACCTTACACTTTTTGAATTATCATGTGCATGAATTACTTGTTCAAAAAAATTTTTTTAATGAAATACTTTTTAAAAGTTAATGCTTCCTTTAAAGAAATTTTTTTAAAGCAGGATTCTTGGATCTGGAGTGTGGGGAGTACCAGGCGGGGGAAGGCTTGTAGCAGCCTTTCACCACCCTGGACAGAATAAGCCACTGACTTGACCTATGGGAAAACGTTCTTTAGAGGAAAAAGTAGGAAGTCAGGAATCTTAGCCTGCTAGTGGAGGGAACGTGACAGAAACGGTTTCTCTTGGTGTGTCTGAAGTCTTATCTGTGCCTCATAAAAGGTTCTTAGCGACCATAGGCACTAAAAAGTGTGATGTGTGCGAGCTGTTAACCGGAAGGCTGACAGACCGTGTGCAAGTGCCTCTTGCCCTGTAAAATGAAAACTGGTGACTGGTGCAGCTGCAGATGCCTGTATTATTTGTTAAAATTTCGAATAAAAATTCCAGGCTATTCTCTGGAACAGTCTCACCCTAGGCCATTGCCAAGTGTCACCAGCTGAAACTCTGGCCCGGCCTTCTGCCATCACTGGGAAACTGGAAGTGGATGAGTGGAGAATCTACTGTAGGACTCCAGGCCTCCTCGGGCCAAGCTGATCCTAAGGGCAAAAAGAAGCTGGAGTGTTGCTCGAGCAGGCTGGGCTATAGCCCTGGGCTAGGATCGGGGCAGAGGTGGGGAGGTGTGCCTGGACAGGTGGTTTGAGAGAAGACTCCAGCAGCTGGCCAAGTTTCTGTATCAGCAGAGTCCAGTCCCTGCCCCATAAGGCTGGAATCTAGTCACTCTGGGCCTTGGTTCATTTGAACTTCATCCTAGGCATAGCCAAGAAATCAAAGTCTTTATATTTGTGAAGGAGGAAAGGATGCAGATCTTTCTCAGGTGCCCTCTACACCTTTTGAATTGCTTACCATGGGACTGTGTTATCTGCTCAAGACAAAATTTTTTTAATAAACATCTAAAAACTTTATCTCCCTTCCTTTATCATTTACCACTCCAGAGGGGCATGGGCTTACAGCTGAGCCTCTCAGTAAAAGGGTCAGAAGAGAGCCTTGCTCCTCTCCTCCTGCCCTGCAGAATGCCCTGCCCCAGCCTCTTCCCTCCTCACATCCCACCGGTCCCAGTGAAGCATACATTCCCTGTCCTTCAGGAACCCAGCCCTGATCCTGCTAGAAGGCAAGAGTCCACCGTGCACACCACTCACGGGCAATGGTCGCGAATGGCCTTGCTGTGTTGTGACTTGTTGTCAGTTCTCCTGGTCCCAGTGAGATGGTAAATTCTCCCGATTCATATTTCTGTGACAACCCCTGCATGTCTAACTGTGCCTGTCTGCAACAGACACTCCCCAGATATTTGGGGGAATTTCATATTGTTTTAGAACTGGAGGGAGGTCTTCTAAACCAAACTCTGGCCTGGCACAGACATTGTGAGAGACCTCCCAGATGCTGAGACACGAAACAATATCTACAGGCAGAGGAGTCTGCTCTTTTCAGAGTATTTAACAGTAACTACCTACACTTAAAAAATTTTAATTGCAAATATACTTATAAAATAATTCAAATCTTCGGCTTCCCTTGGTTTGTGATGGCACCATTCAAATGTTCACATGGCATTTCCCACTGTGTGAGAGTCTGTACAAACTTTCTCTTTGTACAAGGACACCAGTTATGTGGGACTAGGGCCTTAGGAATCTTATCTCGACTACATCTGCAAAGACCCCATTTCCAAATAAGGCCACACATGGAGAGGTGCTGGGGTAAAAAGGGTTACTCTAAGGTAGATATGAATATTTGGAGGACATAATTCAATGCAAAATAATGCCCATTCCTCAAATTTCCCATCCAGACACAGAGTACATCATAGCTGTAGGTCCCTCTGTAAAATTTGAGGTTGGTTTTTTTGAAAAGTAAAAACAGAATCATGTTATACACAATGGAATACTATTCAGCCATAAGAAAGAAACAAAACCTACCATTTGCAACAACATGGATGGAGCGAGAGGGCATTATGCTCAGTGAAATGAGTCACACAGACAAAGACAAGTACCAAATGATTTCCCTCATTTGTGGAGTATAACAATGAAGCAAAACTGAAGGAACAAAACAGCAGCAGACTCACAGACTCCAAGAAGGGACTAGTGGTTACCAGAGGGGAGGGGTGTGGGAGGGCGGGTGGGGAGGATGGGAGAAGGGGATTGTGGGGTATCATGGTTGGTGCGCATGGTGTGTGTGGGGTCACAGGGAAGACAGTGTAGCACAGAGAACACAAGTAGGGACTCTGTGGCATCTTACTACGCTGATGGACAGTGACTGCAATGGGTATGGGGCACTCGATAATATGGGTGAATGTAGTAACCACACTGTTTTTCATGTGAAACCTTCATAAGATTGTATATCAATGATACCTTAATAAAAAAAAGAGAAAAGAAAAGCAGAATCATGTTACCTCCTAGGAAGGAGATGAAATGAGTATTTATTAGGCATATATCAGGGTCCTCAGACTTTGCAAATTTTATTTCTCTAATTTTCACAACCACCCCAAAATCCCTGGCACCAGAGATTGGCTCATCCATTATCAGGTTCCCACTGCCTGGCTTACAATCTGATGGTCACACAACAAATATTTGTTAATCAATAAACTCTGTGGGGTAGATATTATCTCCCCCCATTTTAAGGATGAATAAACGGGTTCAGAGATGCTCAGGCACATGTCCCGAGGTCACATGGCTGGTAAATAAGCTGCAGGGACTCAAGCCCACCAGTCTTTTCCTTTGCATTAAATTTGTCCTTTGCATTAGACTGAAATCGGTAGTTCCCAAAGTGTGGTCACAGGACCAGCAGCCCCTGGGAACTTGTTAGAAATGCAGATTCTCAGGACTGACTCAGAACCCGTAGGGGGTCGGCGGTCTGTTTCCCCAGGCCCCCCAGGTGATGCTGACAGCAGCTGCAATCTGGGGGCCCCTGCACTACACCGGGAAGCTGGCTGGGAACAGCTCAAAGTGGGCGGGGACTTAGAGGCAGGCTTGGTTGGTGTTTGTTTGTTTGTTTTGAATTGCCTACGCAGTGGCAGGATTTCCAAAAACCCCACCTTCTCCTCCAACCATTGTTGCTATTTTTTGTGCTTAGAAATTACATTACCCCACTATTTTTTAAAAGGAGGGAGGAGTGAGAGTGCCTGTAGGTAATTATTTAAGTCTGAATTCTTTCTTCCAGGTTTCTTTCCTCTGCTGGAAATGATGTGACCTCCTGGGAGAAGCTCTGATGGAAATACCACTGAGAACTCCCAAGTTCAGCTGTAGCTTTTCCACCTAGAAGAGGGAACTGATAGACTTCTCTAGGACAGGATTGCAAGGTGTTTTGAAAGCTGCCGAAGGGCAGGTACAGCAGCTGACGGAACAGATCTGTCTCAGTTTCTTATTGGTGAGCCAACAGGATACAGTTATCAAAGCCAGCTGCTCACCGGACAGAGGCTGGGATACAGGCATCACTGGCAAAAAGGACGTGGTTCTTAAAGGAAGCCACTTTTCTTCCTGAGGGTGTTGGTGGCAGAAGAGGGTAGCAGCCAGATGCCAGCTGGAGAGCTGAGGCCTGGCAGCCCATCGGGTTAAGAAGGCTTGTGCAAAGACACTCCTAAGAGAAATTAAAGAGGACACTAACAAATGGAAATTCATCCCATGCTCTTGGCTAGGAAGAATTAATATTGTCAAAATGACCATCCCGCCTAAAGCAATCTACAGATTCGAAGCAATCCCTATCAAAATACCAACACCATTCTTCAGTCAACTGGAACAAATAGTCCTAAAATTCATATGGAACCACAAAAGACCCCGAATAGCCAAAGCAATCCTGAGAAGGAAGAATAAAACAGGGAGAATTACGCTCCCTGACTTCAAGCTCTACTACCAAGCTACAGTAATCAAGACAATTTGCTATTGGCACAAAAACAGACCCACAGTCCAGTGGAACAGAACAGAAAGTCCAGACATTAACCCAAACATATATGGTCAATTAATATATGATAAAGGAGCTATGGATATACAATGGGGAAATGACAGCCTCTTCAACAGCTGGTTTTGGCAAAACTGGACAGCTACATGTAAGAGAATGAAACTGGATTATTGTCTAACTGCATATACAAAAGTAAACTCAAAATGGATCAAAGACCTGAATGTAAGTCATGAAACCATAAAACTCTTAGAAAAAAAATATAGGCAAAAATCTCTTGGACATAAATATTAACAACTTCTTCATGAACATATCTCCCCGAGCAAGGGAAACAAAAGCAAAAATGAACAAGTGGGACTATATCAAGCTGAAAAGCTTCTGTACAGCAAAGGACAGCATCAGTAGAACAAAAAGACTTCCTACAGTATGGGAGAATATATTCATAAATGACATACCCGATAAGGGGTTGACACCCAAAATATATAAAGAACTCACGCACCTCAAAAAACAAAAAGCAAATAACCCAATTAAAAAATAGGCAGAGGATCTGAACAGACACCCCCCCACAGAAGAAATTCAGATGGCCAACAGGCACATGAAAAGATGCTCCACATTGCTAATCATCAGAGAAATGCAAATTAAAACCACAATGAGATATCACCTCACACCAGTGAGGATGGCCAACATCCCAAACACAAACAACAACAAATGTTGGCGAGGATGTGGAGAAAGGGGAACCCTCCTACACTGCTGGTGGGACTGCAAATTAGTTCAACCATTGTGGAAATCAGTATGGAGGTTCCTCAAAAACTCAAAATAGAAATACCATTTGACCCAGGAATCCCACTCCTAGGAGTTTACCCTAAGAATGCAGCAGCCAAGTTTGAAAAAGATATATGCACCCCTATGTTTATCACAGCACTATTTACAATAGGCAAGAAATTGAAGCAACCTAAGTGTCCATCAGTAGATGAATGGATAAAGAAGATGTGGTACATATACACAATGGAATATTATTCAGCCATAAGAAGAAAACAAATCCTACCATTTGCAACAACATGGATGGAGCTAGAGGGTATTATGCTCAGTGAAATAAGCCAGGCGGAAAAAGACAAGTATCAGATGATTTCACTCATATGTGGAGTATTAGAACAAAGAAAAAATACTGAAGGAACAAAACAGCAGCAGACTCACAGAACCCAAGAACGGACTAATAGTTACCAAAGGGAAAGGAACTGGGGAAGATGGGTGGGAAGGGAGGGGTAAGAGGGAAAAAGGGGCATTACGATTAGCAGACATAATGTTGGGGGGGCACGGGGAGGGCTGTACAACTCAGAGAAGACAAGTAGTGATTCTATGGCATCCCACTACACTGATGGACAGTGACTGTAATGGGGTATGTTGGGGGGACTTGATAAAGTGGGTAGTCTAGTAACCATAATGTTGCACATGTAATTGTAGATTAATGATACCAAAAAAAAAAAGATGGCCTGTGCAAGGCTCAACATGGGGTTCCACTGCTGGGCTCTGCCTGGAGAGGTCACGAGGCTTTGCAGCCTAAAATCTGAAAAACTCCTGTAGCTAAAACAAGAAGAGGGAACAGTGCTGGCTGCATTGATCTCCTTTGGGAAAGTGTAATATTGTCCACTGTGAAGAAGGGAGAGGAGCCTGGGAGAAGGGGAGCTGGAAGAAAACAACAGGATAAAGCAGAAAGCTCAGCTTTAAGACATTTGCCTAAGTTCACTTTTTTGGATGGTTTCTGTTGCAAGGTAGAAAATGATATGCTCCTTTATGTGGTACTAGCCTGGTATCAGCATCCCTTGCCCCCTCCCACGACCCCCAGCCCACAGCCAGCCACCTAACCATGCCTGAGGCTCTGGCAACCACAACACACAGCTATTTCAAAAGGTTCCCCTGGGCCAGCCCGGGCCTCCACCCCTGGGGACAGGGTCCACATGAGCACCTCTCGCTTTGCCAAGGCAGAAATGGCCTGGGTCCAAGAGTGAAATCTGGTGGAAGAAATTAAGGCAGGATGTCATTTTCCCTAATTTTCAGGAAGACTTCAGATGATCCTCCTGTTTTTTAGCAGTCATAGGAGGAATGAGGACAAATCTTCCTACTTCTTTATTTTTATACCTATTGATAAACAAGCTGTCTTGTTTTCTGCCCCCACTCTGAGCATTACCAACTTCCATAATGGTTAATAGATACAAATCAAGCATCATGTACCCTGCTCTTTCAATGTGAGATCAAAAGAAATTACTCTGGCTTAAAAAATAAGATACATTCCATTTCTACATCATTATATATATATATATGACAAATAACAATCACTAGTCCCAGGATAATCTCCACAAATATAGCGTGATAGCACCCACAATACTATAGAGTCTCAGTAACTGTACTAACTAATCAGTGACTCTCTCTGCAATGTCTTCCTCTTTATTCTAATATCTTCATTAGGAAAAGATATTCCCAATCTTTTCCATTCTCATGCCCCATCAGTACATCTGTCTGTTTTATCTGCCTGCCAAATGACTTTCTTGGGTGTTTTCTTCATGATTTCGGAGCACTGTGTGTTCTACAATGTTTCCATTTTTTACCTTGGCCACCAGGAAGCTCATGGTAAATTTTCCAGTCCACTGATTTATTGGGCATTCATATATTCATTTAATAATTCTTTCTGCATTTGTCATTCTAAGTTGTACTTTCCCCCTTCCCATAATGTTTATTTTACTCGGATTTTTCTCTTCTAGTGGAATATTTGCTGAGAACTGAAGTCATTGTAGGTAGAGGCACCACTAATTACTTAATTAAAATGAGACCATCCATGGTTTGATCCTGTCCTTCTACCTCATTTCTAAGCATGTTCTCCTTCCCTCCTACTTTTTTTCCCCCACTATACTGGACTTCTTTCAGTTCTTTATACTCACCCCAGTGCCTCTGCATATGCTGACTCCTACTCTTTCATGGCTTATTACTCAAGGACATCCTTCAGGCCTCGGCTGGGTTTCCACTGCCCTGAGAAGAGTTTCCTGAACTTCCTGTATAAGTCAAATCCCCTCTGGTGCTGTCATTTCACCATGTACCTTTCCTTTGTAGCACTTGTAATTTTATCTCTGTGATGATTTGATATATATATATATTCCACTAGACTATAAGATCTCTATAAATAATGCCTGGCACATAGTGAGTCCGTGATAAAAATTTTTCAGTGAACGAATGACGGAAGGCATGTATATCATTCACATTGGTTCTTCTGGTCCAATTTTCTTCTGTTCTCCAAAATACCTATCTAAGCATTCATTACCCTAACTTAAAAAAACTTCTCCAGTGTGCTCAGAATCCAGTTCAATCTTTAACTTAATGTGTTCTATTCTATAAAGGCCTACAGGACCAACCACAATCCACCCTCCTGTTTCACTTTCACCCCTTCCACAGAAGCCACCCTGGATAACCTGAAATTCCCCCATGTAAGTCCTGCACATTCCCATCTCCTAGCATAGACTGTCCCCCACAACTACCTGCTCAACATCTATACTGGGGGGCAGGCTAAGCTTTGGATGCTTCCCTAGGGTTTATATTCACTTTTATCTCTTTATTTTCACTCTGTAAGTATATTATATTTATGGGCATATTCCTATTCCCCCTCTGAACTGTAAACTCCTCAAGGGCAGCAGTTGGGCCAATTTGTTCCAGCTGTGAGCACTGTGCCTGGCATATTGTGAGTGTTAACATGATTGCTGTAGTAATAAGTAATGATAACATGGAGTTTAGGAACATCAAAATTTAGGAAACTAGTCCAACAGGTAAAGGAATCGATGATTTCATCATGTATCATGATGTGGTGGCTTCAAAACATGCCCACATATTCTTTCATGTTCCTCCCTTGAAGAGGAATAGAGCTTAATTCTCCCCCGAGTATGGGCTGGACTCAGTGACTGGCTTTTAATGAACAGAATACAGCAAAAATGATGGATTGTGACCTTTGGGATTAGGTCACTAAAGGTGTTGTAGTTTCTTCCTTGCTGATTACTTGTTCTGGAGGAAGCTAGCTATGATGTCATAAAGACACTCAAGCAGTGCTATGGATAGACCGTGTGTGAGGAACTGACTCCTGCCAATAGCCATGTGCATGAACCATCTTAGAAGCTGATTCTCAAGTTCCAAGCAACACTGGTCGATATGGATGATTGCAACCCTGGTCAACATCTTGACTATAATCTCATAAGGGACTCTGAGGCAGAATCACCTGACTTACACTTGTAAATTCCTGACCCACAGAAACTGTGAGGTAATAAGACGTTGTCATTTTTAAACCACTAAGTTTTAGGGTAATTTGTATAAAGCAATAGATACTACAGAGCAATAGATAATATATATGCTTATCCGTTCAGAAAAAGATTATACTTTTTAACTCCTGTTGGACCAAAGGAGATTTCTGGTTCTAAAAAGTTAATAACTCTATTATTAAAATACTGATATGCTCAACATAATAAAGACCATATATGACAATCCCATAGCAAACATCATACTTAACAGTGAAAATCTGAAAGCTTCTCCTCTAAGATAAGGAACAAGACAAGGATGCCCACTCTCCCTGCTTTTATTCAATATAGTACTGGAGGTCCTAGCCACAGCAATCAGACAACACAAAGACATACAAGGCATCCATATTGGTATGGAAGAGGTCAAACTGTCCCTGTTTGCAGATGACATGCTATTGTACATAAAAAACCCTAAAGAATACACTCCAAAACTACTAGAACTAATATCGGAATTCATCAAAGTTGCAGGATACAAAATTAATACACAGAAATCTGTCGCATTCCTATACACTAATGATGAACTAGCAGAAAGAGAAATCAGGAAAACAATTCCATTCACAATTGCATCAAAAAGAATAAAATACCTAGGAATAAACCTAACCAAGGAAGTGAAAGACCTATACCCTGAAAACCACAAGACACTCTTAAGAGAAATTAAAGAGGACACTAATAAATGGAAATTCATCCCATGCTCTTGGCTAGAAAGAATTAATATTGTCAAATTGGCCATAATGCCTAAAGCAATCTACAGATTCAATGCAATCCCTATCAAAATACCAACAGCATTCTTCAACGAACTGGAACAAATAGTTCTAAAATTCATATGGAACCACAAAAGACCCGATAGCCAAAGCAATCCTGAGAAGGAAGAATAAAGCAGGGTGATCTCGCTTCCCAACTTCAAGCTCTACTACAAAGCCACAGTAATCAAGACAATTTGGTACTGGCACAAGAACAGACCCATAGACCAGTGGAACAGAATAGAGAGTCCAGATATAAACCCAGTTATATATGGTCAATTAATATACGACAAAGGAGCCATGGATATACAATGAGGAAATGACAGCCTCTTCAACAGCTGGTGTTGGCAAAACTGGACAGCTACATGTAAGAGAATGAAACTGGATTACTGCCTAACTCCACACACAAAAGTAAACTCGAAATGGATCAAAGACCTGAATGTAAATCATGAAACCATAAAGCTCTTAGAAGAAAACATAGGCAAAACTCTCTTGTACATAAACATGAGCAACTTCTTCATGAACATACCTCCCCAGGAAAGGGAAACAAAAGCAAAAATGAACAAGTGGGACTACATCATGCTAAAAAGCTTCTGTACAGTAAAGGACACCATCAATAGAACAAAAAGGCATCCTACAGTATGGGAGAATATATTCATAAATGACATGTCCAATAAGTGGTTGACACCCAAAATATATAAAGAGCTCATGCACCTCAACAAACAAAAAGCAAATAATCCAATTAAGAAATGGGCAGAGGACATGAATAGACACTTCTCTAAAGAAGAAATTCAGATGGCAACAGACACATGAAAAGATGCTCCACATCGCTAATCATCAGAGAAATGCAAATTAAAACCACAATGAGATATCACCTCACACCAGTTAGGGTGGCCAACATCCAAAAGACAAACAACAACAAATATTGGCGAGGATGTGGAGAAAGGGGAACCCTCCTACACTGCTGTTGGGAATGTAAATTAGTTCAACCATTGTGGAAAGCAGTATGGAGGGTCCTCAAAAACTCAAAATTGTGTGGGTTTACTCTAGAAACAGTGAGCTTCTCATCACCTGGGTAAAATGTATCCTCCTTAAAATATTTGTAGCTGTTACCCAACATAACCCACCTAAGGATAAGCAGCCACTCAGGTATTTTTGGGAGCTGTGAGATGCCTTAGATCTGAATGACCACTGAGATCCACCCTAACACCCACATTTTATAAGTTCTCAATTTTATATCTGAAGGACACTTTCCAGAGTGAACCAACTGGTTGATCTCCTTTGTTCTCATTTTCTGCAAGTAGAAAATTAAGATTTTAATAAAGATGGGATGGTATCAGTGACTTTCTTAAAAACCTTAGATTTTTAGGTTATCTAGAAATTAAAAGGATGTCTCTTGTTGCAGAGAAGCTCCTGAGAATCTCCTTGCATACTCCCAGGGGAATCACCTTTATTTGCTCATACTCATTCATGGTGACTCCCTCAGTTATTATATTCATCATCTGTCTAAAATGAGAATGTGCAAATAATTCTGTTTTAAAGATAATCCAGCAGTGCATTGGCCACAATCACACATTTCTCTGAAATCTTACATGAATCTACCTCCACATGGCAAAAACTAGCTGCTGAATATAAGAATCAGGGTAGTCTTTTAGATAATCCAGGACCAAAAGCTCTGTATGTTCTTTTTATAACCTGCCCTTTTTTCCTATGGTTCTTTGTTTTCTTCTGACTTCCTCCTAACCTGTTACTTACTTTATATTTAGGCAAAGGCCCTTACTTCTTTCCTTTTACAGATGATTTACACAGCTGAATTAACATTTTTAAATGGAGACTCTAGCACTAATCTTTTAAAAATATTTTACAAGGAAAATAAGTTGATCCATTAATTCAAAATTTATACACAGCATCTAGTGTCTGTATAGCACAGAGCTTGGCACGCCTGGCTTTTCCAAAGTGCTATCCTGAGCCAGAACCATCCTTCTGATGATTTGAACAAAGTCAGATGAACAGATATAATTAATGCTCCTTTATCTTTTCTCTCGGTTGGCTTAGCAAGCTACTCTTTTATTTTCACAGGACTGGGGCTGGGAGGTGAAGTAATCAATTTCAAGCAGAAAATTTGCCAATTTGAGTTTCCTTTCTAATTCAGAAACAGCCTTACTTTATTGTTTTGCATGGGGTAGAGAGAGATACTTCTATTAGGCTGCAGTCTTGTTACATTAAATCCATTTTTTTTGCCTTTTATTTTGAATCACCAGTAAAATTTAGATTTAGAAAATCACGTTCTATGCCTATGAAACTCAATCTATTTATTTTTTCACTCTGCCTAGTTCTCCGGGGTTTTTTTATTGCCTTTAAAAATAAATGAAAAATTGAAGAAGATAAATAGGTGATAACACATTAGGCTTTCAGACTTAAAAGAGTTTGAAAAGTGCAGAGCCAGGAAGCATGAAGAACATACTTGCTTTCAGCAGCTGTCAAGCACTAACTAATTATCTGTTCTGGGCTTTATCTGGTATGACGTAGAAGAGCTTAAGAAGATATGTGACAAATGGCACAATTTTTATCACTTACGAGAGGGACAATACAGATGGAGGAAAAGCTATAAATTTGACCAGATTACTTGCAGAACTTTGGCAGAATTTGCCATCAGCCCCATCTGCCCTGACTTGGAAAATCTGGCAGCATATAAAGCTGACGGGCTCTCCAGCCAGGCCCTCCAGGTCTCAGTGATTCCTGGGGGAGAATGAATTCCAGCCCTCACAGCCAAAGCCTCCCTACTCCTCCATCTAACTGCAGATGGAGAAGGCTGATGCTATCTTTAAAAATCCATGTTGTCAACTTGACATACCTATCAAAATGTTAAACATTTGGACTCATTGACCCACTAATTCGACTTGTAAGAATTTATCCTACAGATAGACTCAAACAAGTAAACATTGATACATGTAGGAGGATGTTCGCTGCAACACTGTTACCATATAACTGACCAGAATCCACATACTCATCAAGCTTCTGTTTCAATAAATTGTGGTACTTAGGTATAATGAATCATAATTTATTGTTAAAAATAAAGATGTGGAGCTATAGTAACCAAAACAGTAAACTACAAATAGGAAAAATGCTCTGATCTCATTTGTACAGAAAATAAACAAGAATAGATAAATATCTTAGTATATGCATAAAACACTTCAAGAATATACTTTAGCAGGAGCTGACAGAGGTTAGCTTTTGGGGACTTGCAGGGAAGATGAAACTTACTTTTCAGCTTAAACCCTTTGCACAGTTTGTATTGTTAGCATGAATGGGCAGAAAATAGCATGGTGGTAAAGTTCTCAGCTGCCTAGTTCCTGCTCTTTTACTGGCCAAGTAACCTCAGACATGTTAATCTCTCTTTACCTTAGTTTCATCACCTACAAAATAGAGATTCACTCAGGAAACTTTTTCAGTGTCTACTGTGTGGCAGGCATAGGAAATATAGAAATGAATAAAACATGCAAGAATACTAGCCCTCAAAGGGTTTACATTCTAGTTAATAGAGATGGACAAATAAAATACATATATACACATGTATATATGTGTGTATGTGTATGCACACACATGTATGTATATGTAAAATATATGTCAGATGGTAAAGAGCACTAGGGAGAAAAATAAAGCAAGAAAGAGGAGAGGGAATGGTGTTAGGTAGAGTACCTACCTCACAGAGTTATTGCAGTAACCAAAGTTAATACGTGTAGGTCACGTAGAACATGCAATATATGTGATTATTGTTGCTATGTGCATTACGACTTTAAAATGTAAAAGTAAATGATAATTTTTTAAACAAACACATGCCCTCAGGAGTCTTTGATTACATTTTCCCATCTTTGTTTAACAGCTTTTGAAACTTCAAAATGGGGATACACTTTCTTAATTGTACAAGTGTAAAATTATGTTATCCAGCCACACTGGACTTCTCTCCATCCCTAAGTATCAGACTCTTTCCTGCCTGTGAACTTGCCCCTCATCTTTACCTGCCAAACTTCCCCACATTCTTCAGCTCTCACTTAAACTCCTCTGAGAGGCCTGATCTAGCCTTTCTGATCTAAATTACGTCTCCTTGTCATAGCCCGTCAGCATTATCTCTCACTTTTCTTTCATAGCACTTAACAAAATGTGTAAGTCCACTGGAGTGGTTATTTGTATCAACTCTTCTTTTCAAGCCAAACTTCTCCCAAGGACCACCTAGGTGGGAAAATGTGAAAGAGAGAAGAGGTGAGCCTGGGCATAGCAGGGGCAAAAACCCAGGAGGGTTTCCACTGCTGGCTAGGTGGAGGGAGAAGCCGCTGAGAAGTGATTTAGAACAAGAATGATGTTTAAGGATTTTTTTATATTGTTTGCTTGTAGGAGCAAGCTTCCATCTCAGTTGCAGTAGTAACTTCCAGAAACACTCTGAGGTCACTTAGAGCTCTAGGTGGGGTCTTCTTGAAACAGGTGGAGTCTCAGCTATGGACATAGAATGAAGGTGTGTGTGTGTGTGTGTGTGTGTGTGTGTGTGTGTGTGTGTGTGTGTTGCCTACTGATTTGTCAAAGTTTGAAAAGGGCTGATAGTGATGCCAGGGACTTGAGAAAAGGTGAACGCATGCAAAATTAGTGGGAAGTAAAATTGGTGCAATTTCCCCAAAAGAGATATTGGATGATATGGAGCAAAATAAAATATATGTGCCCTTTGACCAAGAATCTCCATTTCTAGGAACATAAATTAAGGAGTTAACAGATTGACAATTGAAGACGTGTTTATAAATACATATGCAAAGGCATTCATTTCAGTATTGTTTACACTAATAGAAATCAGAAGCTTCTGAATTGGTTGGTTAAATAGATCATGTTATATACATGCTACAGAACTTCATGCAGCCTTATAAATGATCAAGTTAGATTTATATTTAGTAACAGGAAGAGATGTCCCTTGCATATTATTACATGAAAAAAGCAGGTTATGAAATAGCCTGTGTGACATGATCTCATTTATGAAGAATTACATATTTATATCTATGCATTTTATATGGAAGTATGGAAGTATAGGAAGAAGTCTGGAAAGATATAACAAAATATTTGCAGTGATTTTAAGCAATTATGAAGTTTTAGGTAAGTTTTGTGTCCTTCTTCCATTCTATATTTCTTGAAGTTTTAGAATAAGAATGTATCATTGTTACAAAAATAATAAGGCTATTTATGATGGACAGTGACTGTAATGGGGTATGTGGTGGGGACTTGATAATAGGGGGAATGTAGTAACCACAGTGTTGCTCATGTGAAATCTGAGCATAAGATTGTATATCAATGATATTTAAAAAAAAATAAGGCTATTTAAAAATAGTATTCAACAGGCCAAAAGGGAATAAGGCAATCTGGAGTTCAGTCCCATTCCAAACTCAATAATTTTTATGCCTTGCCTTATGATATTTTACTAGTGTGCTGTAATTTTCTTTCTGTATCCCTGAAGCACATTGATCTTTATCAACACATACAGAGACTGACAATTCTCAGATGTCGTCTTTCCAACAAGATGCTGAAAGTGTATAAAAGATCCTGTGGTATATTATAAATTAGGTCTCCTTTTAATAATCTCTCATCAAATCCTCCACTTTTCTTTCAAAGCACTTGAGCAAATGTATAACTATAAATTGATTGGAGTGGTTATTTGTATCAACTCTGCTTTTCATAATGATATACTGTAAAAATGGCAACAAATTCTTTCCATTCCTATATGCACAACCCTTTGCAATATGATTTTGCAGGGCCTACCATCAAGAGGTGGGGTCTATTTCATGGCCTGATTGTGTGACTTGTTTTGGCCAACAGGACATTAGCAATCATGACACAAGCAGAGGCTTGAAAAGACCTTGCACAATCCGGCTTACTCTCTTACTGCCCTCGGAGCTCTGAGACCACCACATAGATGAGTCTAAGCTAGCCTAGCCTGCTAGAGAATGAGAGGCCACCTGGAAGGAGCCTGGGGACCCCAATCAACAGCCTGTCAACTGTAAGACATCCGAGTGAAGCCACCCTAGATCATCTAGCTTGCAGGCAAACCCACCAGCTGACTGCAGTTGTATAAGGCAACCCAGGAGAGATCAGTCTCAGATCTGAACCACCACCCAGTCAGCTTACGGAACTGTGGGCTAGAAATGGTTGCTGTTCTGAGCCACTAAGTCTTGGGGTGGTTTGTTACTCAGCAAAAACTAACTTATACAGATCCTCTTTTTTATTGGAAGGTTATCCACAGAGGAGAAGCCTCTTCTGGATTGAGAATATAAGATTTTCTAGTTAATAATCCTCTTTAAAATTAGGAGTACATAGGCAAAGAAGACCTCCACTATTAGATGATCAGAGTATGAATAAGTTCTTTATTTACAGAAGTTATATAAATCCCATAGGGCTAGACAGTTCCTGGGAACGTCCTTTTCTCAGAAGTTAGTCTTTCTAGTATCTAGGGCAGCATTAAGCCCCTCATTTTAAGGATTCATCTTGAATGTACAGGGAAACTCTAAACCAAAGTGTAACCACACCCACCAAATTTGAATATGGGGGTTAGATGTGCCCAGAGGGCATTTCACTGAGCCTTTACTGTAGCTCAGACTCCTCTCAGGTAGAGTGGAGAGCAGTGGCCATCTCCTACCTGGTGACACTTCTATTTTACCCTAAGATGATACCTTGAGACCTTAAGATGCTACCAATTTCCAGAAGCCTACCCTGGAAGTAGACTCTATTTAGTGAGTGATCTGAGGGTGGCTATGTCTGTCCAGATTCCAGACTAGAAGAAAACCCAACCAACCTGGGATACATCAGACTACGAATCACTGAAGACTGAAGGAAGTTGTAAAATTTTAGGAAAACATGATCCCCAAGAGCTCTGAAGAAAAGACAACACATACGAAGAGAGAGTGGCCCCAGAGTTAAGCCTTAACTTAGCCTATCCGGGACTAAAGTGATTAAGATCTGCATAGAATCTCAATGTCTAGAGTCACTGATGATAAAGTTACTACTAATTCCCACACTTGGGAAGACAATCTGTCATTCTTTTGTAAGGATGAATGTGTGCACACCCCACAACACAGCACCCTACTTCCAGGTTTTATCTTCAACAAATTTGTACCTGTGAACCAGGAGACAGGTTCAACAATGTCCACGGCAGCCTTGTTTGAAATGGCAAAATGCTGGAAACCCAAATGTCTATCAACAGGAGAATGAATTTTTAAGTTGTAAAATATTCCTTTGTGAGAATATTTTACAACACTGAAAATGAATGAAATATAGTAACATACAACGTGAATGAGTTTAGAAGCAGAATGTCGACTTAAAAATGCAAATCTTATAAGACAATATACAGTATGATGTATTTTTATAAAGGTGAAAAATAAAACTAAAGATTTTGTTTAGGAAGATATATATATGTGTGTGTGTGTTTAGTTTTATGTTCCTTTACTTTTAAATTTATATAATATATTATAAATACTGTATATCATGTATTAAGTAAATATTAAATGTTATTATATAATACATAATTATATATTTGACACATATGTTACATAATATGTATTATTATATATATTTTTATATATGTGTGTTTAGTTTTATGTTCCTTCCTTTACCTTTTTTATTTTCTCCATATATGTACTTCTCTCTCTCTCTCTCTCTCTCTCTCTCTCTGTATATATACATACATATATATATATATATATATATCACATACATACGTAAGGGAACATAAAACCAAAATTCAGGATGGCAGTTACCTCTAGGGCTGGGACCAGGGATAAGCCCCCAACAAGCTTTGTGAGCATGGATTATGCTCTAGTTCCTAAGTTGGGTAAGGGGTTAATAACTTACATATATATCATATATATATATATATATATATGTATATACACACACACACATATATTTGATACATATCAATTATTACATAATTAAATAAGCTTAAGCAGTGAATGGGAATAAGTAGAGAAAATGAATATGTTCATAAGTAATGAAATAAAAGAACTGAGTACTAATATAACAATAAGATATTTTTTATGCTATAAAGTTAGCACAAATGAAAAATCTGTGTTGTGATGATGGTGGGGGAAAAACTCTCACACACTACTGGTAAGAAAGTAAGCTGATTTCAAAAAACTTTTGGAAAGCAATTTGGAAATACATGTGAGAAAATTTTAAATGATCTCTTGTTCACTAATTCTACTTCCGAAAGGTGTGTGGAAAAAGAGGCTCATCTTGGCAAAGTTCCTAACAGCTAAAAGTTAGAAGCAACTTGTATGTTCAACAGCAGGGAACTGGTTAAAGAAATTCCACTTGTTGAATTCATGTAATGATTCATCTATTACGTTCATTTCTTGAGGGCCCACCTTGCGCCAGATACTACTATGGGTGTTGGAGATACAGCATTAAACAAAATACAAAAATCCCTGCCTTGGAAAAACTGAACAACTACATGTAAGAGAATGAAACTGGACTACTGTCTAACCCCATACACAAAAGTAAACTCAAAATGGATCAAAGACCTGAATGTAAGTCATGAAACCATAAAACTCTTAGAAAAAAACATAGGCAAAAATCTCTTGGACATAAACATGAGCAACTTCTTCATGAACATATCTCCCCGGGCAAGGGAAACAAAAGCAAAAATGAACAAGTGGGACTATATCAAACTGAAAACCTTCTGTACAGCAAAGGACACCATCAGTAGAACAAAAAGACATCCTACAGTATGGGAGAATATATTCATAAATGACGTATCCGATAAGGGGTTGACATCCAAAATATATAAAGAACTCATGCACCTCAACAAACAAAAAGCAAATAATCCAATTAAGAAATGGGCAGAGGACATGAATAGACACTTCTCCAAAGAAGAAATTCAGAAGGCCAACAGGCACATGAAAAGATGCTCCACATCGCTAATCATCAGAGAAATGCAGATTAAAACCACAATGAGATATCATCTCACACCAGTGAGGATGGCCAACATCCAAAACACAAACAACAACAAATGTTGGCGAGGATGTGGAGAAAAGGGAACCCTCCTACACTGCTGGTGGGAATGCAAATTAGTTCAACCATTGTGGAAAGCAGTATGGAGGTTCCTCAAAAAACTCAAAATAAAAATACCATTTGACCCAGGAATTCCACTCCTAGGAATTTACCCTAAGAATGCAGCAGCCCAGTTTGAAAAAGACAGATGCACCCCTATGTTTATCGCAGCACTATTTACAATAGCCAAGAAATGGAAGCAACCTAAGTGTCCATCAGTAGATGAATGGATAAAGAAGATGTGGTACATATACACAATGGAATATTATTCAGCCATAAGAAGAAAACAAATCCTACCATTTGCAACAACATGGATGGAGCTAGAGGGTATTATGCTCAGTGAAATAAGCCAAGCCGAAAAAGACAAGTATCAAATGATTTCACTCATATGTGGAGTATAAGAACAAAGAAAAAAACTGAAGGAACAAAACAGCAGCAGACTCACAGAACCCAAGAACGGACTAATAGTTACCAAAGGGAAAGGGACTGGGGAAAATGGGCGGGAAGGGAGGGATAAGAGGGAAAAAGGGGCATTACGATTAGCAGATGTAATGTTGGGGGGGCACGGGGAGGGCAGTACAACTCAGAGAAGACAAGTAGTGATTCTATAGCATCTCACTACGCTGATGGACAGTGACTGTAATGGGGTTGGTGGGGGGGACCTGATGAAGGGGGTAGTTTAATAACCATAATATTGCACATGTAATTGTAGATTAATGATACCAAAAAAAAATCCCTGCCTTCACGGAGTGCTACTGGGGAAAGACAGAAAGTAAGATAGAAAGTGGAATTAGGGAGTGGGATGACATTTCAACAAAAACCTGAAGGGAACTAGAAAATAAGCCACACATCCTGTGGAAGAGCCTTCCAAGCAGAGAAAATAGCAATTACCAAGACCTAAAGTGGCAGGCTGTTGGCAAGTCAAGAAAGACCAAGGAAGCGGGTGGGAGGAAGGGAAGCACATTGTGCGCGAGGCCTTGAAGGCCATTGTAAGGAGCTGGTTTCTGCTCTGAGAGAGGGAGCCTTTGGAAAATTTTGAGCAGACAAAATCTGTCCTTTGTCTTATTTTTTTAATAGGTTTGCTCTGGCTGAGCTCTAGACAGTCAGTGGACAGGGTGGAAGCAAAGAAACCAGTTGGTAGGCTTTGCAATCTTCTTGGTGAGAAGTGATGGTTCCTTGCCCAAGGGTGAGTAGCAGCGGAAGTGTGAGAAGGAGTCAAATTCTGAATATGTTTTGAAGGTAGAACTAACAAAATTTTCTTATGAATTGGATATAGGGAGTAGGAGAGAAAGGAATCAGGATTTGGGGCCTGAGCAACTGGAAGGATGGGGTTGCCATTAACTGATAATGAGGAAGATTCTGGGCGGCATATGTTTGATGGTGGTGGGGAAAGCAGGTGCTCTGACATAGTAAATCTGAGTTGTCAATCAAGTATGTACATGGAGAGGTCATATATGCAGCTGGATGTACAAGTTTGTAGCTCATGGATGAGGTCTGGCCTGGAAGCATGAATATGGAAATCATTGATGTGCAGATGCTGTTTAAAGCCATGATGCTGGATAAGATCACCAAAGGTATGAAAACAAAAGAAGTTGGATAGAAACAGAGAGAGAGAGAGGACAGGTAGATAGATGTTCAGTGACTGAGTCCTGGGGAACTGCCAGATATAGAGCTCAAGGACATGAGGGAAAATAATCAAGAAGGAGCTTCTGGGGCATCTCACTACACAGATGGACAGTGACTGCAATGGGGTATGGGGGGACTCGATAATAAGGGTAGATGTAGTAATCACATTGTTTTTCTTATGAAACCTTCATAAGATTGTATATCAATGATATCTTAATAAAAATAAATAATAAATAAAAAAGGAGGAGCCACTGGGGGATAGGAAAAACACACACACACACACACACATACACACAGGAGAGCTGGTACCCTCAAAGCCAAGAGAAGAAAGTGTTCCTAGGAGGTGAGAGTGGTCATAGCTCTAGCAAAGGCTCATAGATGAAGTTTGGTTGAGATGGGAGAAATTACCACTGGATTGAGCAATGGCAGTTTGGGAGTGAAAGTTGGCTTGGAGTGGATTCAAGAGAGAAGAGAAAAATGGATTTAGAGACAGTGATTATACACAAGGTTTTTAAGGGCCTTTGCTATAAAGGGGGGGGCAGTAAAATAGGGTGGCAGCCAGAGGAGGAAGTGTCACTCAAAGGAAGTAGTTGGTTTTTTTTTTCCTATTTTTAAGATAGGAGATTTTTTAATAGCACCTTTGCAGGCTGATAGGAATGATTCAGTAGAGGAGAAAAATGGATGACTTGAGAAAGAGGGAAGACTTGTTGATCTACATTAAGAAGATGAGAAGGTCAAAAAGAATAAAATACCTAGGAATAAACCTAACGAAGGAAGTGAAAGACCTGTACTCTGAAAACTACAAGACACTCCTAAGAGAAATTAAAGAGGACACTAACAAATGGAAATGCATCCCATGCTCTTGGCTAGGAAGAATATTGTCAAAATGGCTATACTAGCTAAAGCAATCTACAGATTCAATGCAATCCCTATCAAACTACCAACAGCTTTCCTCAATGAACTGGAACAAATAATTCTAAAATTCATATGGAACCACAAAAGACCACGAATAGCCAAATCAATCCTGAGAAGGAGGAATAAAACAGGGGGAATTATGCTCCCTGACTTCAAGCTCTACTACAAAGCCACAGTAATCAAGACAATTTGGTATTGGCACAAAAACAGACCCACAGACCAGTGGAACAGAATAGAAAATCCAAACATTAACCCAAACATATACAGTCAATTAATATTTGATAAAGTGCCTTGGATATACAATGGGGAGATGACAGCCTCTTCAGCAGCTGGTGTTGGAAAAACTGGACAGCTACATGTAAGAGAATGAAACTGGACTACTGTCTAGCCCCATACACAAAGGTAAACTCAAGGTGGATCAAAGACTTGAATGTAAGTCATGAAACCATAAAACTCTTAGAAAAAAACATAGGCAAAAATCTCTTGGACGTAAACATGAGCGACTTCTTCATGAACATATCTCCCCGGGCAAGGGAAACAAAAGCAAAAATGAACAAGTGGGACTATATCAAGCTGAAAAGCTTCTGTACAGCAAAGGACACCATCAGTAGAACAAAAAGACATCCTACAGTATGGGAGAATATATTCATAAAAAACGTATCTGATAAAGGGTTGACATCCAAAATATATAAAGAACTCATGCACCTTAACAAACAGAAAGCAAATAATCCAATTAAGAAATGGGCAGAGGACATGAATAGACACTTCTCCAAAGAAGAAATTCAGATGGCCAACAGGCACATGAAAAGATGCTCCACATCGCTAATCATCAGAGAAATGCAGATTAAAACCACAATGAGATATCACCTCACACCAGTGAGGATGGCCAACATCCAAAACACAAACAACAACAAATGTTGGCGAGGATGTGGAGAAAAGGGAACCCTCCTACACTGCTGGTGGGACTGCAAATTAGTTCAACCATTGTGGAAAGCAGTATGGAGGTTCCTCAAAAAACTCAAAATAGAAATACCATTTGACCCAGGAATTCCACTCCTAGGAATTTACCCTAAGAATGCAGCAGCCCAATTTGAAAAGGACAGATGCACCCCTATGTTTATTGCAGCACTATTTCCAATAGCCAAGAAATGGAAGCAACCTAAGTGTCCATCAGTAGATGAATGGATAAAGAAGAGGTGGTACATATACACAATGGAATATTATTCAGCCATAAGAAGAAAACAAATCCTACCATTTGCAACAACATGGATGGAGCTAGAGGGTATTATGCTCAGTGAAATAAGCCAAGCCGAAAAAGACAAGTATCAAATGATTTCACTCATATGTGGAGTATAAGAACAAAGAAAAAAACTGAAGGAACAAAACAGCATCAGACTCACAGAACCCAAGAACGGACTAATAGTTACCAAAGGGAAAGGGACTGGGGAAAATGGGCGGGAAGGGAGGGATAAGAGGGAAAAAGGGGCATTACGATTAGCAGATATAATGTTGGGGGGGCACGGGGAGGGCAGTACAACTCAGAGAAGACAAGTAGTGATTCTATAACATCTCACTACGCTGATGGACAGTGACTGTAATGGGGTTGGTGGGGGGGACCTGATGAAGGGGTAGTTTAATAACCGTAATATTGCACATGTAATTGTAGATTAATGATAATAAAATAAATTATATTAAAAAAAAGATGAGAAGGAATGGGCTTAAAGCAGGTGGTCAAAGTGAAAGGGTTATCATTAGGGGTACGCCAGGGTAGTTCATCCAGTTCCTCATTAAAATGATGTCATACAAGATCATTTTAATGACTTGGAATAATGTTCTGTTAACATTTTTTAAAAGAAAATCCTAAAACAGTAACAAGCACATTTATTAAGCGCTCACTACATGCTATGCATTTTGCAAAGCACTTTAAGCATTATCTTGCTTAAACTTCTCACCAGTCCATAAAAGACAAGAATTAAATTATCTGCATTTTACAGATAGAAAAATGGTGGTGAAGAGAGGTGAGTATCTTGCCCAAGATAATGTAGCTGAAAAGGGAACTAGGATTTTACTGCAAACACCAGACTTGCAAAGCCATCACCTCCAGGCCAACACTGTCCCGCCAAAACATAATGCAAGCCACATACCAAGATTTAAAACCAGTAGGCACATTTTAATTATTTTTATTTCTATAAGAATAATGAAATTATTTTTAATAAGGCATTTTATTTAGGTAATACCTAAAACATTATCATTTCAACATGTAATCTGTATACGATACATTTGCGATATTTTCCATTCTTTTTTCTGTACTAAGTCTTCCAAATCTGGCATGTATTTTACACCCATGGCACATCTCAATTTGGATGTGGGAAAATTTTCATCAGAAATACTAGATCTCTAGACTTCATAAAACTCAAGAAGGTAGAGCCACACACTCACGTTGTTCCAAACACAGTGAATAGTTTTTCATAATTGAATTGAGTATCCATTTTAACTTAAAATTAATTAAGATTAAAATCAAAAATCCGTTTCCTCAGCTGCGCCAGCCACATTTCAAGTGCTCACCGACTACATGTGGCAAGTGGATGCCACGCCCGGACAGCACAGCTCTAGGCTCTTGACTGCTATGCTCTCCTGCCTCTCTTTGCCAAGTTCTATCAACGTTTTCCTCAGATTATCTTTCACGTCTACTCTTTTTTCCCCTTTCAATTCAACCCACTTTCACCACCATTAAATCCTCATTCACTTTGCACTACCATAGACCATGTTAATTACACTTCCACTGAGAGTCTCATCTGACAGCTAACATTCATTACTTGCTATCCACCAAGAATTGGTGGAAGCGCTTCATGTGTATTAACTCGTGTAACTGTCATAACACAGTAATTTGGTGCCCTCTTTTAATATTCCCATTTTAATGATGAAGAAATTGAGGTGTGAGGTGATTGAATAATTTTCCCAGTGTTATAGAGTCACTGAACCCAGCCCACCCGGCATTAACCAGACCCCACACCCTGTGCCACTCTTCTGCCTCCCTCTCACAAATATATATATAAAAAGGACAGCTTGAGGGATAGGAGTATAGGTGATCATTACTATCTTCTTCTTATTTGCCTATATTCTCCAACTTTTCTGTACCTGAAAGGTGTCATTTTTGTTCATTTGAAATTTTTTTCTCAAAGATAAATCAGATAATTACCAGTCAGGTTCAGTTTTAGTGTATTCTTATCTTGAGAGAGGAGAATAGACAAAGTGACTTTTAAATGTGTTCAAATCTCAAGAATCGATTATTCTTTAGCACTCTCTGATATCAAACAAAACAGTACATCTTGCAACCCTATAAGTATTTCATAATAAATGGAGAATTTTTATTTTCTCTCTTTACCAAATATGGCAGGATGTTTGAAACACCCAACCTTGGTGGTTCCCAACCACAGCAGTCTTTTTTTTTTTGGTATCATTAATCTACAATTACATGTGCAACATTATGGTTACTAGACTCCCCACATCATCAAGTGCCCCCCACATACCCCATTACAGTCACTGTCCATCAGCGTAGTGAGATGCTATAGAATCACTACTTGTCTTCTCTATACTGCCTTCCCTGTATCCCCCCACCCCACCCCACACCCCCTACATTATGTGTGCTAATTGTAATGCCCCTTTTTCCCCCTTATCCCTTCCTTCCCACCCATCTTCCCCAGTCCCTTTCTCTTTGGTAACTGTTAGTCCATTCTTGGGTTCTGTGAGTCTGCTGCTGTTCTGTTCCTTCAGTATTTTTTCTTTGTTCTTATACTCCACATATGAGTGAAATCATTTGATACTTGTCTTTTTCTGCCTGGCTTATTTCACTGAGCATAATACCCTCTAGCTCCATCCATGTTGTTGCAAATGGTCGGATTTGTTTTCTTCTTATGGCTGAATAATATTCCATTGTGTATATGTACCACATCTTCTTTATCCATTCATCTACTGATGGACACTTAGGTTGCTTCCATTTCTTGGCTATTGTAAATAGTGCTGCAATAAACATAGGGGTGCATATATCTTTTTCAAACTGGGCTCCTGCAGTCTTAGAGTAAATTCCTAGGAGTGGGATTCCTGGGTCAAATGGTATTTCTATTTTGAGTTTTTTGAGGAACCTCCGTACTGCTTTCCACAATGCCCAGCCACAGTAGTCTTCTAAATCTTCTAGTTTTGGTGAACTATTTCCTGAAAGCCCAGGGGTCCTGGGCATTTTCTAGATCCACCCATTTCCTGTTACAGTTCAAGCCTTGAATGATGTATTAGAACTAAACACAGGAGGAAATACTGGACATATGATCGTACAGTGAAGCGCACGCCAGAGCCTCAGGACTTCTTCTGCTTGGACCAGGGGCTGATCTCAGGGAAGTCAGAACTCTGAAAGGCCATCACTGCTCCTAAAACTGTTCTTTCTGCCTCTTGGCTAGGAGCACCCTCCCACTCCCACTCTACAATCCTGACAAAAGTCCCTGGCTTGCCCCTCCCCAACCCTCTACACTTTGAATCAGTTGCCAAATCCTCTAACCTCTACCTTCAGCACGCTTTTCATATCTATGCCTTTCAATTTATCCCACCAGCACGTCAGTGCAGCCTTTTTGTTACCCTCCTCCCTGACCTTAATAAAATCTTTACTCCCATCTCTACTGTCACCTCTTGGCCTGTATTCATGCTAATCCACTCGAGCAGGCTGCTGTCTCTGCCAGAAATCCCTCCAGGATTCTCCACTTAGTTTCTCACTTTCCAGCCTTGATTTCTGTTGTACCCCACAGCTATTCCATATTCCAGGCTGGCAATCCTCTACTGCACCCCACACCTATTTCACCCCACTCCACATTTCAGCCACCTGGTCTACTTGGAATCCCAGGATCTTCTGCATTTTCTACTTGTGGACCTTCCCTCAGGCTCCTCCCTCTATCTAGAGAGCACCTTTCCTCCATCTCTGCCCATTGAAATTCTACTGATTATTCCAGAAGAAGCAGGTCCAGTGCCATTGTTCAAAATGTTTTCTTCTTTTCCTATCAACATCTACATCACCACTTCTGCATTGTTTACCACAAGTTAACATGTCATGCGCATGTCACTATTTGTGTACTTACCTTTTCTGCCTGCAAATATTAAGCACCTATGACATGTCAAGGGTATGTACTAAGCACTTTACATGTGTTATTTATAATTTAATCCTTAAATGCCCTGTGACATAGGTATTACTATCTCCATTTTATAGATCAGGAATCTGAGGCTGTCAGAAGTTCATTAACTTGCTCAAAGTAGTATCCTTACTAAGTGGCAGAGTCATCGCTCATTCAGACGATTTCATTACCATCCGTACGCCAGGTTCCTAAACCCATGGACTTCTCAATATAGATTGGGAATCCCCTTTGGGGGCGGTGAGCACTGGAGCCTCAGGACAAGGCAGATACATTGAAGGCCTTTTCGGCTCCTAGCTCATTTAACTGAGATCCATTGTGCTATAGGAAATGCTCCTTTGGCTCTCGGTCAGCACTTAGCCTGGGTAGCACAGGACTGAAGGAATGATTCATGAAGACAAACACCATACAGGATGTGCAGTCCCCCCAGCGCCCTCTGATGACTCTAAAACTGAAAGGAATGCCAAGCCCAGGCACAAGGCTGGCAATCTAGAATTCCCTGTTCTTGGCCACCTCAGGTTGGCCTCATGCTAAACCTCTCTGTTTCCTGATTAGATCCAGAGGGAAGCTTCAGACTTCGGAAACGAGGCCTGGAGCAGCGATATTGTCTCTAGGGTCGGCCTTGGCCTGATAAGAGTCCCTGCCATTAACATCCAATGTAAACTCACAAGAAATTCTTATGAAGATTAAGGACAGAGAAGGGCTAGTCTATTCTGAATTCGTTTTTCACCATTTAGGAAGCCCCCAAACTTGTTGGGTCAGTTCATATAGCCAAATGCAGAATATTATAATAGTGGGTTTGTTCTTTTCCTTATTGTTTTGGAGTCAAGGTTGTACAGCAGCCACTGTTTGCTCAAGGAAAGTGTAAACAGGATTTGATGACGCCTGCGGCCAATGAGCGTGACTCCTAAGTCACTTTCACTCTGGAGTGGGGTGCGGATCTACTAGTAAAGAAGCTGAACGGGAAAGGAGGTTAGGTAACTCTAATTCATGTCTGGTTATTTTCTCTTTCAATCCTCAAAGTGATACTTTTTGTGGTAGCTGTTATTAAAAAGCCCATTCTGTGGATCCCAAAACTGGGTGGTAAGTAAAAGGCAGGGATATGGGAACCCTGGTGTGTTGAGTACCACAGCTTCCCACTTCCCTGAGCCCTAAGCTCATGCTCTGTGGCAAGACCTTTTGCTTAGGCAAATGTTAGTCGATTTAAAAGGACTTTAGGCAAAATCTGTACACAAGCCAGAGTTCTCAAATACCAATATTCTATCTTCCCTCGAAACCAAGATGATCTGAAGTGTTTATTTCTTAAATGTCTCACATTTTCCATAGTTGACAAAGATCTCAACAGGAAGTAGTAGTTGAACTGTAAGATTCTTACCTTCCATTCAGAAGACTCCCATGTTGGATTCTCAGCCAGTGGGCTGGCTTGAACTGGTTATCTCAGTTGGTTAAATGACAGGCCACCGAGGCCAGTAAGCAACAGTCTCTGACAAAACCACCCTGTTCCCAACCATCTTTAAAACAAGTCACAGAGTGGCTGAGTGGAAATGTAGATGGCCTGGGGCAGGTTGTCATTGGGTCTAATAAAAGTTACCAAACGTCACACAGAATGGGTGTGTCATACTCATGAATGAAGTCAAATATCTTTATTCACACAAATTATCTGCTTCCTCTCTCACTTATTCATGACCTGCTGTGTTTAGCATTCTAATGGTTAAAACACCTTCATAATATATTTCCATATGGGATGGGGCAGTCGCTGCTAATCAGTTAAAACTGACAACTGACAATGTATAAAAAACATTTCAACATCTCAAAACGTTGGCCAAGAATGGCATTTGAAATTGTGTTTACAGGGCTAGACTCTATGTATTAGGAAGCCTTTCACGTTTCACAGAGATGACAGAACAACTTTTATTTGGCCTTCCCCATGCTTCTGTAAATATTTTGTTGCTGTGTCCGCCATATGGTTTAAAAAAAAGTTACTCAGAGGACAACCAAATATTGTTTTTTCAATACTATTCAAACCACTGAATTCTGTTACTCTTTAATACCTTTTTATGTTCCCCCCAAAAGAATGTTTGAAAGGCTTTTCTGGTTGGAAGACTTCACTACCTATCATCCGAATCATATTGGCAACATTTTAGAAACACCTTGAAAAAGTCTTAGGACATATGTCAGCAGAAGTCCAGAGAAGGAAAGTAGAAATTGGTGGAAAGTGAGATATTACAGAACTCCAAGTCTGGTCCAAGTTGGGCTGTGTACTGTCAGGGTACACTAAACAAAGTGCACCGGGGGAGGCAAAGTTATAAAGAGGGTTCACGGTTAGCAGCCAGCAAAGTAACTGGGTGTTTAATACCAGGGGACAGAGAGGTGATGGGTACTTCAGTCCCGCTCGCCCATCTCCCAACGTGAAATACCTTTTTCGAAGCCGTGATAAAACCATAAGGATTCGCACTTTGGTCCACTGCTTGCCTCTCGCCATCCTAGCTCCTTTCTGATCCCCCTACCCACCTTCCCACTTTCTATTTTGCCCCTTTGTACATAAGCTTTTGTTCGCAACCACTTTTAAGGTAACTTCATCCCAGCTGGAAAACAAACCATGTCCTGAGTCCAGGAGCCCAGATTCCTCCTCAGCTCCTTGGAGCTGGGACCTCGCCCCTTGCACTCAGCACCCCCAGCCGCGAGGACGATCTGTGTCGCGAGTCCTCCAGTGCTCTGGCCTCTCCGTGACGCCGGTCTGCTCCTCTTCCCTCCCCGGATGCCTCATCCCCAGAGAAACCTCAGCTCCGTGGCCTCGGAAACTGTGCCGAGGGGCCCTTGGTCTCCGCTGGGATCCAAGATGTTTGGCCCAAAGTGGGGTCAGGTAGGGGAGGACAGTACCTCTTTGCAGGCGTGAAGCTCCGGTCCCGCTCCCTGGGTCACCTGGAAGGCGGTCCCCACGCACAGCAGCAGCCGCAGAAGCCGGCGTGTGCGCCGCTCGGGTCCTCCGCTGGCCCCGGCGGCGGGACGGAGGCGGCGCCCAGGCTCAGCCATCGCGTCGTCCCGAGGGAGCGGCAGCGGCGGCTCAGGTGCGGCGGCGGCTCCTACCGCGGGCAGAAGGCGGTTCACACGGGGAGGATGTAAGGGGCTGGGCTCGCCTCGGTCACCTCCCTGCGGCTGCTCCAAGGCCGCCCATCCGTCCTCCTCCCTCCTGCCTCCTCTCCTCCCACCCACGTCGCCTTGGCAACCGCCTCCTCTTCCCTCCTAGTGGGTGGGGCAGGGACCACGCGCTCCTCGGCAGTTACCTGCCGGTCGCCATGGCAGCCGCCGCCCCTGCGCGCGGCGTGGGAGTGCGCGCGCCCGTGGCCTGCAACCGGCGCAACAGGCGGGCACGGGGCGCGTGCAAAGAACGCGGCAGCAGCGTCCTCCACGCCATCGCCACGGAGTTCATGTTTTCCCGTGTCCCTTCGGGCCATGGGCCATTTATGAGCATCTCTAATTTTGCAGACGTGGCGTTCGATAAACATTTATTAAGCACCTCCTGTGTGTGAAGCGATAGAAAGAGGATTGAGACGCCATCTCTGCTCTAGAAGTCATATCCTCAAAGAGGGGTCCTGGCGGGTGTTACCTACTGCAACAGCCGCGTCCGGATATCTGCCTTCCCTCCGCCAAGTCATCCGTGCCTTTATAACTAGCCACACGAAAAGCCTTCAGACTCGTCTAGTTGAGCCGATTAAGCAAGGGTCGTTTGCCTTAGCCTGCAAATTTCCAAGCATGACACGTGGGCTTTCCCGTCTCTTGACATCCCCACTCTTCTCATTGCTTTGAAAGATCCTTTTGTTAAATGCGAAGGAGAAGAACACTTCTTGGTCATCTTTTAGGACATTTCCTCGACCGAAGTCTTTTGTAGAAGTCCTGGACGCCGAGAGGCCGGCATGTTTCCACTGTTTCAGGAGTGCAAATCCAGCGTTTCTTGGGAAGCTCAGCGGCTCTCTCCCTCTGTGCTCCCAGGAGCTTCCTTCCGGGCACCTCCCGCCTTGGACCGCCAGGTGGCGCCCTTCTCGAAGGTAACTCACCTCAGTCCCAGAGGGTCGGGCAGTTACCTGGCAACCGCTACTGGGCCTTCCGAACAATTGTGACCCGGGTCCTCCGCGTGCAAAATTTTGTGCGTCAGCGCGGGCCTTCCACCTCTCGTAACAGCGTTTCGCTCGGCGTTTTACTATGCCTCCCATGGGAGACCCTTTCCAGCCCCCTAAGTTGGATAACCATGACTCCTGCTTGGGCAAACTGCAGTCTTCCAAGGTACTGTGGTTTTTTGTGCAGATTCCCAGCAGGGTCGACTGCAGTTTTCTTTCTGTCGGCTTGACAGGCAGAGATGGTAACTTAAAGGGCTCTGGTGAAGACGGTCAGGTACCATAGAAATCCGTCTCTGCCTCCCCCCATGCCCGCATATTCAGGTCGGCTAGCGTTTCAGAGTCGCTTTTGAACAGAGGGAAGTAGAGCTCTTGTCCAGAGGTACAGGGGGCTCTGCCCAAAGCACTGACTGCTCTAATGGAGCTTAAGAAGGCCCAGGTTCCACCAAGACACCCCTTGTCCTGTTGGACAGATGTTCTGTAAGGAGATGCGAGACATGGAATGGGAACAATCTTCTGAAAGCCACCCTGTTGAACTTTTTACATCAATCCTCACAACTTCTCTGCCGTCTGATTAATGCTGAAATGTGTTGGTGTGTGTCAGGAATTTTGGGAATTTAGATGATCTTTTTCTGGTAGAAGTGTTTGGGATGTTTGAAGTGGTGCAAAATAAGGTGAATTAAATAGTAATTGTGGCTTAATAACAAAATCAAAGAGCTTCCTTTTGTTTATTCAACATTTATTATTTACTGCTTGCCAGGTACTCTGCTAAACACTGAGTTTAATATACAGATAAATTAGATATAGCTCCTGCACTAAAGGAACTATAGTAGAAAAGCTGGACTGACAATAGCAACAGCAAAAATACTTGCAAAATTGCATGTGTGCTGACAGGAGAACTGAGAGCTTAAAGGAAAGCTTCTCAAAGCAGACCAGTTTTGACATCCAAATATTATCTGGGCTGGGTGAGAGAGAAGGTGGAATGTGAATTCAGAAGAAGGAAACAGGAACTTGACATTCACAACAAAGGAAGCAGCAGGTGTACCCACACAGAAAGGAGAGAATGGGTGGTTTTGGCCGGTTTGGGTTCAAAGAGGCAAGAATGGCTGGAGCGTCAGTGTGAGATGGAGGAGTGGAGAAAGTGGAGACCTTGTTAGGCTGGGAGTGCTGTGTACACCATGCTAGTGAGCTAGGATGTCATCCTGGAGGTGCCGGGCAAGCACATCAGGATTTTAGGCGCTTGAGTGATACCCTAGCTGGGTGTTTTAGAAAGCACAAATGGCAGTGAATTGGACAGGATGGGAGTAGAGCAAGAGGTAACAGCTAAGAGGCAGTACTCTCCAGGGCGACAATGGGGCTAAGGCAGTGAGGCTAGTAATGGAGGTAAGGTGTAGATGTGGGAAGGGGAAAAAGGCAGAACTGAAGGGATTTTTTGGCTGGCTGACTGCATGTGGGCCCAAGAGAGGGGACAGGTCTGGATAACTCCTAAGTTTCTGAAGGCTCAACTGACACCACCTCCTAAGGCACCCGGAGGAAGCAGGGCTGGGGAGAAAGATGATCAGATCGATTATATAGACTGTGGTACCTGTGGGACATTTAAGTGGCAATGAATAGCAAGCAAACTGGTTGAGAGTTCTGAGCTGAAGATGTATATCTGGAATACACAGGATCCATATGGTTGTTGAAGCTACAGGAGGGCATGAGCTCATCCAGCAAATGGAAGAAAAGCAGGAAAGAATCCCCTGGAGAATACCACAGGCTAAGGGAGAGAGAGCGCAGGGCTGAGAAGGGAGCTGAGAACCAGTAGCTAGAGGCGGGAGGAAAGCCAGGAGGGGCCGGACCTACCGAAGATGGAGAGAACATTCGGGAAAATCAGGATCAGGGTGCCAGAAGCTGCCGAAGTCAAATAAGACCAGGTCTGGAAAGGATCCACCTGACCTGGACGCAAAGATCATTGGTCGCCAGCAAGGGCAGTTTCAGCGAGTGCCTGAGGCGGACACCCGACTGCAGTGGGCTGAAGATGGGATGGCAATGGGGAAGAAGTGGAAATAGCTAATCCTGACTCTTCTTTTTTTCATTTAAGTATCGTTTCTATACAATCTTATATTGGTTTCAAATATACAACACAGTGGTTCAACAATTACCTACATTATTAAATCTTCACGCCCAGTAGTGCCGTTACTGTCAACATAGAAAGATGTTACAGAACCATTGACTATATTCTTTATGCTGTACTACCATCCCTGTGACCAACTGATATTATGATTGAGAATTTTTGTGCCCCTTTATGCCCCTCACACTCCCCATCCTCTCACCCCAACCCCTCCCCCATGGTACCCACTAGTTCCTTCTCTGTGTCTATCTGTCTGCTGCTGTTCTTGTAATTCTGTTTTGCTTTATTTTTATTTTCCACAAATAAGTGAAATTATATGGTGTTTGTCTTTCTCTGCCTGGCTTATTTCACTGAGCATAATACCATCTAGGTCCATCCATGTTGTTGCAAATGGCAGGATTTTTTTTTCTTAGAGATGAATAAAATTCCATTGTGTATATGTACCACATCTTCTTTATCCATTCATCTACTGATGGACACTTAGGTTGCTTCCATTTCTTGGCTATTGGAAATAGTGCTGTGATAAACATAGGGGTGCATCTGTCTTTTTCAAACTGGGCTGCTGCATTCTTAGGGTAAATTCCTAGGAGTGGAATTCCTGGGTCAAATGGTATTTCTATTTTGAGTTTTTTGAGGAACCTCCATACTGCTTTCCACAGTGGTTGAACTAATTTGCATTCCCACCAGCAGTGTAGGAGGGTTCCCTTTTCTCCACATCCTCGCCAACACTTGTTATTCCTTGTCTTTGGATGGTGGCCATTCTAACTGATGCGAGGTGACATCTCACTGTGGTTTTGATTTGCATTTCCCAGATGAAACTAATGATGACTCTTAAGGAAGTCTGGCTGTGTAGGGAAAGTGATAGAGTGGTAGCTAGACAGTGATCCAGGAATGAGGAGAGAAGCTGGGTACAGGGAATGATAGCATGGTGCAAGGGGAACGGCTGGATTCAGGAAAGAGTTATTCTTGAGTAAAAGGGACTTTTCTTTCCGAAATGGAAGGAAGGTGGATAGGAAGATGTCATGCATCTTGACATTCTCAGTGAAAGACAATCTCATTATGTGATAGAGATGATGAGGCTTATGTGGCATTCAAGAAATGAGGGGAGGAGAGCTGCCACTGTGTGCATCATATATATTTGTAGTTTTGTTTCACTTTTCATCTTTCTTGGTGACAGCAGAGTGCCTGATACATACCATTTAATTAACATCTATTTGAGCTGAGTCGCACAGCAGTTTACCATATGTAGCAGGGGAAGAGGGTTCCAACATCAGATATACTCACTGGAGTTGTACTCACTGGAATTCAGTCACTGATTTAACCAATATTTCATTTTTGAACATCATGTTAGGTCACCCTGCTAGGTACCAGGGGTACATTATGGCATTTTACATGTAATGAAGAAATTAGTTATGAGCTTTTCAGTCATTTGTTATTTATTTATGGGATTTTATTTTAGATTGAATGTTCAGTGGACTTTTTCTTCGACCTTCCTGCAGGCACAATGACCCTTCCCTGCTTGCCAGAATTTTGCTTCTGCTTAGACACCGCACTCTCCTGATTTTCCTGTCTGATTGCCTCATAGTGTCCCACCCTCGCCCACCCCCTCCCAGGTTATGATATTATGCAATCATGAGCTACTTCTTGCCTTTGGTCACACTCCTATTTGCATGCTTCAGCTCCTACTTCATGTGGACAACCTCCAGATCTCTATTACTTGTCCTGAGCTCTCCTCCAACGAGTTGCACACTTCCAATTTTCTACCTGTTAATTTCATTGGGATGTCTTATATTTTCTTCAAACTCAGGACATCTAAATCTGAGCTCACCATTATGCCTATCTTCTCTCCATCCTTTCCCTCCGGCCCCACCAGCCCCTTTCTCTGTATTCCTGGCCCATTTCTGTCAGTTCTGAGATCAAAAACTTAGGAGGACCAAAAGCCTGGGAGTCTTGCCCCTTATCATTCTCTTCTCATGTGTCCCTCTGAGATTCAATTAAAATAGGGTGGAACAAGGGGCAGGAGTCATTGAAGCCAGTGCATCAGCAAGGCCTCCTGTAACCAGGTCCTGGGTGTGGCTTCTCTTTTGCAGAAACTGCCATGTAAGCACCCAATTCACCTTGCTCAACGACAGGAACCCTGGAGTCGGCTCAGCTCAACTCCCACGATGACCTCCATGATGCGGGATGTTTATTTTTTTGATCCTCAGGTACCTAGCACTAAAATGCTCCTTCTCTTTACATCCACTTAGGACTCAGTGTCATTTTTGAAAGATAGTCTGTCCCTGGCTGCTTCAGCATCTTTATTTTGTCCCAATCCAAATTCTACCAAATACCAACCTATCTGGCCTCTGGGAAGTCAGGCGGTTGGGTTTGCTCTAGTTGGTTACGTGGAGCATATCATTTTCTCACCGGACTTAGCATTTTTCTGACTGTAACCATGAGGTGAGGCCCATTAAGCCTAAGCGAAGGACATAAAGTAATTCCCACCTCCAGTGAGTGCCCACCCTTCCTTAGACCTGACCGTAAGAGACACAATTCTATATTGACAAGAGTTGCGTCATCATGTACAACAATTTGGTATGTAAGGAGTTGGTGGATCTCAGACTCAAAAGGGGTTCAGTCCGCTCTTGGCGAAGAGTAGAGCCCAGCAGCATCTGACTAGAGCTGGGGACGGAGGTGGCAGGTTAACCCGGGATGGGCTGACTTCTTCTGTAGATACCAAAGGATGACCTGGATTTCCGCTTGGCAGCCTTGTACAACCACCACACGGAGACATTCAAGAACAAAAGTGAGATACTGATACGCCAGGACACCACCCAGGATACCCATGGGTAAGTGGTGGATGTGGAGTCTCTCCACCCTAAGGACAATGCCATCCAATCATGTAAGGTAGTGTAACCTGGGAAATAACAAAGGAAATAGGTACTTTTTTGTATACAATTTCTATTTTACATTTTTATGTATAATGTAATTCCTGTATTTTCATTACCAAGATTGTGCTCATCTGCATAAACAAAATCTGTTCCACAGAGGGTAAAAGTGGCCTTTGGCTGCTTTATTTTGAGGTTGCATGCAACTATACCTCCTCACTTTTCCCCTCCTGATTTCACTCTCCCCTGTTCTTCCCCACCCTATCTTCTAGAATCAACAAGATCCAATTCCCTGGAGAATTTTTACCCCCTCCTCCACCACCGCCCATCACTTCCCGAGCTAACATCAGACAGTGGATCAACCCTAAGAAGGAATCTATCCACAGCATCCAGGGATCCATAGGTAAGGGTTAGAAGAATGAGTGGGCAAATGAGTGCTACAGGAGTTCTTAAGGGACCCAGAAGTCAGGGAGTTGAGGTGACTGGGCATTAGGGAACTTCAGGGAATGCTGAGGCTCTTGGAACAGCAGTGATTAAATTGGCACACATAAGACTAATACCAGGGGACATGCTGACTGGAGAACTAAGAAATGAATCCAACTAACTTTCGGAGCCTCTAAGTCAGCCTTTGGTCGGTCTAGGGGGAAAAATTTCCAGCAAAGGGCAAGCTAGGAGTGGAATACCTATAGCCTCCTCCCATCAGTCCTGCATATCAGTTTCCCCAATGTTACAAGGATCTTCTTATAGTAGCCACAAATGGATGGATGATTACAGGTTCCCCAAAAAGGCAAAGGATCTGAAATTCACAGCCCACTCCCTCCTTTCTCCACAGTGTCCCCTCACACTGGAGCCACCAATGGAGGCTATTCCCGAAAAAACGACGGTGGCTTCTTCTCCACCTAACATTGACATTAGGCCCCTGGACTAATTAATCATAATGGAAGATGCTGTCACCCACCTCCATTAAATAGATTTGTGAAAGATGAAGTCTTAAGTATCTATTACCCATGGACTGAGTTGCCACTTGACTACTCTTAAAATATGGGAGGAAAGTTTCCCTACTTACAGAAACTAGTCCTCTTTGGCATTATTTTCAACTTTCAAGTTATCTTGCTGAAAAGGATTTAGGACAGAACAGCACTATTTTTGGCAGGAGACATATTTTGTAAACTACAGTCATTCTAACCACACAGGCAGAGCCATTCAACATTTGTGTCAGGCACTAAGTGTTGGTGAAACAAGAATCTATATAGCCCATCATCTTAAAAAGCTCACATTGTGATTTTAGTAGCTCTACGTAGCATTAATATTTATTCTGAGGCCACAATGAACAGATTTCAGACCTGGATTTGGTCACTTGCTAGGGCTCTATCATCCTGATCCTGGCTCCTTTCTGTTGTTCATTCTCTAACTCTGCTACTGTCTCCTTGCCAGGAAGTCAACTTCCCTTTTCTCTGTGTCATTTTATGCTGTGAAATATGGTCCCTGATTGTTATAAACATGGCTCAACAGTCTGGTGCTGGGGTTTGAAGGTACCTAAAACTGGACATATGCATGTTGTTTTAAAAATTATTAAGTTATTCATAGGAACCTGGTGTTAGATTGGGCAAGAAATGGAGACCTACAACTTATTATACAGTAAATTCCCATTTCTAAGCTTAGCATATGCATTGTTGAATAATTCAGATATGAAGAGGCTTTTTCCTGGTACTTAGGTGCAGTGTTCTTAAATACCACCACTGTCACAGCCCCTCTTCCATAGCGATACTCCAATCTCTTAAGATAGTTCCTGCTGCCAAGTGGCAATATGAAGTTTCAGTTCACTTTATTTAGAATGGCTGAAAGTGGCGAGAAAGGTGACTGGATAATCTGATTAATCTGACACTTAACATAAAAAAATTATTGCTGTAATCCATGCATACAGGCTTTGAAAAATACAGATTCCCTTTCTGGTAATTGTAATTCATTGTAAATCTGGGGCTGGTCCCTGGATTCTCATTTCTTGTTAGCTCTCCAAGTGCTTATGGATATATACACATATACAGACATGCAAATAGACCTCTAATTCAGCGGCGGATTGTACAGTGCCTTTAGGCCAGGGGGCACCAGTGTTGGTAGATACCATACTAAAATTCATGACAAGGCTCCCATCCGCTTCCAGCTCCCGCGGGAGGGGCGACAGCTCATTCACCCTCCGCCTTCGTTCCTCAGCGGCCTGGGCGGCGGTACCCTGGGGCCGGGCTCAGATCAGAATCGCCTCGATAATCAGTGGCCCAGGACAACCCGGCCTCGTCTATCTGATCAATTCATCACCTCTGAGCGCCGGGCCCCATCGGACCGGTTCCGGGACCTCCGGGACCGCGGCGTTGCCGCCGCCCAAGGGGCCTTGCTGCACAGCGCCCGAAGAGGAGGCTTCGCAGAAGGAGACCTTTTCATTTCGGGTCTGCCCGGCGGGGCTGGGGTCACAACCCGATCAAATAAGATCAAGGTGTAGGCGGAGGAAGGGCACAGGGGTGAGCACATGCACTCACCTTGCACGCCCCACGCACGCACTCACTCACTCGCGCATCCACTCACACACTCAGCCTGCACGCGCCCTCCACGCACACCACGCACTAACACTACACAACCCCAGGCCACTCTCCCTCCGCTGAAGAAGCGGAAGTCCGCTCCCTCTTTTAAACCCCTCCGGCTCCTCCCCTGCCTCTGAGGATTCTGGGATGAACCATCGAGCACAGGCCCTCAGCGAGCACGCGCTTTGCTGCCCTCGCGTGGCTCGGAGGGGAACCTAGGTCCCGTAGAATCGTGGCTGTCTTCTGAGCTTTGCGCGCCTACATATTTATATTCATAACTATAGTTTTATTTGATCTTTGATTCAAATTCTGGATACAGGATGATTCAATCTCAGGAGACTTACAGGAGAATGACTCCCTTCCTATGAAGAAGGCAAATCCTGTTCATTATCAGCATCATTTTCCCCAGAAGCTCCTTCTCCCATTGGAGTGGGCAAACTTTTTACCAAAGGGAAAGGTGAGAGATTTAAGCCCAAGGAATAGGTAGTCAGGATATCTGAAATTAGTAAAAGTAGGAAGGCACATCCCTGTCCTCACTTATGGAGCCCTCCTGCTACCCATAACTTGATGCTGTGGCAGTCACATTGCTAAACCTTCATTTATTTTCATATCCATTAATACACATCTGACTTTCCAACTTCAGAATGACTAGGGAGAAAAAAGTATTGTGATTATATGAGAATAAGTTCCTTACACATCCAAGAGGACAATTTTAACATCTCTTCCTTCTTTTTCAATGATAATAGGTATGTGGTAGGGGGAGTTAAATCAGAAGAATTTTGTCAATTTGTAATTTGGACTTGCATCAGACCCACCATGCACCTGGAATAGGCAAATGGGGGAAAGTACCCATTGTATGTACCAGAATCTCATTAGCTCAAGGATTTTCTAGGTATGTGGCTGGTTAATCTGATAACCTCATTTGAATGAAGAAGTTTATGGCTGGTGATGGCAGATGACACTTGTACTTTAATAGCATCAGTAGGTAAAATGTATTGGAGTTGTTACCTTCTCTAACACACCTCAAAATTTATTTATATATGAATCAAAAGAAATGGTATTTACTACTATAAACTAAAAAGGTATACTATGGGCAGAACCCAGGGGGAATGTTGAACAAAGTTCAATAAATTCAGCATGTGACAAATAAAATGGGCAAAGACAAGTAGTAGGGAAAGGAATTTTATTTTCAAGGATTTGTGCAATGGTGAATAAAAAATTGTATTTCAACTATAAAAAGCTGACTCCATTCCACGCTGGCATACAAGATTTATGGTGATGCCAGTTTGAATCTGAGGCAATATTGCTATCCCCATTCTTCCATCCCTAAAAGACTCCCTTAAAGGAATAACTTCCTGCAATTTTTCAGTCAAAAATATATGACACATCAACCAAAGTAATGAGTTAAACAGGTTTCTGCTTATCTGCTTACATAAAGTCAAGAAATGAAATAAGCTGTGTATTTGTTTCTTCCTATCAATTACCTTCATTCTGTGCACTTTTTGGTACATTCTGGTATGAAAACATCTCAAAATATAACAATTCAAGAGTTTAGGTCAAGATGACCTACCCAGGAGGCTGTAAAGATTGGTGTGAACTAGAACTGTGAAATGGAACTAGTTTAAAATATGAAGCAGCTCTAAGCACCAAGCTTAGAGGCATTAGCCCTATTAGGAAACAAAAGTCATTAAAGCTACAAAACAAGTGCAAAACATGCTGACCTGTATTTCCAGGGAGTAACATTCCTATTGGCCAACAGGTCCCAAACTCACACCCACAAGGTGTAACTCTTCTTTCCCGTTCTAGATTTCCTTTCTCTCCTGTGAAAGACCCTCAAAAATGACAATGGAAAACAAATGAGTCATTAAAATTTACCCTATGGACCAATTCCTGAAGAGGTAACAGCCACAACTCTGAGATGATTAGACATGTAGTGTTTACCTGATGACTCTCTATAATTCTAGAAACCCTCAAAGCACCAAACTGCCTATTTCAGAACCTAAACTTCCTAGCAGCTTTAGTTTTTTTTTTTGGAGTAAGACAAAAGCAATTTACCGCCACACGGAGGTCAACCACAGCTAACTTGTCCACTGTTAAGTCATACTTTAATGGACAATTCAACCGGTAGATCTATGTCTATGCTTGCTTTTTACAGTAATTCCATTTTAGACCAACTCTTATGTTTTAAAAGAGAAGTTCAAGGCTTCATAAATACAACAGTTGATCCTTCTGCAGATATAAAGAAGAAGAAATGGAGAAGTCTTCCCTTCAAATATTGAGTCATCTAAAATGATTTGCTCAGGACTTACCAAACTCCATGGAAAAGCCCATCGATCTCAACTGCAAACCTCTGTTCTCCTTTCTTCAGAGAACACCTTCATTTTATTCATGGATTCTATCAACTGCCCAAACATGCCTATGAATATCAGCAACTTCTCCCACTTGTTCGAATTTCTCGTTTTTATAATACATAGAACTTCCAAGATACAGCTAAAGAGTACTGCAAAATGAAGAAAATTAAGAGCTGGCCAAGAAAAACAATCAACTAAAACTGCCATAACAACCCAGATTCAAACAAAGAGTAACTTTGTATCTTGGATAACAAGACAAAATTTCCATCTAACATCACAATAAATTCTTATACTAGACGACCTTACTAGTATATAAATTAACATACTAGGTTTATTTCTTCTACCCTAACTGCAAATATATTAAACAATTATTTCTTCAATACTTCCTCTTTCCCCTAATGATGGCATTTAAAACTGAGTAACATTACTTCTCACTCAGTAATTTAGAAAATACAAAAAAGGCTTTAGGAAAATAGCAACAGTGGATTCATTTTCCATATACTATTTGATGGGGTGAATCTCCTTTTGGGGATACTGGTGAACAAAACATTTTTTTCTCGTCTAAATTACTGTGCTTTCTGGTCTCGTCACAGACAGGTAACTCCCAAGTCTTACATAGGCACAGATTCTCTTGGCAAAACTCTCAAGTTACCAGCGCACAGCATAGCTATTTCACCTGTTGTCTTTGCAGTGAGGACCATGCCTCTCTCTTATGTTCCCAAATGGATGTATGACAGATAAATCTCCAAAGCCAAAATATTTCTCGACATTGTATAATCTTGTTTCCCACCCAACTCCCCACTCTCCCTCAATATGCCAAATCCAAATCAAACAGAAAAAAAAAAGTCAAGTCTTGAAAATCATCTCTCCTTCTAAGAGGTTCGGACATAGCCTATGTCTTTCCCTAATGAGCCTCAGTTTTAAAAAGATCCTGATGAGGGGCTGAAGAACAGAACAGGTGATAGGCTTTTTCAGCAGGAGGTACGTAATCTTATCACTGAGGAATGTAATTTCTCTGGACATTATACGCTCTCTGCTGAGGACTAATTTTCACACAGACCAAAGGAAGTTGGCTCTGGAGTCCTCTGAAGCATAAATAATGTTTGTACTGTGAGTAATTTCCCCACATATGGTAGGGGCAGATGCTGTGGTGTCATCCTGGGGATGTGGATGACTTTAGCTGAATTCTCCTATGCTGGGCCCAGGCCCCTGAAAGGCTCTTCACCCTCGTCCCCTGGGCTGGCAGTTGATGAGATGGATGCTTTGGAATTCATTTTATAAACAGGACGTAAAAGGCCATTACAACGCAGGCGATTGCCACAGCAGCGTGTAGCCTGGTTCCAATCACAGCAGCTAGCAGGCAAAAGTAAAAAGAGAAAAGACATCACACTCTGCCCTTCACATAAGTCCTCATTTTCAAGGTGATATTTTGAACTCACTAGTCACAATGAAGGGACCTGTCAAGGGTCTCAAGAGCCCAGCTGGGAATGTACTTAAATACTACTTAGCCTCTAGGTTTCAAGTGAATATGCTGCCTGTTTATATTTTGCCCAATTTTGAAAAAAGACTTAGATGGGTAGGATTCCAGATGAAGGTGCCCAAAATAAAAAGTTAAGAAGCATCTCAGTTAATGAAATCAAAACTTAAAAGAGACTCCAATATATTCTTTCCACAGTTTCAGGAAAACTTTTCACTGGGAAAAACATTCCTCTCAACAATTCCAATCCAGTCTAATATTGTTTATATACTTTTTTCCCATGGAAAAATACCCTGATATTAAAGTGAACAAATTTGTAAAAGTGGAACTAAAATCAATCTCAGCCTATTCCACCTCTGACTTTGTAGCACCTAAATGTCCAAAGATGGCACTCTCCTCTCCCTGTCTGGATATAATCTTACCTTTGTAAAACACACCCCAAACTCCCTTCTTCTCTGATAGCAGCCAGGTTTTGAGACGAGGTACTTTCTTGAAGTAGGCACAGGTGCAGACAAAGAGCAAACCAAACACCAGAATCCCATCCAAGGAGTACACTGTTACAGAAAGAAAAGAAAACCTTTGGTGTTAATCTAGCCTGGGACAGGTGATCCCACTTGAGCATTCCAAGATGAACAGAGTGTGATACAGTATTAAGATAACCTTAACTGTCCTGTTGTCAACCCTTGGCAAGAGGGAGCCATGGTCCTGAAACTAACAAGGTTACCTTCTTGTTCCCCCAAATTGCTTGTAGACATCCCCCCTTACAATTTTACTGAGCCCTTCCCTCCCCTTTCAAGAACTACAAATCCTGAGGTGCATTAGTTTATGTGGGTTCAGCCTCTCAGGAATGGCCAATGTTGGCAACAGGTTGAGAGAGGCCTAGGAATCTTTGGCGTCTGAGCAGAGATTTTTATTACAAATCACTCATGTGATAAAGGAGAGCTAGATATTTAGCCAACTCTCTCTGATCTGCATCTGTTGGTGAAGAGTATGTTCAGGCAAGAAGTAAAGCTTTATGGAAATTGCAAGAGTTAGAATCCATATGACTACAACTTTCCTATGTTTATCTTACACTTCATGCATGATAACTCACAAACCAAATTTCTGCCAGAATAACAATAGATTCTTGAGGGGAAAAAAATTATCTGAGGTTTCAATATAGTCCAACAGTTGTGGGTAAAAAGCTTTGAACAATCAGGTCTATTTCTTACATACATAAACCAAGCTCTTTCTTGTACAGGTTAAGTACAGGAATCACTTAACAGCAACAAAAAGAAAGCAGACCACAAAAGGAGGGAGGGTGACTAAAATTTATCCAGTAATTATTGTCAGACTGCTTTTTATTTCCTGGTTCCAATCTTTTCTTTCTTTGGATAATGACTCTTCTGGTACTGTGCCTAATAACCTCAGACCTCTGATGGCCCAGGAAGCTCCAAAAGTATATTTCACATAATCAGCATCTGCCTGTTCTGGGCCACTCTATCACCCTCTCCCTGCCTCTAGTAAAACTATCTCACAGCTAGGTGTCACATAAAGGATGCAGTAAATTAATAATACAGGCACTAAGTTTTTATGATGAACCATCCCTTTATGTGAGTCTTTTTCTCCCATAAGTTTTTGCAGACAATGCCAAAATTTACAAGGAGGTGAAATTTGAGTCTTCAGTGCCGTGTTTATGGAGAAGGTGTTTTTGAAATGCTTTCCTGTACCCCTGAAATCGTACTAAGAGGTCTTCTCTTTTTCTTTTTTCTCTTCCTGTAAGGCTGACTCTAAAGACCATTAAAAAAAAAAAGCCCTGTTTCCTGCCCTTCCCTGGAATTCGGAAATCATGTCTATGAAGTGTGTGAAGAGGCCTGGAAAATTAGGTCAGATAAATAGGTGGGCAACTGCCACATTACTTGAAAGAGGCAGAGTCTAAATCCAACCCTTGCGACACTAGCCAGGGTCTCCAGAAGGGATCACCCAGACAGGACTTTAGAGTCAAATAAGAAAGCTTTCTGGCATTTTCTCAAAACAAGGAGAACTTTTTTAAGGGTCTACATCCACCTACAAAAAGTGTGGCGCTTGAGATCCTCCCACTTCTTGGTCCTCCCCATGGGCCTACTGTCCGAAAGTATGAGAACATGCATAGCAGGTGGGAGGAGGATCCTTTCCTTCCCGCGGTGCTAATGCAGTAATAGTTCAACGGGAACTGGCCTCCCCAGGAGCTTTGAACGAACCCCTAGTTAGGAGAGAAGGGCAGGCACAGGGGTAAGGGCCGAGGCCCCGGGGTGTTGGCACGAGGGGCGCTGGGCGTTCTGGATGGGTACGGGGTGGGGCAGCTCTCAGATGGGTGTGGAGGACAGGAGTTGGGGTACCGGAGGCCGAGGGGGGCTGGCCTGGGAGGGGGCGGGGAGAACGGCCACGTCAGTCCCGGCCCCGCCCGCCTCGTTTCCCCTAGTCCTTCGTTCCCATCCTCTGCTCTGGGCTTTGGCTCTCACCGTTCGTCATGACGGCTGGGCCCAGGCCTGGCTAGGGGGTCCGAAGTCAGCGGTGGTAGACGCGAAGGCCGGAAAACCCAGCTCCGGCTTGACACTTCCCGATTCGGGCCGTGGCGACGGGCGGGAGCCGTGGTACGCAAGCGCAAGGACAGGGAGGAGAGGGCCGAACGCAATCAGGAGTGGCTAGCAGATTGCCGAGCTAGAGAACTTGGGAGTCGGGGGTGCTTGCGTGTTGACGTCTAGGTAAGGAGAGACCCATCCGGGAGGCTTCCGGCGGGGCCATGGTAACCGTTCTCTGGGCGCGGCTGCTGCGTTACGGCTGACCTAGGGGCGTGGCCAGACCTTTTCGCTTCGGTGTGTTTGAAAAGATAGAGACTTGAAGCTTTGCCCTTTATTTTGCGCTGTGGCCGCTGCTTTGTGTACGTGTCTGTAAGCAGCAGCTCACCTGCCACGGACAGGTCTCCGTGCGGGCTTCCATTTTAGAGAACGTTGGCACCAGGCGTCAAGAAGCAGCCCCTGAAGGACTCCAGGACTGCCCTTGCTGAGCGCCTTTTTTTTTTCCATAAACTAGAATCTCCCCCCCCCCTCCAGTTTTTTGAACAATAATTGACATACATCACTTCTTTCTTACCCCTTATTGGGAATCTGGATAGTTAAGCCGCGTCTGAACTTTCGAAATGAAATAAGGCACATAAAAGAACAAGTCGTATATTTCAGATCCGAAAGCACCACGGTGTCGGGAAAACATTCAGATAATTGCCTGGTTTGTTTGTGTGGACTTTTCTTTAAATCTTCGGGAGAGTCTCGATTATCTACTGTATTTAGTTAATACTGGGGTCATTCGGCCACCTGAACCACGTATCGGAGATATCCGGACCGCGCTTCTGAAAACACTTTCACTAGCTGACGAAAGATACTGTCACTTTAAAGGTGGGGGTGGAGTGGAGGAGACAAAAATACAGGTTCCATTTTGTAAATTGAAATCCTTAACTGCACACAGCTTCATCTGCCTTATCAGAGTCCGGGCGAAGTGCGACTCTGAGTCCTTAGAGGCTGAAACTGTGAAGGTACCTACCAGTCTGCAGTGGTTGTCAAGGTACTGAAGGGACTCTGCTCCTCTTGCTGCAATGCCATCTGCTGGCTGTGGCCTATTTTGTTCTGCAGAAGAAAAGCTACCAAAATACCCAGCCTTTTTTTAGGAGCTGGAGTGGAGTGGCAAGCCAAAAAAGTCTGCGGCAGCACAAACTCTTTGTGAAAATACACGTAAGTGCAGAAACAAAAAGCAAATGGAAGATACATGAGACAAAACCTAAGACAAGGCCAGATATATGCGTGCACAGAGGCACACAGACACATCTCCCTGTCCCAGAGATGCTCAGGGTCATTCAAAAACAAATCAAAACAAAACCCTCTAATTGTCTTAGCCCTTAAACCTTTCATCAACCGTTAACTAAAACAGCATCAGCTCTGGTATCATCACTAGTGACTGCGCCAGCATCAAGGCTGGATAAAGGCCCGAACCATTCTAACCAGGTCCTGAACAAATTCATGTTCACTAATTTATACTGACTCATGAAGCTCATCTTCATCTGAAAAACTTCTCTTTCTCAGATATTATGGAACTGTGCTATCCTCACTGCACCTTACCTCGGTTCTCCTTACCTACATTCTCTTTACCTAGGCTCTTCTTCGACCTAAATATAGATGTTCCTAAGATACCCACACCGTGTTTTTTTTATTGTTAACTCTCCGTTGGTGACCTCTTCTGTTCCATGGTTTCAACTATGCAGAGTTCTTAGTTGATGTCCTTCCCAAGCTCGAGTCCTATATTTCTGAGAGGTGGTCTTCTGACAGCTGAAATGTTTAAAGCCAAACTCATTCCCCTCTGACTTCCCAGTTTCTATGATTAATATTCCTTTTTCTTTATCGCTAAATTTATAATTTGTAAATTATCTTTCAATTAATTCTTTTTTCCATGATCTCATTTAGGATTGCCCCCTTTTACTCTTACAGCCATCACCTTAGGGATTCTACCATTTTGATCTTCTTTCAGCATCAAGTATGTCCTCACAACACTGAACACATATTTTAATAACATTTTGACATTTTCAAAGCAAACATACCTTGTCATATGGTCTTATTTAATCCCCACAAACTACCTTATTTCTCCTGTTTTAGAGGTAAACTGAGGCTTAATTTTAAGGACTGCCTCATATCACACTCAAAACAATAATTCTAGTGTTCCAAACTCAGGACTAAAAAATTTTGCTCCAAATCACAACTGCTGTGTTCCGTACCGCACCCACTGCCTTCTGAGTATTTGTGTAATTCCTTACCCTGTTATGCAAGGCCTTCTAGCAGCACTTTCCACTGTTGCCCAATGTGGACTGTAAACTTCAGCTGTGAAAAGATTATTCCATGTTCTTCAAATGTACTCCTTGCCTTCACATTTTTGCTCATGCCTTCGACTCTTTTGGCAATAACTTATCTCCTCATTTTGTGCTAGATGAAAACCACCCCAACTGTTGTCACTTTCTGAAAGATTAAGTCTTTCCTTCTCTGTTACTTTTAGAGTTTAAGAATAATAATCAAAGTTGAAGAGCTGAGAAGAGTGATTAGTTAACTAATTATGATTTCAAAGGATAGTGTAGACCACAGTATCTTACTGATGAAGAAGTTAATTTTTTACTCTGCTCAGAATTTGCCCTTTTCTATTTTCTTTTCCATGTGTCTTTCTTCCATTTCCTACTCTTTCTCACTCATATTTATTTCTTTTTTCTCCCCCCACCATATTTTTTTCTTTTCCAAGTTTTGTAAAGCATTTTTCCTTTTTATTGAATAAAGTGACTCTCGCTACACTTTTATTTCAAAATGAGTTATGCCAAGAATTTCATATTTTTAAAAGTTATATCTTGTTTCCTCTCTTTAATACTGGGTTATAATGATTGCTCCTTTTTAGGGTTGTTGAAAGAGTAAATGAATTACTATGTACAACAATACCTGGCATGATGAGTTCTCTGTAAATGTCAGCTAAGACTGTGGGTGTTGCTGTACAGCTGTTTAAAAAATATTCACTAGCGTCTACTGTGTGCTGGGCACTTTGCTAGATTTTGCAGGAATAGTGGCAAAAATGAGTCCCTACTGTCAGGGAACAAACTATAATGGGGAAGAGATAAATTAGTACATTTTAATAGAGAACAGCCATTGTGTATGTAAAGACATTGTCTTCCATCTTCACAACTTTTACAGAATTTTTTTTAAATGAGAAATCTGAGACTCAAAGAAGGTACATGGGTGAGATCACATAGCTAGTTAGGATCGAAGCTCAGGTTGGCCTGACTTCAAAGCTCCCTTCCCCTTGTATGACACTGCCTCAGATTAGGATGTTTTCCCCTGATACTTATCTTGGATGGGTCTGATGCAAGCATTAGTGTTTCCATCACCCTGGGAAGACCCTAGTCTCACACCAGCCCAAAGCCTGGGTCACTGCAGGGAATAAATGGAGAGCCACTGACTGGGAACTCAATTCAGACAGTCCTTCCTCAGTTCATTTCAGCCTCCACTGGAGGACAGGCAGTTGTGCCAAATACCGTCAGTCAAGAACAGTGGCCTGTTTGTTAGGGTTGTTGTGATCACTGTGGAGAACACTAATCAGTCATGGGGACCGTGACTATGGCATTCTGGTTTAACCAAAGAGTAAGTTCAGTCCCAAAGGCACAGCTTGCAGCAATAGCTTCATCTGAATTACAACATATTTGAAAAGGGATGTCAAACAGGCATTAATTTATGCTACAAATATTTGTTTCAGGACTTCTAAGTATAAGGAATGTGCTAGCCTTAGGGAGCTCAAAGATAAATGAGAAACAGACTCTGTCTTTAATAAGTATAAGATTTAGTAGACAAGATAAGCTGTGTGTTTAAATAAACAAAACACATAGAGAGTTAAAGTGTTGAAGGAAAATGAAAGCTTGGTGCTGTGGGATGTAAAGGAGAAAGTGCTTTCAGCTGGAGAGTTCAGGGAAGGCTTTGTGGAGGAGCAAACATTTTAGGTGGGCCTGAGAGGCACGTAGCATTTCAATAGAAAAGAAAGGTATTCTTGTGGGAAAGAGTAGTGATCAAAGGCATGGAGATGAGAAAGTACAAGATAAGTTTATATAAGATAAGCACACTCTTCCCTTCCCCCTTCACCAACTAGCCCCATTCATCTCTCAGGTCTCTGCTCAAACCTCACTTGCTCAAGAGAGGCATCTCTGACCTTCTTGGGTCACTTTCCACCAACATAAGCTACCAGAGCTTGCAGTAGCTATTTAATTCATGTCCCCAGATACCTTGTAAGGTTCATGAGCCCAGAACTGTTTTTGCATTGTTTGTCATTTTATCCACAGTCCCATAGTATGTGCTGAACATTTTACAGGTGTTTGATAAATATTTGTTGCATGAATAATTTAACGTGGAACTGGAATGTAGAGTTCATAAAGGAGAACAGAAGATAATACTGAAAGGTAGGTTCTTGAAAAACAGTTGAGACATATGGAATGTTTGCTACATGCCAGGTACTACCCAAAGCTCCTTATAGGTATTAATACATTCAAGCCTCAAAAGAACCTTAAAAGGCTTGAAACTATTACTCCCATCTCACAGATGAGGAAATGGATGTACTGAGAGGTCAAGTATGCTGTGTCAAAGTGACATAGCTGGTAAGCAGTACGGCTGGGATTTCAAACCCAACTCATCTGACGTCAGAGTCTGCATATTTAACCAAAGAATAAGGGCATTATTTGGTAAACAAGCAGATGGTTGAGACTGCATAAGATTCTTGTGGAAGTTCTGAAAGCCACTTTTAAATGCTACAGTGAGCAGCATTGCAGAGGTCTGTACCCTGGGGTAGAGGGATGGTGGTGGGGGTGGGTGGTGGGTGGAAGGTGGGGGCAGAGTGAGGGTGGGACTGCACAACTTCTGCCTGGATTTGGGGGCTGGTTGGTAATACCCGGCCTGCCCTCTCCCATCCCATCGCTAACACATGCCTCAAGCCCCCACCCAGCCTCCTGCCTTCTTCATTTCTGATTGTCCCATTCCTGCTGATCTTTCCAAATTACTCTCCACAACTCAGCTCTACTCTCTTCCATCAGACACCCCTATCTGCCTCTCTGCTGACTCCATTCTCATGCGAACAAATCTCTGTTGTTAACAACCTTTTCTTTAAAAGCTCGTTCCACTTTTTTTTTGCTATAATGAAAACCTGGCTTTCCTAGCAGTTAGCAAAGTGTCTGGCCCAAATTCACAGCCTGTTCATTCATTCATCATTTATTCAAAGTCCACTTTCCTTGCTCCTATTTCCCTCTAAGGCTGATTTCCTGTTTTTCTACCCTTCACTTATAACTATACACTCCTTCCTTAATCTCTTTTAATCTGGCTCCCTTCTTCACTATTGCCCTCAAACTATTTTCTCTAGATTATTCTGCCAACTCCTAATTGTCAAATCCGAGGCTTTTTCTTAAATCTTTTAATATCTGGGGTACTGAGCACTCCTGACACTTGCTTCTTTTAAAATTTTTTTCCCTTTAGCTTCCAAAATAAGTTCTCCTCCTCCTCTTTCTTATCTTTTCCTAATGCAAAAAAGTGATTTAAGAAATTTAAGAAAAGGCCTTGGATTTTAACACTTTATGAATTAGTCTCCTTTCAGAGAACTGCAAAATGGGTTTTTTCTTCTTTCAGAGAACTGCAAAAAGGCAGAAAGCTTTTATAGGATAAAGAATAAAGAATAAGGAAGAGAAAAACAGAAAATATCCGATCAGCTGGAGCCATATAGTCAGCCTTCCCGGGAGTGAGAGGGGCCAGAGTTGGCCTGGAGCCCAGGAATCGGCTGACTGAATATACCGTATGTCTGGTCAGATGAAGCATTTACAAAGATTGAAATGTTAAGTTTGGGTTTGCTGACCTGGTACCCTGGCCAGCAGCTCCATTTTGGGATTAGAAATTTGTTTCACTACTACCCCTTGGACCATTCCTTCTGTCTTCACTATGTCTTGATGGCCGTTTCTAAGGATCTGCCCTTCTCCTCCCTTTTGTCTTGCCTTTGTCCCTGCACAATCTAGACTATCACCTTTGTGTTGATGTTTCCCATACCATTTTCTCTAGTGCTAATTTCTCTGTGGATTTCAGGCCTGTGTGTCCATCTGTCTATAGGACATCTCTAGACTCTCAAACTCAGACTGAACTTATTTTCCTCCCTCCCCAATTGCTTCTCCCTTTTACTTTTCAATTTATATTAATAGCATTCCATCCATCTGGATGTAACCCTCTCACTCCTTGGATCCCAGATTAATTCAGACACAAAGTCCTGTAAATTCTACCTTCTGTAAAGTTCCTTCTTTTTAATTCAGCTTCTGATCATCTCTCATCCTAGATGGTCTCCCTGCTAAAGTGATCCTTTTTAAAAAGATAGGGTCATGCAACTCTTCTGCTTAAAGACCTCCCAGGAAATCTGCAGTTTGAAGTTCAGTTTCTGAAGAGAATATTCAAGGCCTTTCACGCTGGGACTCCTGCTTCATTCCAGCCTCATTTCCCGCATTCCCACCCCACAAACGTGGCTCTGGCAATCCACCCGGAACATCTTAAAGGAGCACAGCAAGATTTTTCATTCTCTGTGCTTTATTTCTCCCCTGCTCATAACACTGCAGTTTTTTGCCCTTTGTATTTTAGATCTCAGGTTCAAAAGGTTGAACTATCCACACTCCACAGTTCATGACATACTAATGTAATTGACCCTTCCAAAGTCAGACACTTGTTATTTATCTGTGTATTTCCTTTATCTCTGTCCCCATTCCTCCTACCCCACAACCTTTCCAATGTATTTAATGTCTATGCTTTTTTTAATATGTTCCTGTGAAATATGTATCTTTTGTGTGTGTCTATGTTTAATTTACATAAATGGTATTGGGTTTCTTATTTTTTAAGTTTAGCACTGTGTTTCTAAGCTCGGCCCATGTTGCTTCTGATTGCTCCATCCCTCTACCCCAGGGTACAGACCTCTGCAATGCTGCTCACTGTAGCATTTTAAAGTGGCTTTCAGAACTTCCACAAGAATCTTATGCAGTCTCATTGGTGCACATCCAGCACATTTTACCTATCCTCTCCCTGACAGTGGCCGCTGTGAATATTTTATACTTGATTCCCTGATCAAGGCCAGTCATTACTTAATAGCACAGGTCTCAACCCTATCAAACTCAACAATGTTCTTTAAATAGCAAATCTATTATAATGTTCCTTTATTATTTGGAAGTGAAATTCACAGATGACATAACCTACTGTGTAGGCAGCCTCTCACATAGCCCCCTGTGATGTCTGCCTCCTGATATTCTCATCCTTGTGTACTCCCCTCTCCTTGCATGTGGGTTGCACTTATTAACCTCTAGTGAATAGAATAGATGTGATAGGATGTCACTTCTAAGATTAGGTTACAAAAGAATCATATGGCTTCTATCTGGGTGTTCTTGTTCTCTCGCTTATCCTCACTGAGAGAAGCCAGCTGCCATATTATAAGCTGCCCTGTGTAGAGAACCATGTGGCATGGAACTTAGGAGGCCTTTGGCAATAGCCAGTGAAGAACTGGGGCCCTTAGACTAATAACCTAAAGGAACTGAATCCTGTGAATTCTATGGCTCCTTCCTCATCAATACTTCAGATGAGACTTCAACCCCAGCCAACACCCAGCTACAGCATAAGAGACCTCGAACCAGAGGCACTCAGCTGAACTACACCCAGATTCCTGACCCATAGAAATTGTATGATAAATGTTTATTGTTTTAAGCCACTAAGTTTTTGTGATAATCTGTTACACAGCAATACACAAATTACACCTAACTACCCACATAATTAAAAAACAATATATAATGACCTATCTGTAATATAAAGGTAAAGACAATAAACTAATATGTGTTTCAATATGTAAGCATTCAGGCATGACTACACAGGAGAGTATAATGATTTGAGATTCTTGCACTTATATGTAGAATCACCAGGCATGCAGGAGGTACAAATGCAGATGGATTCCAGTGAGTATTGGCTACTCAGATTATTAGAAAGTGATGGGGCCTTTAGTGATATTATTTCTTGAAATGGTTCACAGCTCTTGGTAAGTTCCAAACAAAACAAAGTACAATATCCCTTCAATTACAGGATAATTGCTGTTTTGGGGAAAATCCCAGTTCTTTCATTCCTGTGTGCCTTTTTCCTTTCACACAGAACACTTCGCTTCTGACACTTGTCACCAGATCTGTGGGTTTTCTTTTTCCCATACCAAGCAATTCTATACCACCAGTTGATTGTGGTATAATTTGACTCAATTCTGACACTATCTACCTGGTGATAGTGACAGATCCCACAGGTTAAGGGTTCAGTCCCACAAGACTGTTCTCCACTTTAGATGCCAATCACAAGCAGTAGGTCCCAAGGTTACCCACAACTTTTGTCCAACTTGGCTACAAATAGGAGGTTTCCATCACCTCTTGCCCTTTGGATTTGATTATTTTCTAGAACAGTTCACAGAATTCAGGGAAACATTTATAGTTTAGTTTACTAGTCTATTAAAGGGTATGATAAAGAATTCAGATGTACAGTCAGATGAAGAGTTACATAGGGAAAGGTCTGGGAGGGCTCCAAGCAAAGAGCTTCTGTTTCCATGGAGTTGAGGGGTGTCATCCTCCCAGTATGTGGATATGTGGATGTGTTCCCCAACCTGGAAGCTCTTCAGACCCCCACTATTGGGATTTTTATGCCTCATGCAGGCATAATCAATTACTAACTTCTTTCCAGCCCCTCACCCTCCTCTGGAGAATGGGAGGGGTAGGATTGAAAATTCTAACTTATCGTGGCTTGGTCTTTCTGGTGACCAGCAGCCATCCAGGAGCCCACGCAGTCACCTCATTAGAAAAAAGATGCTGCTACTGCTCTTATCATTCAGGAATTTATAATGGTTTTAGGAGCTCTGTGCCAGGAACCAGGAGCAGAGACCAAGACATGTATTTTCTATGATCTCACAGCAGCATTCCTAGAAAAATTCCATGTCCCTTAAAGGCACAGGAAAATGCTAATGCTTTGTGTTTATATGCTAACAAAGTTAGGTTCTAGATTCAGGTAATTATAAACAGACTTTTCATTCACAGGAATGTTTAGTAGGGCATTCAGAAAGTGTATTGTGGGACAATTTTTCCTTGTGTGGCACCATCTCCCATTGATGCCAGGGTTCTTGTTCACGAAGCCGAAGAATGAGCTTAGCAAACAGGCAAGGTAGGAGAGCAAGAACAGGCTTTTATTTAGAAATAAAGTGATAGGACAGAGCTCCTGGCTCACGCCAGGAGGGGACAAGAGAGTCTGGTGTGCTGCGTTGTCTAGGGGTTTTATAGGCAGATGAGGATTTTTTGAGAACATGAAAAAAAGGTTTAGGTGTGCAGACCTGCTAAGTGGTGTCTGAACACCCAGAATTAACTTAACACAAGGAATTCCTTGCCCCATCTGTCTCTCTGGGATACTGGCGTCTTGGTCTAGGGGCATATCAAAAGGCGGCCTGCCCAGCCCCCAAGGTGGGCTGAGGTATTGTTTGTTTGCTAAAGAATAAGTTAAGAATCCTGCTTCCCAAACTTCCTGGGTGTTAAAATGCAATCTTATCTTTAAGGTGAATTGTCCCTGCCTTTTTCTATGTTGTTTACAGCTGGGTCTGCATGCTAAATTAGTTGCCTGGTTTGCAAAACCACCCCATCAGATCTGAAAGAGGAAATACAGCACGTAGGCCTGGGCCTTTTAGCATGCTAAAGTGAATCTTACAAATAATTAGCATAATAACAACATGTGCTACTCTTCTTTATCTGGGGAACACCAACTGATCTTACTGAAGAATGACTCTAGAGCTTAATGTTTAACACAGAGTTTTGGAAGGGCGTTTCCTTGCATGTAGTTACATTGCTCTGACTGCAAATATTCTGCCTTGCTTTTTCCAGAGGCCCTCCCCCTACTCTGACTACACCCACAGTCCCTGTCTCACCATTACAGAACATCTTATATACCTGGCTTTAGTCTTCTAATGTCTGGTTTTCTCACTCATTGTTCTTACTAAAAATTTAAATTGTGTTCCCACAAAAATTTAAATCCGTATTCTAAGGGGTGGTATCGGCCCCCTACGAACTAGTATCTTAGTTCAATAAGAACAATTATCCCCAACAGCCAATACAGTGCTTGGCAATAAACAATAGTTTAACTGTAAGTTGTTGGAATCGCTTAAATACACGCTTTGGGCAGCCAAGGACAGCAGGGTAGGCCCCTCGGTGATCCACAGCTTGGCAGTCCTGATTCAGGAATCGGTGATTCCAGCTGTAGAAGCAAATTTAGGGTGACAACGAGATACACACCGCCTAGCCCATGACTTCCTTTGCTCTACAAATGTTTAATTTTTCCCTTCGGGATTCCAGACGCTAGAGCTGCTCCCTCCCACCTCAGCACGGCCCAGGTCCACCGCCAGACTGGGAGCACAAACTCCTCCCCCGCAGACGGGCCCCGACTACGCTCCGCCCCGATCCTGCGCGTCACCGGAAGTGAGACAGCGGAAATAGTAAAACCCGCTGAGAGCGAGGCGGCGGGGCGCTGTCTCCTGTGTGATGCGATGGCGGACGAGGAGGAAGACCCAACAGTAAGTGACCTTCTCTATGCCAGCCCACTGTCTGCTTCACTCTCTCGGGTGTTGTAGCGGAGGCCGAGTTCAGAATCTGATCTGTTTTCCTTAGTGAATTCAGTCAGGAAAGTTCGGGGACTTAACGCGGTGCTAGCCTTTCCCTTCGGAGTCATCTTTTTAGTACGTGGGGCAGGACGTGAAGGAAGAGTAGGAAGGTGGCCCCTTGCCTTTTGCTTTTGGTCCATCTTTGCCAGACACCTTTTGAAACACCTAGAGCTTCATCGGAGGACAAGGCTAATATTTGTTAGCGCTCATGTGAACCAACAGTTCAACTCCTAACAAAAGTTTACTTACTGTAAAGTAGTGGAAAAATAATGGACCGAAAGTCAGGGAACCTGGATTTCAAAATGTCTATTATCTGTGAACAAGTTACTTAACTGTGAATCTCGGTTTGCATGTCATAAAGTGGGGTAAAGACTTACTTGAGGAAAGTTCCTAGCACCATATATGTAGTGCTTAGTAAATGCTAGTTTTATTTAATTTGATCCAGTACCTACGCTTTTTATAGCAAAACTGTTTAGTAATAGGGCAGTTCAGTTGGTTAAAAACAAAAACAAAAAACGTATGGTCTTTGGAATTCCAGCAGAGGCAGTGGATAATTTGTTAGGGACATTGCAGAAGCCATTCCTGCATGAATCGGAAGGTGGACTGGATATTCTTCAAGGCGTCTAAAATTCTAAGGTTTTGTGATTCTTTTTGCTGCTTGCTTTAGGCTTTCTGGCATGGTATCAGGGTTGAAAATGGAAAGAAATAATGTTAATTATTAAAAAATCAAATGCAGTGCTTGACATTCCTGTATATACGTTTTAATTTGTAGTTTGAGGAGGAAAATGAAGAAATTGGAGGAGGTGCAGAAGGTGGACAGGGTAAAAGAAAGAGACTTTTTTCTAAAGAATGTGAGTAGTATTTGACAATGATTTTATTATAGATGATAAAAACTTCGGTCCTGTGTATTCAAAGTAGATTTATCCTGAATGTGTTTGCCTGTAGAGACAATATTTTCACTGTTGCCTATAAAATTGTTTAACTTGTGAATCACAGATAATAATGATACTAACCTCAGTTTACATACTTATATGTGTATAATATTTACACTTACACATGTGTATGTATACATACACATTTTTTTAAAAGTGAGGAGCTAGTGATTTGTGTTTCAATTTAGGGCCTAAGACATACCTCCATTACTTTTCTTGTCCTTACCTTTGCAGCAGTAGGAGCAGGGGCTCCTTTGACCAAAGGCTCCATAATCCAAAGGTTATGATGGATCCTGGAACAGGTATTTAAGTTGGGGCTTTAGACTAAGGCATTGGGCAAGGCAGGAACGTGGTGAACAGTGTAAGGCATTACAATGCAACAGCATAGAGAACATAATGTCTTGGTCCTCTGCTCTGTTTCTCAGATTGGTCTGACCCTTTTGACAGCAGCAAGAGGGAGAGCTGCTGCTACTGATCATGGTCCAGGCAACCTCTGAAAGGCACATGGGAATGTGCTTTCCATTGCCCAGTCCTGGGTCTTTTACATATCTGTGTGGCTTAGTATTGACATATGAGGCAACACATGAATACACTTGGTTTATTTATCCTGGGTCCCAAGATGTCAGCAGTTCCCAAATGCTCTTGAAACTGCAGATTCAATCTTTTTTTTTTAAACACTCAAATCCTCTATTTTTCAGTTCCTTATCTAAAGCTGACCTCTCTTTAATCAATCTCTGATGCTATGTACTCCATTTATATGCAGTTTTACTTCTTATGTCAGTGTAAGAAGAGGATTCCTACACCAGAACATCCCAGAGTGATGCTTGCAGTTCTTAACAGAAATCTTTGTTCTTCTTGGATTGCTTTATTTTTATGATGACAAGAATTTGGAATCTTCAGAGCCTTCTTGTCTTACCTGAATCTTGATATATCTTACTGACTAAGGTCTGTTCTCTTATCTTTTTTTTTAATTAAGGTATCATTGATATACACTCTTATGAAGGTTCCACAAGAAAAACAATGTGGTTATTACATTCACCCATATTATCAAGTTCCCCCCCATACCCCATTGCAGTCACTGTCCATCAGTGTAGTAAGATGCCACAGAGTCCCTATTTGTTTTCTCTGAGCTACACTGTCTTCCCCGTGACCCCACACACACCATGTGCACTAATCATGATACCCCACAGTCCCCTTCTCCTTCTCTTCCTACCCACCCTCCCCCAACCCTCCCCTTTGGTAACCACTCGTCCTTTCTTGGAGTCTGTGAATCTGCTGCTATTTTGTTCCTTTAGTTTTGCTTTGTTGTTGTACTCCACAGATGAGGGAAATCGTTTGGTATTTTTCTTTCTCTGCCTGACTTATTTCACTGAGCATAATACCCTCTAGCTCCATCCACGTTGTTGCAAATGGTAGGATTTGTTTCTTTCTTATGGCTGAATAGTATTCCATTGGGTATATGTACCACCTCTTTATCCATTCATCTACTGATTGACACTTAGGGTGTTTCCATATCTTGGCTATTGTAAATAGTGCTGCGATAAACATAGGGGTGCATATGTCTTTTTGAATCTGAGAAGTTGTTTTCTTTGGGTAAATTCCTAGAAGTGGAGTTCCTGGGTCAAATGGTATTTGTATTTTTAGTTTTTTGAGTAACCTCCATATTGCTTTCCACAATGGTTGAACTAGTTTACATTCCCACCAGCAGTGTAGGAGGGTTCCCCTTTCTCCGCATCCTCGCCAGCATTTGTTGTTCCTAGTCTTTTTGATATTGGCTATCCTAACTGGTGTGAGGTGATAGCTCGTTGTGGTTTTAATTTGCAATCCCAATCTGTTGTCCAATCTTTAAATAAAAATTTTTTTTTAACACTTTTGTTAATATAACACCAGTTTCATAGCATTCACTGATATTTATATGTTTACAGACCCTTTAACCATATACAGTTTACATACTTTCTATCTATTGTAAATTTTTCTTTTCCAGTGAAATATGTTTCCATATTGATAAATTCTACCCATCAGAATGTTAATGACACAATATCTTCCTCAAAATATCTAAGTAAAAATAGTAAATTTACAGTGGAGAATCCTGGCAGACATCACTTTAGCCAAATGGTCAAAGTTAACATCCCCACTAATATATATTGACATCAGGTACCCCAGATAGGATGCATTAAGAGGGTACATCACCTTTGTGGTACCCTTTCTAGTAATACATAATCACAATTTAATCATGTGAAAACATCAGACAAACAAATTGAGAGAAATTGTACACGATAACTGACCAGTATTCAGAAGTGTCAAGTGAAAGAAGAGGAAAGCTGAGGAACTGTCAGAGATCAGAGGAAACTCAGGAGGCATGACAACTTAATAGTGTGGGATCCTGGAATACAGAAGGGACATTAGTGGAAAAACTGGTACAACCTGAATAAGTTCTGTACTTGTACCAGTGTTAATTTCCTAGTTTTGATAAATGTCTATGGTTATGTACAATGTTAAGATAAGGGGAAGCTGGATATAGGCTATTTGGGAATTCTTCTACATTTTTGCAACTCTTCTGTAAGTCTTAAATTATCTCCAAAAAAAGGGCAAAGTTTCAGAATCCCCCAAAAAAGAGAGAGAAAATACTGGTTCCTGTGTTTGTTTTCTCCCTCCTGTATCTCGACCTAAGACTCTTGCTAATATAAACCTTAGGTATATCTCTTTATCCGAGGCTGGCTTTCAAATTACCCCTTTCATTTCCTCCCTAAACCTGGTATTCTTCTCTTTTCAATTCTGTCAGCCTTTGCTTCTCCTAATTAGGAATTTTCCTTAATGCACTCATTCCTTCCTTTAGAAGTGTTCTAGAAGTTCCTTTTTCTTTTAAATGTAAAACTTACAATGAATTGTACTAGTGTTAAGTGAACAGTTTGGTGAATTTTACACATATGTATTTGTAACCACCACTCAAATCAAGAAAAAATATTTCCAATATATGACAGAGTTTCTTTAACATATACCCTTTTGAGAATCTGATGAATTGATTCTTCTTTCCAGAAAAATGCACACACACAAATAATGTATAAAATTTTTGTGTATAATTTCTGAAGAGGGTTCAAGGACTTCTCAAAGTTTGTCAATAGACTAACTGGGAGTTTAGACTAGGATAAGAATCCATCTGGATCCCATCTGCCCCATGTTACCAAGAAGTGTAGTACTGTTGTGTTGTAGAACTATACACCCTGGAGCCAAATCATCTGGGTTCAAATTCAGGTTCATTTCTCTATCACTTTGACCATGGGTAAACTACTTAGTTCCTCAATTTTGTCATCTATATAGAATGGAGATAATAATGGTATCTACATCAAAAGATTGTTGTGAGCATTAAATGAGATATATGTGAAGGACTTAAACCCGTGCCTGACATACAAGAAGAGCTGTAAGTTTTAGCTAGTAGCAGGTATTTTCATTACTCTATTAGACTTTTCATTTCTTTTCTATCGTTCCCTCAGATGAAACCTGAAAGAGCTATGCTGGCATTTTCCCCCATCTAGGGCATGAAATGTCAAGATTCCATATAGTAAGCCCTTCACTTTTCCTTTTGTTTACTCTGTTCTTCCTTCAAGAAGGTAATTGGAGCACTTGTGCTTGTGTCCTTTTCCCTATGGTAGGTAGCATCAGGAAGGATTTTGCCTTCTCTTTAACAATTACTCACTTCCACACACACAGAAAAAAAAAACACTCCCAGTAAAGGCTGAGCCATTGTTACTCATCCTGACCCTGCCATGGTGTTTCCTACATAAAGATATTCTGGAGTTGTTGGTGAGTAGATAGTAGAGGTTAGGAAAAGAATATTGATGTCTGGCTTCAGTAGCTGGAGGGAAGGAGAGTTCCTACCTAGGGAAGGCTAGGTAGGAACAGTTGGTTATGAGATTGCTTAAAACTTTTTACACCAAAATTCATACTTAGACATGGCAAATACAATAAAAATATATTTTTATACCAATACTTTCTATAACTTGGTTCAATTCTAATTTGAAAAAAGTATGAATCAAATTGTGAAATTGACCAAGCAAACAAATTGTTCAAGTAAACAAAAATGATTGTTCCTTTACAGTGCGATGTATGATGTATGGGTTTGGGGATGACCAGAATCCTTATACTGAGTCGGTGGATATTCTTGAAGACCTTGTCATAGAGTTCATCACTGAAATGGTAAGATTTGTTTTGTAACTGGTTTTAGTTGATTAAGGAATTAACTAAGAACGGACTAGAACTATGGCCTTTTAACATAGGCTATCCATTTGAGTGCCTGTTTTATGGAAGTTACTGGTTCCCATTTATCATTAAGGATGGAGATACATATACACACATACACATACACAATATGTAGATATATATTCTACTCCTTCCTCCTGAAAATTATTTATAAGGACATAATGACAAGATCCTTGAAAAGAATTAAAAATATTACCCTATCATCCAACATTAAGTCCTCCCCCTCTTCCCACCCCCTGGTATTTATTTAAAAGTGTCCAGCATTTTACATAGTGGTGATCATGGTAAGTATTCTTTGTACTCAAGAGTTTTACAATACATATTTCCTATGTTCTAACCACAATTATTTTAGTAGCTACATAAAATTATTTCAAATTGCTTTCTAATATACATAACCTTTTATTATATAAGTTATTTACAGGTTATTTTTAGCTGAATAGATAATTTTGCATGACCACATTCATGAAATTTCCCTTTTCCTTTGGTTATATTCACAGGGATGGGAATACTCAGTTTGGTTGTACTTAGTTCATATGAATTTTTACCCTGTGTTTTGCATTTCCTAGTACAGTATAATAGAAGTAAAGTTACTGGGTCAGAGAGTAGGCATAAAAAAAATTTTCTGTTTATAAAAGTAATTAATATTGATTAAATTTAAAAAGTATAAAAAGTGCAGGGAAGAAAAAATCTTTAATCCTTCCACCTAGACACAGCTAATGCTTAGATTTTGGTGCATATTTGTCTTTTTGCATGTGTTTTTAAACTTTATAAAATGGAAATCACATAGTATATACAGTCATGGAACCTGCTTTTTCATTTAAGGAAGTCTAGCACATTTTCCCTATTTCATTGCATAATACTCTATATTTTCAATAGCTTCGTAATTTTAATTGACTGGACATGCTCAAATTTGTTTATTAAATATTTAGTTTCCCTTTTCTTAATCATTGAAGTAATGCTATGATGTACCTTTATTTTTGCACAGAGTGGATAAATAATGACAGGGGATGAGATTATTTGATTATTAGAAAACCTACTGCTGTCAGCTCCTGAGATGGAGACAAAGCTTAAACAGAGTGGGTGATCAGAAAGAAGTTATAAAATCATTTTACACAAATGAAGGCAAAACCCACATACATCAAAAAACAAAACAAAACAAAATCAATAAATTTGATAGTTTTAATGTCCTTAATATTAGAAAAGTCTATAAAGCATTAAGAGAAACATTGCTAATGACACAGTAGAAAGTGGACAAAGGACATGAATAGAAAGTCAGTTTACAAATGAATAGCTATAGTAATTAGAAGAGAAAGTCTTCATAATCACCAGTATTAAATAAATGCAAATTAAAAGAGTAAAGTATTAGATTAAAAAATGAATTGAACTTAATATGTTTCTTTGTAATAGACTCACAAAGCAATGTCAATTGGAAGACAAGGTCGGGTACAAGTTGAAGATATTGTCTTCTTGATTCGAAAGGACCCAAGGAAGTTTGCTAGGGTGAAAGACTTGCTTACTATGAATGAAGAACTGAAACGAGCTAGAAAAGCATTTGATGAAGCGAATTATGGATCTTGACACCTTTTGTACTTTCTCAGGTTTCGTTTCCTTCTGGAGAAACCATATAAAACAGTATACTTTCCACAGTAAGGCCCTGATGTTCAGCCATGTAAATGAAAGGTGGAGACATACAATTTTCACCTTTATTTTCATGTCTTCGATTTTAGAGTGATATTTGAGCCTTTAATTACCTGCTATTATATTACCATACTTGAATTACTTACTGGGTTTTAATGACCACATGTAAGTTGAAGTACCTTGCAAACCATGTAGTTCCTTCTTTTCACTGTCTAAATGATGGAGTATTATTTATCTATTAGATGCATTTGTGTCATTGTAGGCTTTATTGTAGGTGTTTAATATGTGAAATCTAAATGGCACCTTTGACTTATGATAGCTGAGACTTGTGTTTCGTGAATTCTAAAACTTTTAGGCTACAGTAGTCCATGAGGTTGTTAAAAGATGGTCAGCTGGTTTGTGTTTTTTTAAAGGAGGATATGATATATGAAAATATAAAAATATAAAATGTAAAAATACAAAAACTTTTGTCAAGTTTTAAGAGAACTCATTTTCTCAGGTCAGATTAAAGCTTCTAAAAATAAATGTTTTGAATAGTAGGAATGGTATTGCTTAAAAAAGCTGATGGCAGAATAAGCATTTGGGGTAGTGTTTTATTAACATATTTGTTAGTAGTTGTTCATTGTGGAAATGTGTATTTGAATAAAACCATATGTGGCTATGGAAACCACTTTTGTAGTTAAGAATATACAGGTTTGTGTGTATGTAGCTTACTAAGGTATTATTTCACTTACCTTAAAATAAGGATTAAAATTGCATTGAAAGGGATCACCGAATATTAGTTCTTGTGAAACTGAATGTTTTGTGTGCTACTTATAAACATTATATATTGGTACTTAGGAAAACTGCTTTCTTAACCTATTGATACAAAGAATTTAAAAAATGAATATTTGGATTTGACTATGTGATTTTTCAGGCTCCCCTCTCCCTGCCATTACTAGTTATGTAATTCTGGCTGCTTAATCACACTAGAAACTTTTTTTCTGTTACTCTTGTAATGCTCCTGAATTGATGATATTCAAGATAGCGAGCTGATCTTTTTGTTATGAAAAAAGTAAAAACTACTTGAAAAGTTAACTCCAATAATCATTAGTAATAGACTCACATCAAGAAGGGGTGTGAAATAATAAAAGATCAACATATCACTAATTTTGCTAATCAGGGTCTGCTTCACCCTAAAGAAGGACCTGGTAGTAACTGGCACTAGGGGAGTTATAGTGAGTGCCTGTATTAGTCAGCTTGAGCCGCCCTAACAAAATTCAGCCTATGTGGCTTACACAACAGAAATGTGTTTTCTAGAGGCTGTAAATCCAAGATTGGTGCCAGCGTGGCCAGCTTCTGGTGAGGATTCTTCCTGGATTACAGATAGATAGATAGCTACCTTCTCACTGCGTCCTCACATGGCTTGAGAGAGAGCTCTGTTGGATCAGGGTTCCAACCTTATAACCTCATTTAATCTTCTCCTCAAGGGCCCTATCTCCAATATAGTCGGATGTAGGGGGAGGGTTTCAACATGATATTTAGGGAACACAGTTCAATCTATAGCAGTGCCATTAGTCTATTTTTCTAATGACCGTGGCATAGTAAGAAGTTTTTTATGGGACTTTGAGTTAAGACTTTAGGTTACAAGGGATAGAACTTAACTCAAAAATAGCATAAGCAAAAAGAGGAATTTATTGTCTTCTCCAAACTGAAACAAGGGAAAGAACGGATGGAGATGACTCCAGGGTTGACTGGATCTAAGAATTTGAGGGGAATCAAGACTGCTCATCTTTACCCTAATTTTGTTTTTACTCTAAGTATGTCAAGGGAACATGGTGGCCAGCAGTCCTAGGGTTCCATTCATATAACCCTTGATCAAGGGAGCTGCTTCACTTCCTAATACAGAAAATTCCAAACAAGGATTTGTGGCTGTCCTGCTTCTGGTCCTTACTCTTTTTTGACTATCACTGTGGCCAGGAAGAAGTTGTACTACGTAGTAGCCTAGATCTCAAGCCCCGACTCTGGAGTGAGAGTAGGAGGGGAGCTGGGACTTCTATCAGCAAGAAAGGATAAGAGAGGCTGGGCAGACAAAAATAACTGATGTGCACTGACTTGATTCATTGTTAACTTCAAATTCTAATAGTAAGGCAGCATATTTCTTGTGCAATATGTAGAGCTGCCAGTATGTAATATGGTAGCCATTAGCCACATGGGCTTTTTGAATTTAGTTAATTAAAGTTAAATAAAATTACAATTCCTCAGTTGCACTAGCTATATTTCAAGTGCTCAATGGCTCCATGGCTAGTGGCTGCTGCACTGAATAGTGCTGATATAGAGTATTTCCGTTATCACAGAAAATTCTTTTGGGTAATGCTGATCTATAGTGCTTGGGTGCTCTCTCCTAAGTTAATTCACTTAAAAAAAATGAAAAATCTCAATTACACACAATAATAGAATAATATGAGCCCCCAGCTTCAACAATTAACTGACCTTTTGCCAATTAAATATCTATTGCCCACCTTTTTTTGTTGGGGGAAAGGGAGTATTATTTTGAAGCAAATCCCAGATATTGTATCATTTCATCTCTAAATACTTCAGTATGTCATTTCTAACAAAAGGTTAAAAAAGGGTAGCCCAAATATTACTGATACCCTAACAAAAATTAACACTAATTCTCAATATGCCATTTAATACCTAAACCCTATTTAAATCTCCTGATTTTTCTCAAATCTCAAACTGTTTTTGAGTTTGTATATTTATTTTCTATTGCTTCTGTAACAGGTTACTGTGAATTTAATGACTTAAAACAACACAGATTCTTCATCTTACCAGTTCTCTAGGTCAGAAATCTGATAATGGGCCTCTGTGGGCTAAAATCCAGGTACTGACCCGGCTATGTCCCTTTCAGGGTGTTACAGGAGAGAAGATATTTCCTTGCCTTTTCCACTTTCTAGAACCCGAAGTCTTTGGTTCATAGTCCCCTTCTATCTTCAAAGCTGCTGTGTCGCATCTCTCTAACCCTTCTTCCCATAGTTGTATCTCCTTCTGACCTCATCTGGGAAAGGTTCTCTGCTTTTAAGGACCCAAGTGATTACAGTGGACCCACTTGGATAACCAGAATAATCTCCCTATTTCAAGGCTCTTCACTTAATCACACCAGCAAAGGCTCTTTTACCACATAAGGTGACATTCACAAATTCTGAGGAGTAGGATTAGCCCCTTCTTCTTGGGAGCTGTTATTCTGCCTCCCACAGTAATAGGGTCTAAGTGAAGTGTCACCTATTGCATTCTGTTGGCATGTGTGAATTTCCTTTAATCTCTAATTGATCCCCTCTCCCACTTTAAGTGAAGCTCTCTAAAAAAATTAGACCTTTTATTTTTTTAGGTAGCATGTTTATTATACGCTCAAGCAAGAGTGTCTAGTATATATCTATGATTCACTGGAAAGGTTGTTTCTGCTGTATTTAAACTGGTTTTCTTAAGTGAAAACTAATATAATTCCAAGTGTAGAAATTTTTCGGTGGGGGCAAGGGTTCACTTGGCCTCTCATCAGTGGAGAGAGGTGTTTGGAGAGTCATTTGGCTGCTTCCCAGAGGCCTAGCGAAATTGCATTACTTGGGTGAAGGTATAGTCCAGAGTTTGATTTGCAACATTGCAGGCTCAGAAACTGCTTTCAACAGCAAATAGAGCACATCCATCTCTCGTGGTGGACTCACCGTGAGATATCAATGTATGAAAAATGCCAGTTTACAGATGTAAGTACAACTTGTATCTGTGATCATCAAATTCTTCCCTTACCTAGGCAGACATATGTGGGAAACTGAAACATAAATTTGATGGGGTGAGTCAGAATGAGGGAATTAGATGAATGCATTGCCTAGAGCATCAGATATAAGGGTTAATGCTGAAACCGGAAAAATGACTTCCCAGGGCCTGCAGGAATGCAGAGGGATGCATGGCCTAAGGAGCTACCTTCAAGATTACCTTGTTACTGACACCGGAAACTTCGCTTGAGTTTTCACCTCCATTGACAATCCCATTCAAGCATTATCTGTTTGTGGCTTTAAGGTCATTTTGCATATTTCTCCTCTAATTTATTTGTTATCATAGAGGTAATTCAAAGAGGGCAGTTTTCCAAGTTGAGGGAAGCCTCACGGTTGCTCCTAAGAGCTGACAATATGGAGCACTGCGTTTGAAGATCAAGAACATTTTAAGAGCTCTGCCTGTATCTCAGAACATTCCCCGTTCTCTGAGGTGCTTATGCTTTCCTTCTTATTACAAACAGAAACTGAGGGGTGGATGATCAGTGAGCAAGGTGTAAAGTGCATTGGTGAAGCCTGCTGCTTTTCCTGGGTCCTGGTAAATGACATGAGCTAGTCACACTGTTACATTATGGGTTAGGATGGAAGAAAACGTTTTGATACGTTGTCTTGCAGGTGGGTTTCAGCACCAGGCAAGTTCACTATGGATTCAATGAGAGACTGAAAAATGACAATGGAACATTCTTGAGGTAAAAGGGTTTATACCCAACTTTATTCCCATGGTGGCAGGTCAAGCATTAGAATCCCATTCACCCAGAGTGAGCAAGCAGGTCTCTGCCTCTGGGCCTCTGTACCCCTCTAGCCACCTCAGTCTCTGTCCTTGGCACTGCCACCACTTCAGTCTCTGTTCTCTTGCAGCCATGTGGCCATGCCACTGTGCTGCCCAGAGCACTGGGCAGAGCTCTCTTATATAGTCAGTGACAACGTATTGCCCACATTGTGTGTAGTGAGCAAGCCGACCAAGGCCGGGTGAGAATCCTGGCCATAGGAACCTTCACTTTATCTACATACATCAAGTATTTACTAAGCACCTGCTGTATTTGAGGCATAGCACAGATACCATTTTGCTGTATGGTATCTGGATAAAAGAAATTCTAAGGAGCAAATTTCTTAGATGCTATCAGTAGATTGATAAATTTGAATTGTACAAAATCTGAATTCATATGTTATTTGTGGCATGTGACTTCAATGTACGTGCTCACTTTATTATACTTAACACTGAAAGCCTGGTAAAGTGCCTTGAAATCCTTGGGTGTATTCTTTTAGGATAGGAAGAACTGTTGCTACAACATGAATCATTTTGTCACTGGTCTTTGCATGTCTAGTTTATAGGTAACTGAAATTTTATTAAGAGAGAGGAAAGAGCTTACGTAGTTACCACACTCTAAAAGAAATGCTAATACTACTTGATTTTCTGAAATAGGATTTTTATAAGTATTTTGGGGGCACATGAACTTACAAAATGATACCTACCTAGACTCATATTGGTGAATCTCAATGCTTTTCTTCCACTATAACAAGTTCTACTAGTCTCCAGCTTATTATAAGAAATGTAAGAACCTTATCCTAAAACATTGATCACTTTTATTTCAATGACTTAATAAAAATGGTGTAAAGATTTTTTCCAAAACAATACTTTGTTTTCAAAATAGCATCCATTTACTTAGTATAAATAAAAGCATATCGCTTTTACATGAAACTAGAATGTATTTTTCTTTATTAGCTTTAACCATTGACATATAATTGAAGTTTTGTTTAGGGGTCTAGATAGGAGCTCTGGTAGATCCAGGTGTTCTACGTACATAATCCTTGAACCTGTTTGAAAAAGAAGCAGCACTGTTGGTATTTTGCTTGTTCTCCCAGAGTCAGAACATTATTGGCTCTGAAGCACACAGCTCTTTGGGGTGTGGGTTCTCATAATGAGAGTGAAGCTTTTAAAACAAGTTTTCTTATCCCGACTGAGCTTCCCTTGAACAGCTTGAGGCAAGATTCCTAGTTTAGGCTTGTACTCAGATTCCTTTCTACTATTTGGGAAAAACCAAAAACTTTATTCCCCTTTTTAGGAATGAGATTTGAGAATCTTATTAAAAGGGGTCCACCTTAGCCTTACAGGTCTTTGAATCACAAGGTGACATGAATCATTCTGTCAAGTAAGAACCTGCATTTTCAAATGATGCCTAATCCAGTTCCTGATCCAGAACAGGCACTAAATAAATATTTGGTGAATGACTGAGACAATACCTCAAGATTTAAGGACAGTCCTTCATCTAAGAAAGCCTTGTCCTTTCTGAACAATTCACTGCTTTGCAGCAACTAGAGTGAAAGACAAGAAGATCTAATCTTCACCAGTGTGGCTGAGTATAAAAGGAAAGGTGATACCTTAAACTAACAGCTATTAAGGTTGCAGTGTAAAACTTGCTGTTACATTAGGAAGCAAATATACAGTCAATGCATTTATCAGGGAACAAGTGATAAGATGTACCAGATGTCTTATATTTCAGTGCCTGTTTCCTTTCCGCCTCCCATCCAAATTTTCTGGAAATGTAATGGCTATGCATTTGCTTTTTTAAAAAAATAATTTATTTTGGTATCATTAATCTACAATTACATGTGCAATATTATGGTTATTAAACTACCCCCTTCATCAGGTCCCCCTCACCAACCCCATTACAGTCACTGTCCATCAGTGTAGTGAGATGCTATAGAATCACTACTATGCATTTGCTTCTAATAATTCTGATGACTACTTAATTGAAAATTTAGATGCAAATAACTATGCCATGTGGTATGGGGGACATAGATATGAATAAGACCTCTTATTCCCTCTTTCTTGTCAGAATGAGGTCTATTTTTTTCCAGGTAAAATTTAAATGGTGCTGGTTCTTGCAACTGCTATTGTTTGAAAATCAAGAAGGAGAAGATGGTTCTTAAATGAATTATAACAGCAAAATAATTGAGAGACTATTTGCATCCAGCATATATCATTATTGGCCCACTTTTTCAATTTAAACACTGTTAAGTTCTTGGTTTTTGGTATCAAGACTCTGGACAACAGTTGTGTTTATATTTGTCACTTATCACTGAGATGGATCTTAATGGAGACTTTCTTCCAGGAGTTAATCGGGACTAGGCAATTGAAGTTTTGCACTTAAGCCTTTCGGGTGTAAATTGTTTTCCCTGAATTTGTCCTTATTTTTCTTAGAATCCTTTCCTCAAGCTATGGCTTCTTTTATCTTGCATTGGATCAAATTCTTCCTTTTCAGAAATGTTTTTTATGTTTATTCTTACCAGTCTTTTACCTCTGCCCCACTTCGAGGCCCAGCTCACCTTGGCCTTTGGCCTTTGTGAGGACAGGGTTCTTCCAGGTTTATCCCTGGATCTTCCTTAGCTCTGCATGATTATACCCACTGAAGGTTCAGTTCAGCTCCATTGAGCTGAACGGGTATTTGTGGAGTACTACTGCACCAGTGGGGTGGGAAACAGGTTTTGCTAACAAGGGACTAACAACTAAAAGGGGTGGTAAGCAACTGTGCCCGTGTTAAGCGTTAAGTAACTGGAAAATGCTTCCAAGGCAGGTCAGTATCACAAAATGAGAGCTCAAGGGGGCAAACAGCTGTTGTAGTTTTCAGGGAGGAAGTGGGGCCTGGAAAAGAGGACAGAGAGGAGGAGGCAAGATTTATTTCATTAGCCTTTATTTAAAAATTATCGGGGAGTAGTATTAAGAGTTGATTCCAATGCGCGGACTTCTCGATTTGGAGGCGAGGGCCCTCCCACCCTTCGCGTTACTTCGGGACTCAGGGTCACCGGGGCTGCACCGCGGCTTCCGGCCTCTCACCCAGCCGTCGGGCCCGCTCTTCCTCCGAGCCCCGCTGGCCCTTGGAGCGCTGCCAGGACACCGTCCGTTCCGGGGGGCCCCCGCCCAGCCGACTCTCCTCGGCTCAGGCACCTGCCTGGCCGCCCCTCTCGGAAGGGTCCTGAGGCGCCGCGGGCGAGCGCGGCGATTGGCTGCGGCTCGGGGCTGGGCTCGGCTCCAGCATCGCTTGACAACCGCAGTCCGCAAGAGGCTGGCGGAGCGGTCGCCCTCCCGGGAGCGGCAGACGGGAGGAAGGACGGACTGACGAACTGATGGACTGACGCGCGGGCGGCAGGGGGAGGATCGACGCCAAGCCCAGACCGCCGCCCTCGCGCACCAGCGCCAGCCCGGAACCGGCCTCTTCGCGGCTCCCTCCGCCGGCCTTTGGGCCGCTTTCTCCTCCGCCGCTTCTTCGGGCTCGTCCCGGAGCCCTCAGGTGAGCGACTCCGGGAGGCGGAGGCGAGGTCGAGCCGAGCGGCGCACTTCGGGTTGCCATGGTCAACCTGTCGCCACCTGTCTCCACCTGACAGGGTCCGAGCCGGGCGGCCCTGGAGAAGGGTCCCGGGTAGGCTTGGGGGTGGGCTGGGGGCGGACTGGGGTCGTGGGTGAGGCCCCGGCGCCGCTCGTAGGACCTGGGAACTGCTGGGCCCTTTTTGGAGGCCGCCCTCCTGGACTGCACCTTCCCCTCCCTGCCAGCCCGGCGCTGGGGGCAGAGCGACGCCCCTCGCCCGGCCCCGTCCGCCCCCGGGGCAGCAGGCGAGCGCGGGTTTGGTGCCCACCTCAGCTGCTGCTGAGAGGCGAGAGCGGGAGCTGGCCGCGCGGATTCTTCCTCACCCTCCGCAGGGCTCGGGCGAGCGCTCGCGTCCCTCTCGCAGCGCTCCTGGGCCGGGAGGAGGGGCGGGAACGGCGGGGCTGCGAGCGGAGCGGCGGCGTGGGGCATCCCGTCTGGGCAGGGTCTGCCTTTCTTAAGTCAGTGGTCAGTGGGAGCCGACTCTGGGGGCTGGGCGGCGGTCGGGAACAGGGGTTGTGCCGGGGCTGGGATGGGGGCCGCCGGCGTAGACGACACACGAGAGCGCACAGGGTTAATAAGCCCTTTCCCTGTATTGGGGAGAAAGAGATGAGGGGTCTAGCTCTGGGGCGAGATCTTGGGCAAAAGAGGTGAGGGCGGGCGTAGGCAGGGGCGGCATTTGACCAGCATTGGATCTTTTTCTTTCTGTACCCAGATATGTAGGCAGTAACCTCGCGTGGTATCTTGAGCGGAGCGTTTTTTTGGCAACTTGGTTTTCTCTGCATAATGAAAGGAGATGCCTTTGTTCCACCCAGATTCATAGGTTGTGATCCTAACACTTTATTTCCCTCCCTTTGTTGTAGACTTCACAGAATGCTTCAAGAAGTTAATAGCACAGAGATTAACTTGTAGGTTTTTAATATGCTATAAATCTTTTTTCACAGTAAATCCAAGTAGAATTTTTTTTGTGTGTCTCCAGTGCTGGCATGTGTTGCATTGAAATTTTACTAGAAAGGAGAAACGCCTAAGAGCCTGTTTTCCCTTATTTGGCATATTCTGGAGGTCTGATTTAGGAGGAATGTGTAATAAACAAAATTTCCTTAGGTTTTAAAGAGTAGATTGCTTCCACGAAGGCAAGAAAAATTATGATATGTGAGAGAAAAGACAAGCAATTAAGCCATAACAGTATATTGTTAAGTAAAACAAACAAATAAAACCACTTCAATTTACATGTCATTATAAATATGCAATTATTTTTGTGAAGGGATTTTAACATGTTTATATTTCACCCTCTTGCTTCCTAATTCTTTTCTTTCTTAAAAAAAAAAGGCCAGTACTAGGAATGTATCATAAGAAAACAGGGGTACTATCCTATGTTTCTAGTTACATAATTGTGTTTAGCCAGCCTCTTTTTATTTTTGTGAAATCGAGTTTGTTACTTACCGAGGAGACAGCATATCATATGCTTGATACACGCTGCATTTTGAGAAACACTTCAAAATAAGTATGAAAGATGCAGTATTTCCTAGATTAGCAAGCTGGAAATCAGCTTTCTGGATTTGACTTTCTCTTTGCTACTGATTACAATCCTGAAAGAACTGCTACCCTGCTACTGAGTCTGATTTCTAGATCTGTAAAATGGGTATAATACCTGCTGTTGTTTTAGTCTGGGAATGGACTCTAAAGTTGAACAAAATAATGTATTTGAAAGCTCTTTGGAAAAGAATTTAAAGCATCTGTTGATTACCTTTTAATAGAGTGGAATATTGGCAAGGGTAATTAAAATTTTCTGCATGGTCTATTTAGCATTTCTAGGTCCAGGACCTTATTTCTTACAGTGGCCTTACAGGTTTCATAGGAACTGTTAAGGCCCATCCTTACTCCTTGGCAGACGTTCTTTATTACTGTGGTGACGCTGAGAAAAGGGTGTTTCCTCCCTATATGTAGGTCAGGATTGCTTTCAGTAGGATGTTCTCATATTTAGAAAATAAGGCTAAGACCAGTGACTCCGACTTTAGTTTCATCTGATATTAAATAATCCTCAGTGTGGATAGTTGGTTCTTGAATGATCTAGAAATAGCTTACTTTATCCCCTCTTACTTATGCTTTTCAAATAGGAGTATTTGCACTGTTAGAGACAAGCTGCATGTGTGAGGAGATAAATCTGTGGTCGCATAGCATGGCACACACTTATGAAGCTGTCATCAGTTGTACTTGAAGATTTGGAGAAAAAAATACTGCTTTCATATTAAAACACAAAAAGATGATATGAGGAATGTATTATTCACATTAATTTCTAAGGTAAAATTCAAAGACTTCAAAGGAATTTCATACTTAAACATTCTATGGGGATATGTTCAATTTCTTCTGCCTGTTTGTGAAAAGTTTAAGAAGCAATGCCTTAGACTTACTCAGCTAATGAATGGCAAGTCACTACATAGCACAGGACATCAGTTGAATTCCTCTTTCTAAAACTTTGACTTATGTTAAGCTCAAGATTATTTGAATCCTTATCACCCCCTCTTGTTTTTTCCTCCTGTAAATGTCAGAATGTTATGGTGGAAAAGGTCACAGGATTTTAGTGAGATAGACCTTCATCTCACTCTTGCTTCTGTACTTTTTGCTGTGTGACCTTAGATAAGTAACTGCTGTCTTTGAGTATTAATCATCTGTAAAATGAAATTATAGAGTTGTAAGAATTACATAGATAATTTATGGGACTATCTCACACAGATCCTGACATAGAATATGCACAATAAATATGCATCTCTGCATATTAGGATATTAACAATCCTTCAAATCCATTCTTAGCAGGAAAACTCATTACTCCTCTGAACTTCCATGGTATTTTATTTATAATTCTTTCAGGGTAACTCTTTGTATTTTATATATATTATTTTTGTACAGAAAACTTTAATCTAGGACTTTAGACTTCAAATCCAATGCTGGCCCATGCCTAAAGATAACCTTTTTTTTTTTGCCATTTAATTCTGAGACTATTATATTGAATAACCAGAGCTTACGTATTTCAACTGATTTTTTTTCCTTTTTGCGTTTCTGTTCCAGTGAAAAGCTATCCCTACGAAATACCACACACTTCCTTATAAGCTTTTCTTTCATGTTTATCTTCTTCTTCACTGTGATAACTCAATCATTGTATCCCCGGGATGTAGCCTGGGTGCTAGCACAGAGTAGACACTCAAACATTTTTAAATGAATACTGACTTCAAACATGTAGAAGTCTCCTCATGTGGCATCTTTAACATAATTGAACTAATCGAGCTTCCCAATGTTTCAAAATTACACCTAAAATATTTTTAAAAGCAAGGTAAACTTCTCCAAGTAAATTTTTTTACTTTATCCACAGACAGTAGCTCTCCCACAGCATGTTATTAGCATTCCTTTGATACATTGTCCTTACTAAGGGTATGAACTCTGAAGGGGAGAAATTTATATTTATTTAGGGCCAAATGCATGCTTGCCCTACTGCCTGGAACTTTATCTCATTTTACAGGTGAACATCCTATTTTATAAACAGTACTACATGAAAAAGAACATTAAATTTTTATGCTATTTATGCTTCTTACATTTAATTCAGATATGAACTATGAAATGAATGAATTTCTATAGCTAAGTGCCATATTTTGTGACTTTTGTTAATGTATTGAAAAAGAAATTAGAACTTTACATAAAATCTTTGAGAAAACTTTATAGAACTGTGCTAAAATTAGAGTTTTAATGTGCATTTTGGTTTAACTTTTTTTTAACATTATTTTGAAACCTTGTAGATAGAGTTGGGTTGGTTTTCTTTCCAACTTTAAGAAACTTTAAAAAAAATTTTCATTTAGAAATGAAATTTTGAGAAGTGTGAAAACAGTATCTCATGAACAGATGATGATGTAAAGCAACTTTAGGGGTTTGGATGTGTTCATTGTATAGTGCCCACTCATGGGAAGTGTTAGTTTCACTGTATATAGTTTCTGACCAGACCCACCTGGGGTATTGTATTCTATTTTGGGTGCTTTAAGAGGGAGAGTAACATGTTCAGTAGACAGTAACCAGAAAGGTAGGGAATCTGGAAGCTATGTGATGAATGGTTGGAAGAAGTAGGAGAATAGACATGATTATCAGATTCAAATATGTGAAAGTTTTTAATGTAACAGATGTGTATTATGCAGACCCTGAAGACATAACTAGATGAAAGTTACAGGAAATAGATTTCAATTCGATATTAGAAAGAAAATCTTTTTATATTTATGAACAAATTAAAGGAGTCCTATATTATCTACTGTTATATAACAGATTACCCCAAAACTTAGTGGCTTAAAACAACATTTATTTATCTCAACGGTTTCTGAGGGTCAGAATCTGGTCCTGAATCCTGGGTGCCTCTGATTTAAGGTCTCTCTTAAGGTTGTAGTCAAGCTGCCACAGGGGCTGTGGTCTCACTTGAAGGTTCGACTCAGGGAAGATCTTCCAAGCCCAATGACTTGGGCCCCTGTTCCTGTGGCCTTTTGGGCTGAGGGCTTCCATTCTTCACTGGCTGTTGAGTGGAAGCTTCCCTCAGTTTTTTCCTACTTGGATTTTTCCACAAGGTTGCCTTGTGACATGGCAGCTGGCTTCCCCCAGAGTGAACAGTCTGAGACAGAGGGCACATGCCTGCATTCTGGATGGGTACTGCAGTGTCTATATAAATCTTGGAAGTGACATCCCAACATTTCTGCTGTACTCTTGGGTAAAGTGAGTCACTAAATCCAGTCCACACTCAAGGACCAGTGAATACAAAAGATGGTATAGTTGGCCCTGTGAACAATGCAGAAGTTAGGATTGCTAACTCCATGCAGTCAAAACTCCAAATATAACTTTTGATTCCCCCAAAACTTAACTACTAATAGTCTACTATTGCCTGGAAACCTTACCCGTAACATAATCAATGAGCACATATTTCACATGTTATGTGTAATATATACTGTATTCTTCAATTAACGTAAGCTAGAGAAAAGAAAAACTTCAAATTGTTGCCAATTTCCAAAAAATTTTCCAGTATATTTATTGAAAAAAATCCATGAACCAGCAGACCCACATAGTTCAATGTTCAAGAGTCAATTGTATATACACTAGTAGGCTCATTGGGGACTGACTGTCTTAGAGACTGCGTTCCACAGGTGCCTTGTGGGGTATAGAAATTTTCTGTCATTGGAGGCATTTATGTAGAGGTTGGCAGATCATCTGTCAGAGGTAAGTATTTGGATATTATGTGCTAAATAGAGTGGACTGATGTACCTTCTAATCAGTTCTGTGATAAATATGTAAATACTAAGGAGGTCCAAAAGCTAAGATGGAAAACTTTAATAGGCAGTTACATAGTTTATTGTACTTCTTTTAATAGTTAATTCTTGTATAATTTTGGCCTTTTCAGCACACTTTCAAGTTTTTGTGACATACTGACTTAAAAAAACATTTTTTATGTAGTTCAATTTTTGAAGCATACACAAGTAGCTTAAGTTCTTCTTTTTATATTTGAAAGCAGAAAGTGTGGAAGTAAGAAAAAACATGAACCTCTTTAATAACCTATTTTACAAAGCACACTTTTGTACCTTGACTTTAAGTGTAACAGAAACCTGTACTGGAGGTCTCATATAATAAAAAGTGAAATTGGGTTCTTAGATAAATATTCCATTTTACCACAAATAAATAAGATAAAAACACAAATAAGAAAATAAGGAACATTGTATACATTTGTATGAACATTGTATTTTGATCATAATTGATATAATGTTAATTTGTGATTCTGTATTTCTTATTTACATATATTTATGGATTGTAACTCTGCTTAATAAACGTTTGACTTTTAACCTGAGCTACTGTGGTGATTTAAGGAATAGACTGCTTTAAACTCCTTTTACTCTTCACATGGTTAACACGTAAAGATTTTGGCTGGAAGTCAGAAGACCTTGAGTTCTTAGCTATGCCTAATGCTTAATAATAATTATTTAGTCAAGTGGTGGCACTGTTGCTCACTAGTAAGTAGGATTTCCGTTTTGAGATGTTTTAAAGAATGGATTTGTTTTGGTCTATCCATACTTACACTGAGGTTTTTCTTGAGATCAGTGACACAATTTGTGAGCTTTCTTACTGGAAAAGTGTTCAGTCTAAGACCAAAGAACACAGCAGAGATGTGATACGTCTTAAATAGATCTATTTAACCATGCTCTAAGCCACAAGTGAGGTAAAAAAGCATATTATTTAAGAATAAAAAAAATTTTTCTCTCCATATTTTGTTTTTAGATCCAAACTTTTTATGCCTTAAATCAGCACCCTAATTTTGCTTTTAGTTGTGCTCCAAAAGCTGATTATGTTTAGTAGTGAAGGATTGTAGCAACACACTGTTAACATTATCTAGATTTACCCATATTTCATGTGGTTTTTCACAGATACTTTAAAAACTGAGTTCATCTTAAACTTGAAAGTTAAACTCTATTTCTTTCTTTCTTTCTCACTCTCCTCTCTGTCTCTTCCTCTTTTTCTGCCTTCTCCTCTGTCAGTTTCAGTACTTCTTATTTTTTGATGGCAGTATTCATTTAGATAATATAATTTAAAAATTAAGTGGAGCTTATTAAGTCAAGGTTAGGAAGTATATTATATTAGACCTCCTGTAGAGATCTTCTAAAATAAAAAGGAATTTGATATCCTGTTCTAGGTGATATTTACATGAGTGTACACACATGTCAAAATGCATCAAGCTGTACCCGAAGATCTGTGTATTGTATGTACCTCAATAAAACTTTTTTTAAACATAATCTTTAATTTGATTTTAGTTTCTTATACAGTTGGGCTAATACTTTTTGTGTCTCTAGCTTGAAGTGCATGTTTAAAAGTCTGATTAGATTGTTATAATGCAGACTTCTAGATTATTTACCTACCCTGTTAACATTGTTTAATGGAAAAATGACGTGAAATATCATAGAACTAGGGACCTCTGTTTAAATAATTTTTAAAAATCATTTCAGTACTATGAAGCCTTTTCATTTTGGCTTATTAGGTGACTGTCCCCTTCACATTTTTCCTTGTTTTTGTAAGGTATCTATGCCCTTTCTTTCTTGGGAATCAGTGTGGTGTTGTAGAAGGAGCTTTTGAATCTGACAGACTTAATGGTTCCAACCTTGCTGTAGGGTTGTAATCTTTGGCTACTATATTTCCTTCCTTTCATCTTTCCTCCCTTCCTCCTTTTTTTCTTCTTTCTTTTTCTTTTTGTCTCTCCCTTTGCATGTCCTGTGTCTGTATCTGTCTCTTCGTCACAATCATACATTCTAATTTTCATTGCTACAAAGCTTAGGATATAAATTGGGGAGGTGGAGAAAATTTCTCATCTGGCTACCAAGATAAGGCTGCTCAGAAGTTTAAAGAACTAATAGAGTTGAAGAGTCCTCCTTGATCAAATGTTTATTTTAGGAAACTAATGAAAAATTGACCTAAAGGGCAACCTAAAAAATATACATATATATATATATAGACATAGAAAATAATAAATATATACATATATATATAGACATATAAAATAATATATATATATTTGCCTCTCCTTTACCCTATTTGTTTATTACCCTGTAAACAGGTTCCCTCTGGTACTTTTTAAAGATTTCCTGGTTGGTGTTGACATGGATGCTGATGTCAGGATTTATTTCCTGACACATTCTGAAAGACTGTTCAACTGCCAGGAGACATATGTTTAGCCTTAATGTAAATATTGGGATAATTTCTTAACCTTGCAAAGCCAAGGGTTTACTTCTGTAAAATGGAATGAAATTGCCTATGTCATAAGGGTCAATTAAACAACAAAAATAAAGATCCTAGAATGTACCCAACAGTTTTTGCTTTGCGAACATAGTAATTAATCCTATCTTTAGGATTCTACTCTAGTTGATATGTTGATATATAGAAGAGAACCTTTGAGAACTAATCTTAAAATTTTTTTCATATTCATAGTTTTTTCTCTAATATTAAAAATTGTACTCAAATGTATGTATAAACATATAAATAATGCATTAATATATATTGATTATAAACCATTCAGACAATACAGATAGAGAGTAAATAGTCTCTGGTCAACACCTTCCCCTTCCTAATTTTGGCTCTCCATCTAATCCCATTCCTCTCTTAAGAGATAACCACTCTGAACAATTTGATATATATATATCCCTCCAGACTTTTCTTTGTTGTTTATTTAGACACAGATATCATGCCCTCTCTTTTTAACAAAATGAATAGACCTGTTTACATTCATCCATTCAGCAAATATTTATCGATAGCTATATTGTTCTGTGATGTGCCTTTCCATTATTAGGGTGCATAGATGTACATCACTGATTAGTATTCTGTAGTATGAATTTACCATAGTTTAACAATTCTGCTCTTGATGAGAGCTCGGTTTATTTCTAGTGTTTCTCTATTACAAGTAAATCTTTGTGTATATGTCTTTGTGTGTATTTGCAAGTATTTTTTTCTAGGTTTCAGAAGTAGAATTGGAATGGGTGAGTGAAAGAGTATATACATGTAAAATTTTCATAAATAAAAATTTCATGCTGTCAAATTCTCTTTCAAAGTTTGTCCCAACTTATGTTCTCAATACAGTGTATGAGAGGGCATTTACCCATGCTCTTGCCAGTACTACATATTACTAGTTGTATTTTGCAAAACCGGTAGGCTATAAGTAGTATCTTATTTTAGTATCACTTAGTGAGGTTAAACATATTTTCTTTCTTTTTTTTTTAAGATTTCTTTTTTTTATTAAGGTATCATTGATATACAATCTTATGAAGATTTCACACGAAAAACACTGTGATTACTACATTCACCCATATTGTCAAGTCCCCCCCCCACAGACTCCACTGCAGTCACTGTCCATCAGCATAGTAAGATGCTGTAGAGTCACTACTTGTCCTCTCTGTGCTATACTGCCTTCCCCATGACCCCCCTACATTATGTGTGCTAGTCATAATGCCCCTTAATCCCCTTCTCCCTCCCCTTTGGTAACTGCCAGTCCCTTCTTGGAGTCTGAGTCTGCTGCTATTTTTTTTCTTCAGTTTTGCTTTGTTGTAACACTCCACAAATGAGTGAAATCATTTGGTTTTTGTCTTTCTCCTCCTGGCTTATTTCACTGAGCATAATACGCTCAGCTCCATCCATGTTGTTACAAATGGTAGGATTTGTTTTCTTCTTGTGGCTCAATAATATTCCATTGTGTATATGTGCCACATCTTCTTTATCCATTCATCTACTGATGGACACTTAGGTTGCTTCCATTTCTTGGCTATTGTAAATAGTGCTGCAATAAACATAGGGGTGCATATGTCCTTTTGAAACTGGGCTGCTACATTCTTAGGGTAAATTCCTAGGAGTGGAATTCCTGGGTCAAATGGTATTTCTATTTTGAGTTTTTTGAGTAACCTCCATAATGCTTTCCACAATGGTTGAACTATTTTACAATACCACCAACATTGTAGGAAGGTTCCCTTTTCTCTACATCCTCACCACCATTTGTCGTTCCTTGTCTTTTGGATGTTGGCCATCCTAACAGGTGTTATCTCATTGTGGTTTTAATTTGCATTTCTCTGATAATTAGTGATGTGGAGCATCTTTTCATGTGCCTTTTGCCCATCTGAATTTCTTCTTTGGAGAAGTGTCTCTTCTGATATTCCACCCATTTTTTAATCGGGTTATTTGCTTTTTTGGGTGTTGAGGTGTGTGAGTTCTTTATATATTTTGGATGTTGACCTCATATCAGATATGTAGTTTATGAATATATTCTCCCATATTGTAGGATGCCTTTTTGTTTTACTGATGGTGGCCTTTGCTGTACAGAAGCTTTTTAATTTGATGTAGTCCCATTTCTTCATTTTTGCTTTTGGTTCCCTTGCCCAAGCAGATGTGTTCAGGAAGAAGTTCCTCGTGTTTATTTCAAGAGATTTGTACCTATGTTTTCTTCTAAGAGTTTTATGGTTTCATGAATTACATTCAGGTCTTTGATCCATTTTGAGTTTACTTTTGTATATGGAGTTAGACAATAATCCAGTTTCATTCTCTTACATGTAGCTGTCCAGTTTTGTCAACACCAGCTGTTAAAGAGGCTGTCATTTCCCCATTGTATGTCCATGGCTTCTTTATCGTATATTAATTGACCATACATGCCTGGGTTTATATCTGGGCTCTCTATTCTGTTCCACTTGTCTGTGGGTCTGTTCTTGTGCCAGTACCAAATTGTCTTGATTACGGTAGCTTTGTAGTAGAGCTTGAAGTTGGGGAACATAATCCCCCCAGGTTTATTCTTCCTTCTCAGGATTGCTTTGGCTATTCAGAGTCTTGTGTGGTTCCATATGAATTTTAGAACTATTTATTCTAGTTTGTTGAAGAATGCTGTTGGAATTTTGACAGGGATTGCATTGAATCTGTACATTGCTTTAGGCAGGATGGCCATTTTGACAATATTATTTTTTCCTATCCATGAGCATGGGATGTATTTCCATTTACTGGTATCTTCTTTAATTTCTCTCATGACTCTCTTGTAGTTTTCAGAGTATAGGTCTTTGACCTCCTTGGTTAAGTTTTTTCCTAGGTATTTTATTCTTTTTGATGCAATTGTAAATGGAATTGTTTTCCTGATTTCTTTCTGCTAGTTCATCATTAGTGTATAGGAATGCAACAGATTTCTGTGTGTTAATTTTGTATCCTGCAACTTTGCTGAATTTAGTTATTAGTTCTAGTAGTTTTATGGTGGATTCTTTAAGGTTTCTTATGTACAATATCATGTCATCTGCAAACAGTGAAAGTTTAAATTCTTCTATACCAATCTGGATGCCTTTTATTTCTTTGTGTTGTCTGATTGCCATGGCTAGGACCTCCAGTACTATGTTGGATAAAAGTGGAGAGAGTGGGCATCCTTGTTTGTCCCCAGTCTTACAGGAAAAGCTTTCAGGTTTTGGTGTTAAGTATGATGTTGGCTGTGGATTTGCTGTATATGGCCTCTATTATGTTGAGGTACTTGCCCTCAAGAAGGCTTTTATTTAATGTGAAAGTATACACATAGGAGTACAGCAACCTCAGAGGAGAGAGAAGAGCTATGCCTAAAAGTTTTAGTGTTTGGGCTTTTATAGAGCCTTTGAATATGAGTTAATGTAAGGCATTATGTATATAGGTGAATAATATTTGTTTTTAAGTTTTGTTTTAAAAATGGAGTTGTCAAGGTGACCATGTTGATTTGTATCTCGGCATTCTTTATTTATCAAAGTTGACATGTTGGTTCATTTACACTCCGGAGGTCTGTTCTTTTTCCTGGATACAACATTACCTAATTGATTAATGTGACTTATTTTCCTAGTTTTAGAATGTTCTTCTGGCAGGGAATCATTTTGGTGTCTATGAAGTTTATCTGAGATGGAAACATTTATAAAATACATCTTGAAAAGGTGTTCACATAAACCCTGGCCTTAATGCATCTCCACTTCAATAGGTGTTTCCAAGTGGGAGAGAAGTAGTGCTTCTCCATATCAATAGGTGATCACAGGGTGGATGGAGAGTGAGGGAGTACTTGGACGAGAGAGGATTTTCCCAGCCAGGATAGGGAGATGCTTGCGATGGTGAGCATCAGGTTCTGTGAAACTGATGAAGTTAGAGGCACACATAGAGCATGTAAAGAAAGTAAAGAGCATCCTTGCCTCACCCAGAGGCCAGGGTGGCCTCCAAAGTTATCCAGACAAGCCCCCAAAGATGATGCCAGGGTTCTAGTTCACAAAGCTGAAGAATGAGCTTCACAAACACTCAAGGTAGAGCAAGGTACAGGCTTTTATTTAGAAATAAAGTGAGAGGAAAGAGCTCCTGGCTTACGCCAGGAGGGGACAAGAGAGCCCTGTTAAACATATTTTCATAAATATATTGGTACTTTGTAGTTCCATGAATCATCTGTATTTTTTTGCTCATTGTTCAGCTGGAATTTTTGGGAGGGTATTCATTTGATCTTGCTATTTATATATTCTAGATGGTAATCATTTAACTGTTTATATGTTTTGTATTTAGTCTTAGTTTGTCCTTTGTCTTTTAACTTTATGGCAACTTTTATTAAATGGAAGATTTATATTTTATATTTTATATTTTAGTGGTAAACTTGATAATTTTTTTCTTTATCGTTTCTGGGTTATGTGGCTTAATTATGCACTCTGATTCAATAAGTTTTTGCTTATTTCATAAATTTTAGTACTTCAGTAATTAACTTGTTTTTAAAAATATTAATTTGAATATGGAAATAAAAATACTTTAATCTTATAAAGAGATTGAAGTAATATTTGAATCAGATATGAGAAGAGTCTTGAGTTATAAAAAATTACAAATCAGTCTGAAATGTTATTGCTGCATTATATACATAATAAATATATTCATTGTGTTACTAATTCCTTTCAGTTGCAATTGGAAATTCATTGCTTATGTTTCATATTTATTGTTTTGAAATTTTTTGATTAGGTAATATCTGTACATGGTACAAAATTCAAAAGGTACAGAAGAGTATATAATGAAAAGTCTTCTTTCTACTCCTATTCTTTACTCAGTTTTCATTCTTGGAGACAGCCAATTTTATCAATTTCTTTTGTCTTTTTCCAGAGGTATTTTATGCATATACACAACCTATGGTTTATGTTAGTTGAATTCTTTTCTTTTTGTAACTTTATAAAGCTGCACCTGCTTTAAACATAATTTGGCCTGTTCTTTAGGCCAAAATCATTCATAGTTCCAGAAGGTAAATTAAAATAATTGATGAATAGAGAGCAGCTGTCAACAGTTAAGAAGGGACACATGCTGCATCCATGTTACAAATGTTAGCTGATTAGCGGACATGACAGAGCTTTGCATTTAGAAGGGCTTTTCTTTTGTTTGCCGAAATGATCTAAAACAAATCTATTTTCTTTCCTCTATTTAATCTGATCTAATAGAATAGAGACTTCTGATTATCCCAGACTTGCTATTACCCTTTAAGAATATACACTTCCTGTTACTGAAATGTGAGTTAAAGCAAATTAGAAAACTTGAACTCCTAGAAATTACCCAAACTAACCCTCTTCTTTTATATATGGAGAAACTGAGGCCCATAAATGTGAAGTGACTTGCAGCTTCACGTTTATAATTCCTGAAGGACCATTTATAATTAAATGACCTGGAAGTAACATAAGTTTTTGGAATGCTATTTTATTAAAAAGATAGCAAATTTTTTCTCCATTTTTTAAAGGAAAAGATGCAGATGCTGCAATTTTGTATTTTTATTAAAGGATTTTTTAAAAGGCTTTATAGTACTTCATTTCCTTATTGCATTTTTGTCTGTAAACTGGAATCGTAAAACATGCTCATCATTAGGCATTCTGTACTTGGAAGATTGTAGGGAATGGTTTTTATTCTATGGGATGGCATTGGAGATTAAAGGAGCCCTAAGCTCTTTTTCCTTGACTATAAAATTTATAATGGCTGTATCCTAATTCCTTAACCTTATACTTCTGAATCACTTTTAGCCTTGTGTGTTTTTCTTCTTCCTAATCTATATTATAAGTAAGTAACGTAACCTCACTGCAAAGGAACATTTAAATACATCTATTTACATTTGGTTAGAAAGCTACCACTTAAACGTTTTTTTCATGAAACTTTTTCCATATCCATATATGGAAATATACACAAAAGTCAGTATGTTTCTGTTGACATCACTTCTTTTTTCTTCTTATCATTAACCTTCTACCTTTAATCTTAGACTTCTAAAAATAATTTTATTTCTTGCCCCTTAAGACATCCTTCCAATCTTGTTTCAATAAGATAGGAATCAGTATAAGTTCACATAGAAACCCCATCTGGAATTTAGTTTCTGTAGGTATTAATTGTAGCTAAATACTAAAATACTAGCCACCTTCCAGTTGGTTTCCAGATGTATTGTATTTTGAAAGAAAACTTTTGTTTCCTTACCTCACCTAGTTCAGATATTCTTTATGAGTAAAAATTTATTTCTTAAAGAAAAATCCATAGAGATGTTCTTCCAGTTTTTTTTTTTATGGGTAAAGCTGTCATATAATGTGGAAATACCGAAACATTCTGATTTTTTTCCACTTTGTTTTCTGTTTTCAGTGGAATACACTTTATTGTTGACCCTACCTGTATTCTGCCTGGTAATTGTTCATATGTGCCATCAGTTGCCGGGTCTACCTAAGATGCTGTCAGAGCTGACTTTGGCTAAATAGTCAGATTGAAGGGTCAGAACTCTATCCTTTTGAATGACCCTTAGAACAGTTGGAAACAAATTATCTACTTTACTTTTTTAGAGGTATTTCTTCATTGATTTTTGCATCTTAATTCAACTAACATTAAACACTTAATATGTACTGTGCATCTCATTTTAAAAGATAATTTTAGTTGTTTACTGATAGTTAGCCCTGCTGAAGAGGGAGAAGCAGCATTTATTATTCTATTCCTCTGAATTAGAAAAGAAATTCTAGCTTTGTAGTGATTACTAGTTGAAGGAGATTAAAAAATATTCATGAATTTCATGTTTATGTTATCTTTAAAAAACATAAGTATATAGTGTACTTAATTTCTAAATTATGTATCTAGGATTTTGGGAGCCTCTACAAACTTTTCAGTAGGGTAGCTGGAAAAGAATAATTCTAAGATATAGTCATTAAGCATCTACCTATGTTTTATATTATATCCAGCAACAGTTAAGCTTATTAAGAATTAAAATTCTGGACTGGTGTTTAAAATACCATACCTTTCTATGGGGAATTTCATAGTATAGAATTAAAACTTGCCTTTTTGAGATTAATTAAAAAAAAAATCAACCCTGACTAATTCTAGGTTAATTAGGGTACATTTTCTGTATCCAAAATTTAAATGTAAAGTCAGTGTAGAATCTGTATGAGCAAGAATATGTTTCTTCTTCTAGGCTTTGTTGACCAGAAATGATGGCAGTATTAAACATGTAGTTATGATTTAAAGTGGGACTATTGCCATTGTTTCTTGGTAACTCCAGAGTTACTTCATATTTAGACTGAGTGTTGAATAATATGAGGCCTACAAAATGTTTAATGTCATTGGGTATATTGAAAAACATTAGAAAAGTGTCTCAATTTTGCACTAAATTTGCATGATTGGTACATAGTGACATAAGTGAGTGCCCTGTAAGAGCTTAGAGAAGGATGGGGGAGTCTGATTATTTATTTGAGAGTTAAATTAGTAAAAACCATTCTTTTGCTAGTATGGATTATCTGAAGATTTGGGGAATGCTAAAATCACTAATCATTGTGCTAATCATAGGAGTAATCTCAGGGAGACAGTTCTGAAATGCGATTAGAATTTAGTGAGCAGACTTGCTGCTAGTCCGTTCAGCATGATAGTCTTTTATATTGCTCTGAGCCTTAAAATTTGAAAACTCTAACAACTTAGACGATTTAATAAACGTGGCCTCATCTGTAAAATGAGAATGTTGACCTAATGATCTTCAGAATTCCTCCTAGTTCTAAATCTTTATGAATTCATTAAAAAAATCTCAATTATTATTACGGACTTAAAGGTAAAAGTTAGAAGGAATTGTAGAGAGTTGATGTATCTTTTATCTTTGATGTTTAGGTTGATAGTAACAATATGACTTAACATTGCAAATTTAAATCAGCCTTGTTTTTTTTGGCTCCAATGTGCAGGGTACAACATTTTATGTGTTGCTGCCATACTATAAACTTCTTAAGGTCAGGGCCAGTCTCTCTCGAGTACAGGACAGTGTCTCTCATAGAGAAAAGGCAGTAAGTGTTTATCAAGTGAATGTATTAAGACATACCTAGGGCAAGGTATTTAGGACATAACATGTTTTGTTTATTAGTTTTGAAAATATTCTTTATTGCATTTTAAATATGTGTAAGAAAAGACAGAATAATTTTGATTTAGCTGCTATAACCGAATACCATACATTAGGTGGCTTATAAATAGCAGAAATTTATTGCTCACAGTTCTGAAAGTTGGAAGTACAAGATCAGGGTATAGCACGATGAGGTTGTGATGAGGGGCCTCTTCCTGGTTGCAGACTGCCGACTTCTCATGATATCCTTACAAGGCAGAAGGGTTGAGCCAGCTTTCTGGGGTCTCTTTAATAAGGGCACTCATCCCAATCTTGCAAGTTCTGCCCTCATGACCTACTCACCTCCCGAAGGCCCCATTTCCTAATACCATCACTTTGGGAGTTAGTATTTCACCATGAATTTTGGGAGGACACAAACATTCAGACCATAGCCAATATAATGAACCTCCATTTACCTATAACCCCTGCTTTAATAGTTACGATTATTTATGTTTCATCTTTACTGCCTCCCATCTGCTCTTGTATTATTTGGAAACAAATCACAGACTTTATATCATTTAATCTGAAATTATTCTAATGTGTATCTTTCAAAGATAACAACTTGAAAAAAATCATAGCCATACCTTTATCACACCTTTAAAGAATGACTGGTTTTGATAAATATTAAATTAATTTCACTTCAGAATACTGTACTAAATATTTCTAAGAAATTTGTTATGTCTAGTTTCCAGACAGTTAATAACACTTAGAAATAAAAGAATAGAACTAATTTTTGTTTTGTTTTTGTTCTGTTTAATGTTTTAGGCTATCAACATGACGGCTGAAGAAACAGTGAATGTGAAAGAGGTTGAAATCATTAAGCTAATTTTAGACTTCTTGAATTCAAAGAAGCTTCACATTAGTATGTTGGCCCTTGAAAAGGAAAGTGGAGTCATAAATGGCCTATTTTCAGATGATATGCTTTTCCTGAGGTATGATTTCATTAGTACTGTGAAGTTTAGTGTGAAGGAGGTAGCTCCTTCAAAGAAATGTTAAGTATTAATAAGGTAATATGTACAACAATACAGGTAGGTCTTTATAATCATGAAAAGGTTATGTAAATGTAATTTTAAAAAAGGTTTGTTTTTATAATAGAAGATTTACAAAATAATGTTCCCAGTAGTAAGATCTAGTCTATTTTAAAAAAAAGAGTCACAAAAAAATGACTGGTTCTGTCATTATAAAAAATATTTGACTAAGTAGTAGAGATTCTGGAAAAATAAAATATTTCTGAAATACCATTTTTTTGGCCACAGGCATACTCGCTATAGAAAAATTATAGAAAAATAAAGAAGAAAAATCACCTTAACCACCCAAACACACCACTGATAATTTTCTACACATATTAAAAAAAATAACAGTAATTCTGTTGCATGTGTAACTTAGTATCCTACTTTATACACTAGTATCATAAGAATTCTCTTTGTGATTACAAATTTATACCTTAAAAATTTTCAGTTTAGTGACTTTTCTAATGGTTCCCCTATTTTTAGACAATTAAATTATTTCCAAGTTTCCAATTTTTCTTAAATGTTCTACTTAGTATCTTTTATACATATGACTTTTTCTGTATCTTGGATTATTTCCTTAGAATGAGATTCTTGGAGATAGAATTAAAGAGAAAAAGGGAATTAACATGTTTGCCAAAAAGGGAAGCTAAATATATTCTAACTTGATTGGATGGAAAAAGAAAAACCAAAATTTCCAGACAAATGTATTCTGTACTTATGTGATACAAATATCCTTGGCAAGGAATACAGATTCTTGGACATGTGGCATTTTGTGACTTGGAAAGCCTTAAGAAATGAAATGTTTCTAAGTTATGGAAAAGGAACTTAAAAAAAAAAGCTTTAATATATTAGGGGAGTTTATTTAAACTCATTGCACTTGTCTGTGTTTGGTGTTATGAATGTTGTCCATCTTCAGGCCGCTTAATGATAGGGTCAGGATCCAGTACTGAGGTGGTAGTCTTCTGGCCATGTCTTTCAAGAACTGCTGCTCCTGGAATTTAGCAGTAGCTCTCAAATATCCCCCTCTGCAAACCTGTTGATTTGTGATGAAGTTTTCCTGGTCTGAGGTGAAATGCAAAGAATTATAGAATAATAAGTTTTTCATTAAACTGAACATATTAATCTCAAATGGCTGGCCTTTTAAATTGTGACCTTCCTATTTTTTAAATATTAAAATATCCCTTTATAAAATTACTATGACATATATTGTGATTGATTTTTATTATTTTTTTTACAGAATCAAAAGTTGGCAATCCTATGTAAATCTTCCTGCCCATCCCTCCTTTTTGAAGTTCCCACAGACAACTGCAATGGGATGAAAACTGATCTTATTCCTTGCTGTTTTCATTATCAGACTGTAAACTTTAGTGTCAAATGCCTCAAAATGAAGAATTCATAATTTAGAGTGGGATTTCTTAACCTTGGCACAGAGTTAACCTTTGGGGCCAGATAATTCTTTCCTGTGGGCATTGGGGATTGTCCTGTGCACTGTAGGATGTTTAGTGGTGTTCTGACCTATACCCAGTGGATACGAGTAGCACTGCCAGTCGTGGCAACCCAAAATGCCTCCAGACATTGCCAAATGTCTCCTGGGAGCAAAATCACTACCAGTTGAGAACCACAAATTTAGTGAAACTGGAACATACCCACACACTGGCCCCTAAATAATACAGATGGCTTTAAAACTGTAAAATGAATGAGGAAGAAAGGAACTTTTAGATTTAGCTCACTGTTTTTACAGATGTGAAAAAAACATATATGTATTGGAATGAGGAGTGGTTGTAGATTCAAAAATTCTCATATAGTATATGTTGTTACAAATAAGTTGTGAAAAAATTTTAGTTTACTATAGTGATTGAGGGACCAAGGAAGAGGAAGATGTTAATCTCATTACAGACTTCAGAATGAAGTTTTAATGCTGTCTTGTCATCTATTCTGATTTTAATTAGCATAACCCAAATTTGATAACATAAGTGGGTTTTTCTTTATGTAGGCAACTAATCCTTGATGGTCAATGGGATGAAGTTCTTCAGTTCATTCAGCCTCTAGAATGTATGGAAAAATTTGACAAAAAAAGGTAAGATTTCATCTGAAATTTTTAGTATCTGATCATTGGTAGAAGCTTAGTAAAACAAAACAATCAACAAATAGTTAAAAACAAGACTGTGTTGAGGGTGGGTCCTGGGGGTGGAAAAGATGGCGGCATTAGAAGTGAAGCAGAAATCTTCTCCCAAAACCACATATATTTTGAAAATACAGCAAGTGCAACTATTCCTAAAAGAGTGACAAGAAGTAAGAGTGCAGCAGCCAGTCTGCATTTGGGAGAAGTCAACATCTCACAGAAAAGGGTAAAGTAAAAAAGCCATGACCTGGCGGGACCCAAGCACTCCCCCCATCCCAGCTCACTGACAGGAGGAAGAGAATCAGAGTGGGGGGGAGTAGAAGCACAGGACTGCTAAATACGCAGCCCTAGAAATCTACCACAGTAGCACAGACCCACATTGCATGGTGCTCTGGAGATTAGAGGGGCTGAAAACCAAAGTCAGAAACTAAGACTATGAACAGGTTCCCACAGCCTGCTGCCCTGGGACAAAAGAAAAGCAGATTTCTTGAAAGACTGCTCAACAGTCAGAAGTCTGCTAAAGGGGCAAGGGTTTAGAAGAAGGAACAGGTGGGCAACATCGGCCTGGAACACTCAGCCCAGCAGGTTGGGAACTTTCAGGAGCTTCAGGCGCTCCACCCCTTGGTTGGCAACTCAGCCCTGAGGTCCCTCACCGTGATAAGCAGCTTGCTGCTCCTTCCTCCTTGCGGGTACCTGCGTGCAAACCCACTGTCTGCACCATTGCTGCAGACCATCCAGAAGGCAGCCCTGCCTACAGCAACTACACAGCTTAATGCAGAGGCTTCTCCCTGCGTGCAGCTAACTGTCCCAGACACCAGAGACAGGCACAATAACTGTGAAGCATGAAAGGGCTTTGCCCTTCCTGCAAACAACCATGCCGCTTGCCTGCGACCCTCTCCATTGCCCTAGGCCATCCTGAAGTCCGAACCGCCCACAACAGTGTAGGGGATTAACCCAGAGGCCGCTCCTGGTGCGCAGCTAACTGGCTCAGTCAGTGGAGACAGGCACGGCAACTGGGACGCACTAAAGGGCCTGTCCTCGCGGTAGACATGTGCTGCTCACCTGTGAACCCCGCCATTGCTCTAGGTCATCCCAAGTGCTGCCCACCCATGGCAACTTAGGGGGTCAACCCAGAGGCTGCTCCCTGTGCGCCGTTAACTGGCATAGACAGTGAACACAGGCACTGTGACCGAGAAACAGGAAGGGACTTTGTCCACCTGGCTGACACCCTGGCCGCTTGCTTTTGACCACTCCCGTCGCTCCAGGGCTATGAAAAGGACACGAACCTTGTTCAATCCAAAATTCCTCGAACACCTCAAAGAGGGCTCAGTGAGACCAAAATCACCAATCTTCCTGAAAAAAAATTCAAAATAAAACTCATAACCATGCTAATGGGCTACAGAAAAATATTCAAGAGCTAAGGGACGAATTTAGGAGGGAGATAACTGAAATGAAACAAACAATGGAGGCATTTAAAAGCAGATTAGATGAGGTAGAGGAGACAGTAAATGGAATAGAAATTGGAGAACAGAATACAGCGAAGCTGAGGTAGGGAGAGGAAAAAGTATATCTAGGAATGAAAGAATAAAGAGAACTGTGTGACCAATCCAAATACAACAATATTCACATTATAGGGGTACCAGAAGAAGAAGAGAGAAAAAAAAGGATAGAAAGTGTCTTTGAAGAAATAATTGCTGAAAACTTTCCCAATCTGGGAAAGGAAATAGTTTTTCAGGCCATGAAAGTCCACACAGATCTAACACAAGGGACCCAAGGAGGACAACACCAAGACATAATAATTAAAATGGCAAGACTAAGGACAAGGACAGAGTATTAAAATCAGCTAGAGAGAGAAAAAAGATCACCTACAAAGGAAAACCCACCAAGGCTACCATCAGACTTCTCAGCAAAAACCTTACAGGCAAGAAGGGAGTGGCATGATATATTTAGTGCAATGAAACAGAAGGGCCATGAACCAAGAGTACTCTACCTGGAAAGATTATCATTTAAATTTAAGAAGGGATTAAAAAATTCCCAGATAAGCCAAAGTTGAGGGAATTGACCTCCTACAAACCATCTCTATAGGGTATTTTATTTTTTATTTATTTATTTTTATTTTTTATTTTGCTATTATTAATGTACAATTACATGAGCAACATTATGGCTACTAGACTCCCCCTAGTATCAAGTCCCCAACACATACCCCATTAAAGTCACTGTCCATCAGTGTAGTAAGAGGCTATAGAATCACTACTTGTCTTCTCTGTGTTATACTGCCTCCCCCGTATCACCTCCCCCACGCTGCTACATTATGTGTGCTAATTGTAATACCCCTTTTCCCACCTTATCTCTCCCTTCCCAAGCACCTTCCCCAGTCCCTTTCCCTTTGGTAACTGTTAGCCCATTCTTGGGTTCTGTGCGTCTGCTGCTGTTGTGTTCCTTCATTTTCTTTGTTCTTATACTCCACAGGTGAGTGAAATCATTTGATACTTATCTTTCTCCGCCTGGCTTATTTCACTGAGCATAATACCCTCTAGCTCCATCCATGTTGTTGCAAATGATAGGATTTGTTTTCTTCTTATGGCTGAATAATATTCCATTATATATATATACCACATCTTCTTTATTCATCTACTGATGGACACTTAGGTTGCTTCCATTTCTTGGCTATTGTAAATAGTGCTCCGATAAACATAGGGGTGCATCTGTCTTTTTCAAACTGGACTGCTGCATTCTTAGGGTAAATTCCTAGGAGTGGAATTCCTGGGTCAAATGGTATTTCTATTTTGAGTTTTTTGAGTAACCTCCATAATGCTTTCCACAATGGTTGAACTAATTTACATTCCCACCAACAGTGTAGGAGGGTTCCCCTTTCTCCACATCCTCGCCAACATTTGTTGTTGTTTGTATTTTGGATGTTGGCCATCCTCACTAGTGTGAGGTGATATCTCATTGTGGTTTTATTTTTATTTATTTTTTTTTTTAAAATAATTTATTTTATTATCATTAATTTACAATTACATGTGCAATATTACGATTATTAAACTAC